>CM067484.1:9675042-9764490 GCA_034552555.1 Semaprochilodus insignis | reverse complement strand
TTATTATTATTATTATTATTATTATTATTATTATTATTTATTCTTTCTTATTATTCTTTCTTATTATTATTATTATTATTATTATTGTTAATTCTCATTCTATAGCTTGTTATCTACATTTACAAACTACAATACATATAAATCAAACCTGAAACACCTAGTAAGCAGTTTTGGACAGGCTCCTCCAGGAACCATACAAACTCAACTTTGCAAAAAGCTACAGTTACAGTTCAAGTTTCTTTGTCATTTGCACAACATATAAGGACATTCATGCATTGAAGTGTGTGCTTGTGGTAAGGTTCAGGTTATTACTCTACAGCAGGGCAGCATTAATATACATAACAACTAGAACAAAAAAATAAATAAAGTAAGACATATACTAAATATACAATATCGGTGCACCGGAACCGGAACCTCCATGTGTGATAATCTGCTGACTTACCCCAGAAGAACATTGAATATTTTCAGAAAAGATAGCGTTTCCCTCTCTAAACACTACTGCAAACTCAGAAATGAGAAAAAATAAGGTTGTTTCTCACAGTGACCACCTTACCCCACAGGGTGCAGCAGCTACATTCAGCTTCTTATTGGCCAGCTTCTCGTTACAGTTTTCCTGTACGAATGTCTTTATCAGAACGTTTTTCAGCTTTAAAAGAATAATTACGGTGTTTTGATAATCAGTAGGTTGGATGTAACACCCAACCTCACTACCAGATGATACACATAAGGAATATGGAATTTGCAGTAATAATTAGCATTGGACGAGACTGCAAACTCACCTGAAAGTCTCGGATGTAGGTGAAGAAGAAGCAGATGAAGGACAAAGCTAGAGACCACTCCGCCCCCGCACTCACCTGGTGAGCCAGGTAACCCTGAAACATACAAACATCAAATTCACACCAGAATACAGACAGACTGTGTGTTTGTTGGCTGGTACAACGTAGGTGTTTCTAATTAAGTGGCCAGTTAGTGGAAGCACAAGGTAGGTGTTTCTAATAAAGTGGCCAGGTAGTGGAAGTACAAGGTAGGTGTTTCTAATAAGTGGCCAGGTAGTGGAAGTACAAGGTAGGTGTTTCTAATAAAGTGGCCAGATAATGGAAGTACAAGGTAGGTGTTTCGAATAAAGTGGCCAGGTAATGGAAGTACAAGGTAGGTGTTTCTAATAAAGTGGCCTGGTATTGGAAGCACAAGGTAGCTGTTTCTAATAAAGTGGCCTGGTAGTGGAAGCACAAGGTACGTGTTTCTAATAAAGTGGCCAGGTAGTGGAAGCACAAGGTAGGTGTTTCTAATAAAGTGGCCTTGTAGTGGAAGCACAAGGTAGGTGTTTCTAATAAAGTGGCCAGGTAGTGGAAGCACAAGGGAGGTGTTTCTAATAAAGTGGCCAGGTAGTGGAAGCACAAGGTAGATGTTTCTAATACAGAGAGCAGTTAGTGGAAGTACAATGAACTGGCCAGTGGCCACCTCAAATCCCTCAACCACTGAAGGTTATTCTGTAAGATTAGTATGTTCTCACTTTCTCTCCGGGGCTCCAGTGAAGCTTGGTGGCCACCTCCACTCCAGGCATCTCGTCATACATCATCATAGATGACACGAACACTGAGAGAAATACAGTTAAAGGCAAAAGTGAAATAGTGGAAAAGTTTTCTTTTAGGACTGTTTTGTGAGATAACCTTCTGTAAAGGAGCTTTTAGAAGTCTGGTTCCTATCACAACCAGTGTGAACAATTCTGACTCATTACGTTTCTTTAGAATGGAACGTTTCATACCAAACCACTTCAAAGGATTCTGTTTACATCTTTGTTTAATATTGGAGAGAATTTGAAATACCAATAAATAAATATCTATAGCGGGTTAGTGTTTTAGCTGTAAGGATACAGATGATGATGCTGACAAGGCACCAAACCCCGACAGCCGTGCGACCCCACAAGATGTCAGTGCCGTGGAAACGTGGCTGCATGCGGTAGGAAACACCGGTCTGCACCAGAATGTACAGCGCTCCGGGTCCAAAGGTCACTCCCGCCCCAAACAGGTGCATGGACATCATATCTGTTTTCTATCACAGTGGAAAAAACTGCACATGTATATAGTGGGACAATGAGGGAGGTGTTTTTAATAAAGTGACCAGTCAGTGGAAGTGTAAGGCAGATAGACTGTATGGCCAAAAGTATATAGACACCCCTCCTAATTACTGAGTTCAAGTGTTTCGGCCACACTCACTAGGTGCGTAACGGGTGTATAAAATCAAGGACATAGTCATACAGTCATGCGGAAGAGCTCAGTGATTTTAAAAGTGGCTCTGTCAAAGATGGACCTTTACCACCAGACAAGACAGATTGTAATGCTGTACTGCTAGAACTGCCCCAGACAACTGTAAGTGCTAATATTGTTAAATGGAGGCATTTAGGAGGAACAACAGCTCAGCCATATAGTGTTAGTGTAAGACCATGCAAACTCACAGAGCGGCACCACTGAGTGCTGAAGAACACAAAAATGGCCTCTGTTGCATCACTTACTACAAAGTTCTAAAGTGCCTCTGGAAGAACTGAAATGGGTTTCCAATGGCTGAGCAGCCGCACACAAGGCTAGGTCACTATGTGTAATCAAGCAGCCAAGCGTCGGCTGGAGTGGTGAAAAGGCCTTCTCATTCAACATCATTGTCTGACCTCACAAATGCTCTGCTGACAGAAACAAATTCCCACCGTCACACTTTAGTATATTATGGAAAACTTCCCGGAAGAGTGGAAACTGTTAAAGCTGCATAGGGGAAACTCCATATTAATGCCCATGGTTTTGGAATGGGGCATCCAACAAGCTCATACAGGTGTGCTGGTCAAGTGTCCACATACTTTTGGCCATTTGATATATTTCTAATAAAGTGTCCAGTTAGCAGAAGCTGCACTGCATTCCATGAAAGACCAGAGTTTATAGTTTAAGTTTATATAAAGGTTTCCTGACCTGAAAGTTGGCGACCACACACATTCCTATAGAGCTGAACACTCCGAGCAGAAATCCCACGTAGTTAAGCGTCTGCAGACTGAACTCAGATGTAGAGGTCAGAGCCTGGACCTGCTTATAACGCACATACACTGTGCATAAACCTAAAAACACACACACAGTATAAATATATAAGTAAATGTTTGGCCTTGTAATGATTAAATGCGATTCTTTAGGTAAGGATTCAGTGAATCATAAAATGTCACATCTGAGCACAATTAAATTGGATTTGATATTATTGGAATATAATTCAGAATGTTAGTGGAGGAAGTGTTTCTCAGTAGTGGAAAATAGGAAATTCAATTTACTATAAGGTTTTTTTTTGTGTGTTTTTATGTTTGAAAACAGGCTGAGATTCTTATTTTTATCAACCTTGTGTGCATACATTATTGAATATTATTACAATTAATTATAATGGTCCAAAGTTGATGCAGTTTGAATGCCAAATCTTAGTAAAAATGAGATAAAGTCCATAGATGCTTTATTAAAATGAAGGTTTGGGTTCTGTGCTAAAATCTTACAGTTAAAAATGGAAATGTGGAGGCAAAAAGTATCTACTTTTAAACGCTTTAAAGTATATAAAAATTAGACCTGCACTGATACCAATACCAGAAAGTTTGGGCCACTGGGCCACTTAGTGAAATTAGACCTGCACTGATACCAATACCAGAAAGTTTGGACCACTGGGCCACTTAGTGAAATTAGAACTGCACTGATACCAGTGCCAGAAATTTGGGCCACTGGGCCACTTAGCGAAATTAGAACTGCACTGATGCCAGTGCCAGACATTTTGGGCCACCGGGCCACTTAGTGAAATTAGAACTGCACTGATACCAATACCAGAAAGTTTGGGCTACTTAGCTACTTAGTAAAATTAGACCTGTACTGATACCAATACCAGAAAGTTATTACATGAAATGGTTATGAACACGCTGTCTGGTATCTGAAACACTGTTTTTCAATAGATTTTTCATTCAGTCGTTTGGTTATTAGGGTGAACAGTTAAAGGTGATATCTGATTCAGTTAGTTATGAACAGTGGAGGTTTAGGAGAAGAACTGATGTGTTACCAAGAAATGCAGAGATGCAAAGCATAAACCCAAACACGCAGCGTTCAGGAACCTCAGTGCCCGTATCACTGGAACACAAAATACAACAGTACAACACAATGCACACAATTTTAACTACATTTTATACTATTAGCATCCCCCTACAGGAAAACACACAGAATGGCCAGTTCAGTGTTCTAAGTTTTATTGCTTAATTGGTTTACCAGCATGACCAACATGCCCAACTTGACTAACTGTTACAACCAGAGTGACCGAGCTGGTCTACTAATGTGATCAGCATGACCCGACTGACCTCGCTGGCTTACCAGCAAGACCAAAGCGACCAAGCTGGTCCACCAACATGACTTAACATTACCAAACTGGACTGTCAGCATGACCAGTGTGGCCAAAAAGGGACCAGCATGACTAGCAAGATTGGTCAGAGTCAGTTCAAGGCTCACTAGAAATGCTCTCATCCAGTTCTGGGAAAGATCAGTACAGTATACATTTATGGCTATTTATATACAGAGGTGATTAGTATACAGGCTGATTACTGAACACACAGTCCTAGATGTATTCCATAATCCACTACAGTACATAAACAGAATACATATTAACAATATATGGGAAAACAGTCATTTATATTATATTATAGGCTGTTGGTCCCTGTTACTGGTTGGCAGTTTTCTTCATGTAATTCTTCTGATAATATGTTTCAGGAAATATTAAATGACTCAAACGCAAAAATGAAATTCTCAAAGCTATTTTGGTTCTCATCACCTGCTTCAGTCCACTACTGCTTCCATAATCCCACTACCCTTCCATGACCTGAGCCAACACTTCATATCCCAATAACAAAATCTCCCAAATTTGACTTTAAAGTGAGCAGCTATGTGGTTTTACAGTTAATTACATAAGTAAACTGCTATGAAACACATGCACAAGTCCAGTACAACACTTATTCAGAGCTTTTCACTTGAGAAGTGAAAAACTACTGAGGGGAATATTCCAACTCTTAAAGGAGTTCAGGAACACTGAGATGACTCAGGCTTTATCAGGAATGTCAGTGTTCCAGTCTTTACATGCTGTGCACTGATTTTAAAATTGTTAATAAACAACCACTAAGGGTGTTTCTCTTAATGATGTTATATCTTTTCAATGTAGTGGGTAAATATTTGAAAAGTATTCAGTATTCAAAATACGAACAGTTACTGTATTCTGAATACAACCTTTACTAAATGTAAACTGGACTGAATACTCTGAATATTCTGTATTCCGTATACAATTTTCTGATACTTGTATTATGTTACCCAATCCTGGACTCCAAGGCTGGCTTTAGACAGTAAAGCCTTCCTGCGACCCCCGGTTCTCATCACCACCACTGCAAACCCTGAACTCTTTCACTCCAAACCACTCAGAATCACACTGTATACATCTCAAACATTTTGTGGAGAAATTTTGGACTATTGGTGGAACCCTGTCAGTAAAGTTTGTGTTACTCTCAGTGTTATCTGGAACACAACACTAGCGTTTAACTTGCATGTTCATCAAAATCACTTGCATCAAATCAAGGCAGCCTGTGTTCTTTCTGTTTTAACACTGATATCAAATGATTAAAGTCTGAACTCTTACCTGATGTATGGCAACAGCAGGTCCGTGTGGCCCAGCAGGACAGACATGGTATAAGTCAGAACCAAGGTACCGCATGACCAGGAGATCAAAACCACAGGCAGAATGGACAGACCTCTCCGAAACCACCACATTCTCATCCACAGTCAGACACACAGCACTATCACACTATACACCATACACACACGTGCACACACAATCACACAATGAACAGTGAAGGAGAGCGCAGCCAGCGCAGCTTTAATCCCAAAACGTCTGTTCCATGTTTTAGCCACTGTAGTGAAGTGTGTGTGTGTGTGTGCGTGAGGGATTCCTTCTGCGTCTCGTGACGACATCAGCTGATTCTCATTCACCCTCACACTCTAGCATCTTATAAGGAGCACAGCCGAACAATGACTGTTTCTGTAAAAGAAAGGCAATGCATCATCATTATTATTAATATTATCATTTATTTTCAGAGGTGGACGAAGTACACAAACCATGTAGTTGAGTTGAAGTAGAGATACCCAAGGTAAAATATTACTCCAGTAAAAGTAGTAGTTCCTCCCTTTAGACCTTCACTTGAGTAAATGTATTTACCTTCAAATGTACTTAAGTATGGAGAGTAACAGTACCATGATTTATTATGGCTCTAATGTCCTATTATCATTTCTGGAACAACACTCTCCAAAAATTTTTTAAACATTAAACAGGTTCACAAATGAGTTTTCCTTTACTATATTGCATATGTAGGTCTCTGTTCATAAACATAAACTAGCCACAACAAATTTAGGAAATAGTGTTTTTATAAATGTGCCAGTCACAAGTGCGTATGTGTACATGTTTCTATATTGTGGTCTATTTACCGACAAAATCAGGAACAATATTTTAGAGCCAAATGGTCGTCAGGGCCACACTATGCTGGTGCGGACCCAGGAGATGTAGTTATGTTTCTGACTGCTAACAAGCTATTATGTACACACACCATCCACCACAAAACAAAATGGCTGTCACTCCAGCACTGGGACAGACTCTGTATTCTCTAAGTGGGTGTTATTCAAGCGGAACTGTACTGCGATGGGTTGTGCCTGTAGCCAGCTAGCTACACTAGCATTTAGTGATGCACGACTCCATGTTTTCTACTACTGATACTGGAATCAATGGAATCAACTCCTCAAGCCAATTTTAGACAGTGCCAGAGCTGATAATAATGAAATACAGTAGAGATTAAACCATTTTAAACATAGATACACAACGAAAATTGAGCTTTTTTCACATAATAAGGGTTGGAGAGGACAGTGATGTACTGGAAAAATCATTGCTGTACTTATAATTCCATTAAAATGAGATATTTTAAAGTATTTTTTATATTCTTTGAAAAAAGGTAATCTTGTTTGGTCCTTTAGTAGTCCTGTAGTAGACTGTAGTCCAAGGCACCATTTCACACCTGCTATTTGGTTCGGATCAAACTGAAAAGTCTGAAGGTCCAGACCAAACAAACGTGTGAAAGCACCCTTAGAGTCACTGACTTTAATCTACCCAATAGCCCAGCCGGGTACAATCACCACAGAAAACATTTGGAATTGAATCTTTCTGTCACTGCACCTCCAGTCATTTGAATTTGTGCTCTCTGGTATGTGTTTTTATCCTTTAGACTGTTATTTTCAAGAATGGGTTCACTGGAACTGACCCTGTACTTCAGTAGGAGGCACCAAACACTCCCGTTAGCATAACCTGGCAGGCTGCAGCTTAAAGCACTACAGAACAGGTTTTCGGTCACTTCAACACCAATCAGTCGATGGCAGAGCACCAGTTAATTGCATCAAACCTGTACTGGGGTGGTCGAATCTTTAGCTAAGCTAAGTTATCAAGGAGTGAGGAACTGGCCATCATTAGCTTAGCTAAAAGGCTACAGCTCCAAACCACATAGAACAGGCATGATTTCTTTGTTCTGTTCCTCCAACATCAGCCACTCGGCTTCACTTCCTCAGTCATTATCATCTAAACTTACATTAGTAAAGTATGTGTTGACAGAATTGGACCTGCTTTAGGTGAGCAGAGTTAGCTAAGCTAATGCTAACCAGAGGCTCTTCTGGATAGCAGCACTATTAGAAATCATGATTAGATTAAAGACTGGCATTTACTGAGTGGTGGATTTAAAATTGTGCACTGCTTTTGGTGTCCGTGTGAGCCAACTGAACTTATTTTATTCTTTTTGGGTGCCACAATGCTGACAAACATAGAACCAAACCACAAAAAGCTAACTGACTGGTTCTGTGGTCCAGAGTATGGTTAGCTATCTATGCCGTTGAGTCAGTTTTTAAGCCTTCCATGTGAAACCATGTCCATGTGGAAATGCTACCCTCTGCACTCAGGATCATTTGGTGCTGGAGTGTGGAAAAAAAACCCAAAGTTTCCTGTCCTGCCTTTTTATTGTGCAGCTTTCACACTCATAAGGAACTGGAGAAACACATCCTGGACCATTCTGGACAACCGTTCATAGAGACACAATTTATTCTGAAGATCTTTCTAAGTTTGTTCTGCCGAGTGTATTTTTTTGACTGCTGGATCCTCTGATGTTAATAAGTGAGTAAGACGTTTAACACTTCCATATCTTCCCCATCAGTGGTCAATTTAATGGTTGATGAATGAAAAATGTATCTGCACAGTACCTTATTTCTGACATGACAGCATTGGCTATTATCATGGCTTAGTGTGGTACTGCAGTCATGTGCAACCACACTCATTTTTAAGGCAACCTTAAATATGTTTTGTCTCAAAGGGCATCTTCAACAATGATATTCTATAAAAATTAAGGTAATTTTTCCACTCCAATGTTTGCTATCAGACAGCACGAGACATTGTTGTGATTATTCTGTGGATCTCACTGTTTAGCACCACTTTCTGTTTGAGTTTTTCTGCCAACACAATGTGTGCGCAAATGCCAGTGACATATTCATGACGTCCACTCCAAAATGGTCTACTGACTGATTAATAGACAATGATTTGAGACAGAGAGGAAGAGAGACAAGTCAGGCAGACTGGAGGTCTCTGTTAATAAATATAACAGTCTTTATTTTTACATTGGCTAGTCTATTAGAAAATTAAATTCTTTACGGAAAACAAACACAACAGTGTAATCCACATGGTCATCAGACATACAACAGAAACGGCAAAAATAAACAAAGACTTACAACAGATTTACTGTGGCCGAACACTCAATTACTGACTAAGTAATGAACTAACTAATGGTGTGTGAGACTTTGGTTGGGTTTATTCTCGGTTTTATTATTTTCTGGGTGGAAAATCTTTAAAGAGGACGATTAAACAACAAACACACACACACACACACACACACACATACACACAAGCAGTCTGTGTTTACAAGCTGAGAGGAAATAAACAACAACAAAGAGCTGAAACGGTGAGCATGAACACGCATAAACGAGTGCTGCAGGAGGCGGATCTTAAAGGAATAATCTGATTAAAAAAAAATTCATTTAACCTTTAATATTAACATTTCTGGATCTGTGTTGTTTTTCTAAAGTGACCATGAACAGAAAATGCACAACCCTGTTTTACATTTGCTTAAAATCTACACAGATCATCTGTTAACCTCTGCACTCTTAAAATACAGCTGCCAGAAGAGTTATTGACGCTGTGCCATAGAACCACAATCGGTTCCCTACAAAAGCTTTGAATGGACTGTTCTTTAAAAGGTGGTTGGTTTGAAGGGTGATTCTTCAAACATGGAGGGTTCAATGGTTAGGTCTGTGGATGGCTATTTAAGAATGGTTGGTTTCAAGTTGTTTAGAGGTAGTTGGTGCAATGGATGGTTCTTTAGAGAGGGAGGGTTCAGTGGAAGGTCCTTTATAGATGTGAAAGGTTCTATATAGATGAAAGGTTCAGTGAAATGAGATGGTTGGTTAAATGGTTGGTTCTATGGATGGATCTTTTTTTTTTTAAATAGTTGGTTTAATATTCTTGAGACATAGTTGGTTCAACAGATAGTTCTTTAAAAATGGATGGTTATTTGTCAACGGATGATTCTTCAAGACGTTTAAAAATGTGTTTCACGGATGGTTATTTTGAGATGTTGGACTTAATGGATGGTTCTTTAGACACAGTTGTTTCTTTCTTTAGAGTTGGCTGGTTGGTTAAATGTACGGTTCTTCAGAGATGGTTGGTTTAATGGATTTGTTAATAAATGTTTTGTCAGAGATGTGTGGTTCTATGAGTATTTTTAGAGACGGTTGGTTGAATGAATGGTTCTATGGCTCCGTGCAGATGGTTGATTCAATTAAAGATTATTTAGAGATTTTTTTTAGAGGTTTACAGTTCTCTAGAGATTTAGAGGTTGAATGTTTTTGTTTCTGTAAATTATAAGTGTTAAAAACTTTTTAAAGGTCTAAAGCATCTCCACACAATGTAAAGGTTCTGGGAAGAACAGTCAAGCGGTCTAAAACCTTCACATTGTGTAAGGTTCTTCAGACCTTAAAAAGGTTCTTCACATTCCATACAATCATCTCTTTTTCAAATATCGTTCCTTAAAAAAAACAAAAAAAAAAAACAACAGTGGTTCTTCCATGGCATCACTCAAAGAACCCTTTGAGAACCTATTTAAGAGTGTTAGCATTTATAGCAGAACAAATGTTCTCTTTAAAGATCAGAAAATGCCCTCAGTTTTGCCCTCAGCCAGGGAGGATGGAGTGGAGAGTGAAGAAAGAATAAAAGAGAGAGTATCTTTTATAATTGAAACAACAGGTATTTTAAATGGACCAAAGAAAGATCCAAAATGCCATGAATGCGCCACCGGTTACGGTTCAGACAGAGTTAACATTTACAGAGCCAAACGAAACAGAAGACTGCTACAAGGAATGTCAGGCAAGGCACTAATACCAATAACAACAAAACAACCCACAATCAAATATCTTAAATAAGTTACAGTCTCACTAATGTCTCCTTTAAGAGCTCTTCCTGTGAGGGAAACGTACACGCTGGCGTTAAGAGGTAGGAGATAAAATAAAAGGAGTCTGCAGACGCGGTGTTCAATTCAGCCTTTTCATTTACATGAAACTTATGGAAGCACTCAGAAGCTGAACGCCACACCACGCTTCCCAAACCTGCACCGAGCGCTTTAGCGTTTCCCCGCTAACACCATAGTTTAATAAGTCTGCAAAAAAGTCTAATTCACAACCCCAGAGGTAATCAGCCATGCCTGTTTGGGGTCTGCAGTTTGGTTTAGCAGTGGTACTACAAGGCTAATGTGATGGAAGTTTACTAGCACAAGTGCTACAAGGCTAATGCAAGTCATGGAAGTTTCGCTTTAGCACTCACTAATTAGCATAGTACTAATATGCCTAAATCATCACATTATTTGCATTAAACTCTGCCTACTTAGGTAAATACAAGTAATATATCTAAAGTTACAAACAAATAAATATTAAAAAATAAATAATCTGGTGGAAGTGATTGTGGTTAGCGTGAAAAATATGGCAACCGTCTGGGGCGACTGCTTAAATCACCACACAATTGTATGACATATTATTATGTTTAGAAATGTGCAAATGTTTGGACAAAGTTTCTGGCTAAAAGACGTCAGCTACTTTTTTTCTAGTATGCTAACACACTTTAGCTCACATTATCAGATACACAGTTTTAGAAACCATGTCTATTAGAGATTACTGAACAACACACGTTATGCCTTTGGTCACACTAGCACAACGCTAACTGGCTAACGCTAATAAGCTTCCATTACTTGTTAGCTACATTAGCCTTGTAGCTGAAAACACACACACACACACACACACACAAAGCAAAAAGACAACATTACTTAGCTGACTGCCTACATTTGCGGTCAGGAGGGGGAAACGCATACATATTGCCAAAGTATTGCTTCGGAGCAGGATTGGGAAACTGGAAGCTACTAAAACCCACACGTGTGCACAGACAATCCAGTTTTCTCTCTTCTTCTAAAATCTAAAAGTGTGCATATATAAAACTATTCTACTACAGTTAAAGTAGCCATAGTGGATCTACTTAAAGCTGCAGTAAGTTTCTGCATTTAGTTTTTAAACCCTCAAATAAAGAACATTAACATTAAGTCCGTTTACGATGGTCTACTGGGGACAGCACTTGTAAAGAGATAGCTCAACAAACAAATCCATATCCGCCCACTCAAAGTCAGCCATGACATGCTTGCCTCTTTAGGTTTAAGTGCAGAGCTGTGAGGCTAATGTAATGGAACCTTATTAGCATTAGCATGGTACTAAATCATCACTTGAGCTAAAGTATATTAGCATAGCTAATTTCTAAACATTATGTCTTACAATTATGTGATGATTTCAGCCATAACCCTGGACCCATTCATGTGCCGGTTTCTTTCCCAGGGTGGAGCAAAACACCATTGTTTTATGATGGCTGCAAACATTCTCCACAGGCTCGCTGTTTGTTTTATTACTTAAATACCATGGATGCTGAGAAAACAACAATAAGATCCAACTTCTGACTTGTGCTGTAACACGTTTAGTGGGAAGTAACAGCTGGAACTTGTTCATTTGAGTTCCAACTGTGTGTGTCATCAGCTGAGAAGTGAGACAGCTTGTTAGCCTTTTTGCCCATTGTACTTTATTAGCTGCACGAAATGAACGAAACACGGCAGTTATTCTTTATTCGGCAGCCACTATTTCATGACTGCGACCGGCCTAAATCAGGGTTCTGATTTAAAGCGCTGCTGGTGGGAACATTTGGTTCGGTGAAGAGCTAAGACTAGCTAGCTCATAAGTTTCATGATTTTCCCACTGTGAGTAAGGTTACACTGACTGATAAGCAGTTCCTATGTTTAATTCCTTTCAGAAAGAAGAATCTACACATGATTCTATACAGCAAATTCATCATAAATGTGAAACAAAATCCATTTGTAAACAACTGGCTTTAAGACACTTCCGGCTGGATAAATCCAGTTACAATGGAAGTAGCTCAATCAATGCCACAATATACTATAAATTCAAACATTACAGATGGTCAATAACAGTAAAATTACGCTGTGTTTGGGGATATAGTCTTAAAGGTCATGTACATAACGCAGCTTCTTAGGTTTTTTCCTTACTAAGTTCCAGCTTTCTAAAGCAGGTAGGGCTGCTGTATTAATCCCACTGAGGATCCTCTGTACTTGCTAACACATTAGCAGCTGAAGCTAACAACAATTTAGCAAATCCTTTACTCTCCAGATGAAGGATTAGTTATACCAACACTGTTACAGGACCACTGTAGAGTTCCAAAATGCAAACTAGGACTGTATGTGTATGTGTTGATTTTATTTTTTAGAATTATGACTTTGTAAAGTGTAATTAAATTTGTGTTTGTAAATTTCCCCACTGTGGGATTAATAAAGGATTATTTTATCTTATCTTATTACTATGTAATAAGACCAGTTCTGAGAAGCTAACACTATTAGCACGTTATGCTAGCAACCACAGAACAAGAGTTTTTGCTCATACTAACATACGGCAGAGAAAATCAAAAGCTTTGTAAGATTCTTCACACAGTTTTGTGTAAATGTGGACTCGTGTTTGTGCAGAGTACAGCAGTGTATCATCGGTTCAGTGCAGCCAATAAGCTAAAGGGCAAGTACGTTAGCTATCTTAAACCCTGTTAGCTCTTCATTAAACCCCGTAGTTGCAGGTTTGGCCGGTGCAAATTCACAATTTTATTAAAAATAACCACACTAAATGGTGAAGTTATCGATCTGTGAAGAATAGGTACAAAATCCTGTTGTATCAGTGCGGCGCTGCCTGCGTCATCCACCTTGATTTAGGTCCTTGCTGCTGTAATGTAATGTGAATTTGTCCTAGTAGCCGACACTTTGTGGGGACCTCTAAAGGTCTCTAAAGACCTTGTTGCAAAGAGAAAAGAACTGCAACTGGAAGCCAACTCCTCTTGTTTTGGCATTTTTCTTATTGTTTAAATGAATTTTCCCCCAGGCAGATTTCGGAGTGGCTGAAGCTGTAGGCAAACATGTCGTATGATACTAACAGGCTAACGCCAATAAGCTTTCATTAGGAGTTAGATACATTAGGCTCGTGACAAGGCAGCAAACTTTGGGCACCAAACATTTCTTGGCTGATGGACGTGACTGAACACATTGGCTGTTGGTGAACTAACGCTTTAAACTGGTAGCTGTTTCATGAAAGGTTACAGTAAACGGTCTGTAATGACATCAGAAACCTGCATAGTTGCTTTGACCTCAATAAAGAAAGAACAAAAGGCAAATCAGCTAGCTCTCAGAAAGCTATCAGCCTGTTACTGCAGCGTAACCTTCTATACGTAACTAAACCTCATATCTAACTTTAAAGCAGACAGAAACAAAACTTAATTTTAATGTATGTGTAATGTAATTGTAATATACCAAGATTTTATATTAAGTATTTTGCGGTAATTTCTGTTGTAATTACAGGCCACTTTAAATAGCAACTTCATCACTATGTAATAGTTTATTATATAAACAATATAACTGCATTAACACATCAATTATTAACAGTTACGTACAAATAATTACAGTATTCATAGGTGCAATAGTAAGTAATGTGGTATCTGAAATAAATTGAATGGACGTGATTGACAAATATTAATGTTTTTTTAAAGTATATCAGCCACTTTATTTCACAATTAAACAACTGTGCAATTCACTAAGCATTATGGAAGAGTTGGAAAATTAATTAATTAAATTATAAATTCATTCATAATTTGTTAAGTAGTTCTTAAGTTGAGTATCAATTCACCATCATTATTAAACTATAAGTAATCATTAGACTTGTACAACTTAAATCAAATTTTGATCATTGTTTGCCACCAAGTAAACCAAGTTAATAATTCACATCGTATAATTTATTAATGCATGTGTAATGTATTAACAATCATTAATAAACTATTAGTTATTGATTAAGTTGCTGTTTAAGGGCCTGTGTTACTGGACTGTTAACACAAGTACAGTAATGATGCATTTTCAGTTACAGTTTTTACTTTTATAGTATTATCTCTTCATAGTATAGCAGTTTCATAGTATTTGTAAATGCATTCATTCAAATGATCGTTTTTTTTCCTATCCTGCCGATATGATAAAAGATGATCATAAATAAAGCAAAGTCTACCTTTAGTGTGCATAGCATATACATTTAACTTGTACAGTAAATATAAGAGGTGAAAAATGAAAAGGCACACAAATGAAGTTATCACATTAACTCAGGTGTGTAAACACTGATTTGGAGCTGATTTCATTTATAACTACTCTGACATATTCTGACACACATACAGACCAGTACACTGGTCTGTACTCTATTTGGCATAATCGCAGCACAAAGGGGGAAGCTGGATGTGTGAGAGGTTTAAACGTCCCTCCAGAGATCATCATCATAATCATCTCCCTAAATTCCCTTTTTAGAAGGAATTCTACATTTAGTATATAACTTAAAATAAATCTGTCCCTTTGATATTTCACACACTCATATTTAGTTTATTTCCTTCTGAGTCTAGTGAAAGAACTGTGATCCCAAAAACTAAACAAAAACTGAAAATATTATATTAAAAAAAAAAACAATATTTGATATTTCAAGTTTGGACACACCTGACTGTCTGTTTTTCAGTTGTTTTTAGAAAGATATTTTGAGCTAAAGGCTTTGTCTTAAACATTAAAATGTGTTTCAAAGACCATTATAAATTATCATGCAGTCCATGTATGAATTTATACACAGAACAATCTTCGTCTAGTCCTAATTTTGTGAAAATTAGTAAAATGTAACATTTTCCTCTATATATTTCATGTTAATTACTGGTAATGTCTTTTTTTGTTAAAACAAACAGTAATTCCATATTAACTGTTTTATAGGTTAAACTTTAAGATTTTATAATAATGTGTAAAAATGAGTAAAGAAAAAAAAAAAAACCTGTTTTATGAGATGTGTCCAAACGTTTGACTGGCTGTGTGTGTGTGTGTGTGTGTGTGTGTGTGTGTGTGTGTGTGTGTATGTATGTATATATAGAAAAAATGCCTCCTTTTGTAGATATGAAGCATTGTTTTGTTTTGACACTGTATGAGCAGCTGGTAATTTCACATTACACCAATAAATGAAAAACAACAAAAATGAAGATGGTTTGGTTTTGTTGTTCTGACAATGATATACATGGATTATTCCTGCACTGCAAAAATGTTCAGTTTAGCAAATGAAAACAACTTAAATCTAGCCAATAGATCTAATTTTATCTAATTAAAAGTGTCTTATTCCTTTGGAGGATTATTTGACTTGTAAAACACAAATGTAAAACGCATTTACTTTCAGGTTTAAAAGATGAATAATTTTTACAGTAAAGAGAGTGTGAGAGACACTTTTACCAGATAAATGACTTAAAACAAGTAAAATGTGCAATAACAGATATATTATCTTGCTTTAAGATGTTTTCATATGCCAAGATATCATTTATTGCAGTGGGTGTATATAAAAAACTTTTTTTTTAAATCTAGAAGGATAATACTGAGCCTGTAAAGTGATTTTTGCTGACAACTGAAATCCTGTACAGTTGTATGCAAAGGTTTGGCTGATGTAAGCAGGTAATACATCCTCTATAGAGAACACACTTTTCCACATATTAATATACAATTATTGTAGAGGATGTGTTACACTGCATTACAGATAAAATGTCCTTGTTTAAGTGGTTTCTTAATCAACATCACATTAAACCTGCGGTGTTCAGACTTTTTTCCACACAGCTGTAGCTTCTGTGCAAGCATCAGAACTTCATGCATGTGCACCAGATAAATTGCTCTCATATGCCTGTTCACTGTGGGCCACATATAACACTTCTCACCTCATACCAGAAAGCTTCAGGGGTGTTTTGTATGTTCCTTTAGCAGCTCAGGGGATTTACTGTGTTTACTGTATTTACTGAACATGGTATACACTGACTGTACTTTGAGCTTCATCTCAGAGATGAATTCTCTCCAAGCCCAAAGTGCTGCATCACAAGACTCTCCACATGCTAATGGCCTGAGGCTAGCACTTCTCAAAACCCCCAAAACTTCAAGGGATAATGCAGTAAAGGCCAAATTCCCCCAGTTTTCCTCCACCTACTAAAAATGTACCAAGTCGGCCAGGACAAGTTTGATATCTGAAGTTTGAAACTACAGGGCTAATGTAGCTAACATGCGATGCAATCTTATATTAGCCAATTAGCACGGTGTTAAATGCATGATTATCATCATATCTGTTTGGTAATCTCTACCAGACCTGATTATGTGGTTTCTGACACTGCATGATTTACTCTTATCTATAAACATGGACTAAAGTGTGTTAGCATAGCTAAAAACAACAGCAGCATGATTTCTGTAGACACAACATAATGAAGTCTATTAGAGATCACCAATGCTATGATTTAAACTAGCCAACATATAATTTAGTAATATAATTTAGCTTGAAAGCTGCATTAGCCTCATAGCTCCAGCGCTAAAACTAAAAAGCAAACTTCAGACAACAAACATGTGTAGACTGACTACATTTAAGGGGAAGTTTTTGGCAAATTCATAGTATTTTTTTTTTTTTAACAGAAAAATTCTTTATATAGACTTGGTCAAGAGTAGTTGTTGGTTTTAGACTAATGTCACATTCGCAGAACTGTTAATTAGCCTACAATAAGCTATACTGGTCATTGGTTTAGTGGAAGGTTTCCACAGGTAGATCAGTTAGGACTGGTTAGCAATGCCCAGATTGGAAAACAGTCTAAAAACACAAAAACAAACAAAAAAACCAAACAAACAAAAAACACCTCTTAAGCAAAAATATACTATATAAAAGGGAATTCCTCTGCTTCGAAATTTCTGCTCGTTTAAACGATTAAGATGTAAACAAGAGTAATTCAAGAGTGTTTTAGTGTGAGATGTTCCAAAAAACTTCTGAATTGATCACAGTGGTGGTGATAGGAACAAGACGCCCACCTGTAAAAGCTCCCTCACAAAAAGTCATTACACAAAACTGTTATGAATGCACTGATGTTTGAGACGTTTTATAATAGTTTTTTTTTTTAAAGATTTTGGTCTTCAAACCCATTCATGGTGCAGGGATACATGCAGAGCGTTGTGCCAAAATGGCCTTAAAAAAAAGTCCTCCACGAAAATGTATTGTTTTCAGATTTTCCACAATCTTGCCATCATCAACATTCCGTATAAAATCTGACAAGACACACATAGGTTCATTTATGGTTTTGGATAGGAATTAAAAATGTGTATACATGTGTTGTAGACATGGTTTCTATATCCACCGATGTAAAGAAATCTGAACCATTTCACATCAAACCCACTCTGAATCACTCTGTTTACATCTCAAACACTGGATTCTGAGGGAATTCTGACTGTTTGGCTGTTGCAATGAGCAGTGTTTCATCCTCTGTTAGGTTCTTCACATCTGCATAACGGTTAAAACAGACCACAAACAAGACGCTTTGGCTAAAAAACATCAACTTAAATATCAGACTGAGAGCTGAACGTCACAACAATGCAAGCAGAGAATAAAATCTCTACAGCAGTTCATTCCCTCAGTCTACAAAATCACCTCACGTCATCTGCTACTCCAGACTCATACGGTGAAGAGCTGTGCATATCTCAGACTGTGTTTGGGTTCAGTGTTGGTTACATTCACTGCAGTACCTGACCTGCAGGGGGACGGAGTGAGTGAAGGAGGGAGTGAGTGGGTGGGTGTTAATGGTGGTTGCGAGGGTCCTGTTTTGGTGACTCCATCGGGCGGATGCTGAACACATAGATGTTTAGGTGAGCAGCGATCTGGTTACAGACACTCACGCAGTAGCACACCAGATCAAACCCAGACACAACCTGAAAAAACAAATTCAGATCAGCAGATTCAGAATCAGTACTGCAGACATTCTGAACACTTCTGTCCAATCACAATGAAGTTTACATAGCTTGTCGTCTGTGCATCTGTGTGCAGAAGAAATGAAAAATCATTTTAACCAAATCTTTCTGGTTCAGAATCTACAAATAAGGAAGAAGTGGTTGCAGTTCTTCATCTGGTGCTGACAACCAGGGCACCGGGGTGGTGGTACTTCATCAGGCTGTATTCTTTTTTTTTTCTCTATACTTATTATTGCATATTAATTGTTAAATCTTATCCTCTGTGTCTGTTGCAACTAAAATGTGTTACTGCTTTGCTAACCAGTGCCTACTAGAGGAGGATGGGTTCTAGGGCTGGAGAATATGACAACATTTATTGTTATTGTGATAAACTGCATCACAATATTTCACTATAGGCTTCGTTCTTCCTTAATAAGGAATTATTGGACTCATGAACTTGTTAGATTAAAAAAAGCACAATTAGTCTTGGTTTAGTCCTGTGTGTGAAATGTATATTAAATTATATTTTTTATAATTAAACTTATTTTTTTATATATCTTTTCTGGGTTTTATAATTACTTCACTTGCCAAGCAATCATTTTAAACTGGAAATTAAATGCAAAAATGAACTAGAGTCCTGTCAGCTAATAGCCATACATTTTATTATTATTATTATTATTATTATTATTATTATTATTATTATTATTATTATTATTATTATTTCATTATTATTTAATGATTAANTTTTTATTATTTTATCTGATCATTATTATTATTATTATTATTATTATTATCCTATTTATATTATTTTTATTATTTTATCTGATTATTATTATTATTATTATTATTATTATTATTATTATTTCATTATTATTTAATGATTAAAAACAAGTTATCCAAGCCCAGCAGACCCTCCATAAACGCACATCAGGTGCATGGCTACTCAAGTACTCGAGGTGGCAGTATTACAATTTTGAAAACAGTATTCAAGCATATGTGATGTTTCTTCACAAGAACACAGAAAACCTACAGAACAACAATTCAGAATTCTGACGTTTAAGCTAGGTGTCCCCAAGCTATCGTATTTATGCACCAGCACTTACCAGTGCCACCCACAGGACGAGATATTCACTGAAGTAGGTGACATGCTGATTCAGGAACAGCAGCAGCGGACTCAGATATGCCAGGTCGTTACGATGCATCTCACTTTTAGTCATGTGAGCAACCTAAATGCAAAAGAGACACTGTCAAACATTGGACATTCATACAATGCCGGTGACTCACATCAACATCAGAACATGAGACAGAGTTCAGAAGAAGGTTAAGGATGTGTAGGTGTACTCTTCCTCACACATAAGATATATCGCTGATTAGAAAATAAGTAAAATAATAAGTCATGTATATTAATATGTAACAAATGTACACCATAAACAATTATTCCAACAGCTTTCAGTGCTTATGCAATGTTATATATAATGCACACATATGCAACTCACTGATTAATGTTTTATTTCAAGCCTATTTATCACAGATGACACCAAAAATCAGGCTGCAATTTTACATTAACTATTTCAGACTCGTAGGCCATTGGAGAAGAGGAGACATTGCGTGAAAAGTGCACAACTCATCCCAAATTTGCGTTTATGTGTCAAAGAATCAAAGAGGAGTTTATTATTATTTAAATCTGATGACAAATTGTCATGACTTCAGTCTTGTTTTGCGGATAACCTCACATTTGAATGTTATTTTCCGATTACGTGCCAATGTTTCAGCTGTAAGCATATGGTCTGTTACTTAGTAACAGACATGACAGTTTATCGCTGACTTCAATCAAGTAGTTTCAGATTTCCTATCTTTAGACGAGTAATCCAGAGTAAATTTCAGCAGACAGTTTCTCATGTAGACAGAACATCAGTTAAAAGATATTTCTAGAAAATGAGAACCTTGTGAGAGTTCAAGTAAAAAAAAGTTGTAGCGTAATGTGTTGGATTTAATTTGCCTTATTTGGCATTGCACTTCCTGTCAGGTGACACACATGGCACACATGGCAATGATGATGCTGAAACAATACAGCCCTAGTAGTGTGTTTCAAACTGTTTCTGT
The DNA here is from genome assembly GCA_034552555.1 of Semaprochilodus insignis. NCBI lineage: Eukaryota > Metazoa > Chordata > Actinopteri > Characiformes > Prochilodontidae > Semaprochilodus > Semaprochilodus insignis. The sequence goes on along the minus strand of CM067484.1, from coordinate 9,743,846 downwards.
GTTGTATTTTAGTTGGAGTACCGGTATTAGTATTGACAAAAATTACACCAGAGAAAGAATGGCAACTGCTGCATTCCCTCTACCACTGTCAGTAACTGAATAACCAATAACCAACCACAGTTAATGTGGTAAAGATGATTACTGTCTCCGTCTTACCACCAGTCGGTTGGTTAGCTTGGCAGAGGCAAAGCCAAATGCCAAAAAGTACAGGCAGGGATGTTTCTGGAACAACTGCTCAGACGACATCTTGTATATCAGAAAAGCCAGAGAGATAATCACTCCAATGTGAAAGGCTGGAGACAGAACACTCGTCCCCTGTAGGAAAACAAAGGGGAACACAAACACTGAGGACAGAATCAGAACTCAAGAGCTGGAGTCAGTATCATAATAGCACTGAACAGGACAGAATCACAACTCAGTCAGAGTCAGAATCATCAGAATCAGAAAAAGAATCAGAGTAGAAGTCAGTTTCAGAGTCAGAATCATCAGAATCAGATCATCAGAATCAGAGTCAAATCTACAGATTTGTCATCAGTTTTAAACTTAAGTCTAATTAAGTCTAACTGAAACTATCAAAATCACAGTCATAATCCGAATAGGAATCAATGTCGGAATCACTATCCGATAATCATTATCAGGATCAGAATCTGTATCATTAACAAAATCTGAATAAGAAAAGCCAAAGCCACATAATCAGAGTAAGAACTCTAAATCAGTACTCTGAATAAGTATTGTAATCATAGTCCGAGTTAATCACATGAAGAATCAATATCAGTATCAGAATCAGTATGATTATCAAAATCTGAATTAGAGTCAATCCGGAAATAAGAATCATTTTCGGAATCTAAACCGGTTTATAAGAAGGTTGCTTTGTCAGTAGCACAACATTAATTTAGATGCTGTGAATGAGGTAATTTAATCTTCACGCTGAGGAAGGCTGGACAGTACATACATGTTATTATAATCCATATGTATTATAGCGTAATACAATATGCACTACTGAAAATGAAGCCCTGTAAGAGCTGATTACGAGGAGTGTAACGATACACTCAACCCACTATTCGATTAAATTCATGACACTGGGTCCATGATTCAGTATTCTTACAAAATTTAAATGAAAGGATATTATGACTATAATCATGGCATTTCACAATGACACTGGCGATGTGAGGTACAAGGAGTGCAGGAGCAAGGCAATGATTGGTGCTGGTCCTTTAAACGTTAAACGACGTTGGTGTATAAACAGTGGAGCTGCATTAGATGGCATAACTAATAAAGTGTCCATTCTCCACAACGCACTGTTCACCGCTACTCATTACTGCACCGTTTAAAGTTTTCATGCACCAACACTTATAATTTACTGACAATCAACCTAAAACATATGTAACTGACAATAATTTAATGTATGAATTGGATCAGTTTGGGTAAATCAGAGAATCAATCAAATAGACACTGTTAGTGCAGTACTGATCCCAATAATCACATCACAAACATAAAAAAACAAAACCCATCACATCAGTAAGACACGCACGCAGGCGAAAACACAAATTACAGGTTCAGTGTGAGACATACCGCGATGGTGGATCCGTTTTTGCCCATTCCGCCTGTGAAGATGACGCGGAAGTAGTTTGTACAGGAGAAAATGGCCCCCAGCAGAGTGAAGACAGCAGGGATGATTTTCATCTGGATATTTAGTACCGGAATCTTAAAAAAAAAAAAAAACACACACACACTGAGATCACCCTGAAACCTATTTAAACCTGTTCACTGCACTGAGATATTATGAGGTATTACTGATTACTGTACTGAGTTTGAAGTAAACACATTGAGTACATAAATGAGAATATTTATTATGTGTACACAGTTAGTATAGTGCTAGCATTCAGTTTAATCCTTCTATCCATCCATCCATCCATCCCACCACAAATACTGCCACCCTGGTGAACATGAACAAAATGGTCCGTAAAAACTATGCATAAATGATCATCTCTTTATTTTTCATTCCAAATATTAAAATTCCAACCTTCATTTGAAGTACAATGATGAAAGACAAAAAAAAATAAGAAAAACTCAATAAATATTTTCTCAAATCCATTTGTGCCACAGTCGTTAGCACCCACAGAAGTTCTTATGAGTGAAATCTAACTAAAGTATCCCATTCATATTTTATATTTTAATGTCTACCTGCGTTACTAGTAACACTTAAATGATCAGCAATTGACTTCCTGTTTCAGTGGGGTATGAACATAAAGTGACACACAAACGAGATTCCCTCAGTCACCCATTACTATAAGAAAGAACAGACAACACAGCAGTTCCGTTATGTTCCACAAAAGTATGTTGTACTACCCAAACGGCTACAAGCAAAAACTAAAGCCTGTGCAGTTTACCAGATGCTTCTAGAACTTTCAGTGGGACTATGTGCTACGGTCAGATACGACCAAAATAGAGTATTTTGGCTACGAACACCACAAGGTGGGTTTGGTGTAGACACTAAGACAGCTGGTGGCCCGGCTGTGATGTTGTGGAGCTGTTTTTGTCCAAAAGCCCTGGACAGTTTATTTGGATACATGGAAACGCAGACTCCATCAAGTACCAGCCCAAATAAAATCAAAACCTGACTACCTCAGCCAGGAAGCTTAAACTGGGCCATGGATGGATCTTCCAGCATGAAAATGATCCAAAGCACCTCAAATCGACACAAAAACAGACCACTGACCACACAGTCAAGGCTTTCCCGTGGTTATCCCCAATGTGCGAAATATCAATTAGGTTAATTAGGTCAATTAAAGGGTTATGTGGGGTGTAAGACCTCCAATTTGACCTCATGAACCCCCTGACCATCTGTATTTTGCACCTTGATTATCCTAGTCCTCAGAAACTCCATAGAACTCCATAGAAAACCTGTGGGGTGGTATGGGCTGAAGAGGACAGTCAACAAGTGTGGAGCTCGGAAACTAAAGGATCTGGAGAGATTCTGTACAGAGGAATAATTGCTGTGTTCTTCAGTTTCATTAAGCATTATAGGAGATTTAGAGCTGTCGTCTTCGCAAAAAGAGGAGCACAAGGTATTACGTGAAGAGGTGGCAACAATTGTGGCACATAGATTTGAGAAAATATTTATTTCAAGATTGAGTTTTCTTTTTCAGTCATTGTACTTAGAATGAAATTATAAAAATGATAAACAATAAAGGAACACAAACATCTATTACCTATATTGTTTATAGATATGTTATGCATAAAAATAATATATCTATCCAGCTATCCAACCATCCATCAATCCCTATTTATAATTTTCTCTCTCTCTCTCTCTCTCTCTCTCTCTCTCTATATATATATATATATATATATAATTTTTATTTATTTATTTTTTCCCCCAAACTGCTGCTTTAATACTATTTTTAAGACACAAATCTAACACCTGTTCGTACTAGGTACTACAGGCACTTCATGACTGCACACCAAAATACAAATTACTGCAGCAAAAATACAAATAACACCAAACATAATGTATGACATTTAGAAAGGTCTATAATGAGTTCATTCATTCACAGTGATTTGGGTTGATTATGCATGTTAAAAGGTGATTACCACATATTGCCAAAAAGCTGTTCCTCCGACGGCAGCCAGCAAGTACAAGATTATAATGAAGATTTGCACCTCAGTCACATCAATTCTGCTCAGGAGAGGGAGCGATTCAGAGGACAATTACACTCATGCACAGATAAACACAAAAACACAACACTTCCAGAGAGTTCTAGCCACCATCAACATTCAGTTACAACCCCAGCATTTAGCCCCGCCAATTCAGCCTACAGCTGTTTAGCCTTTACCATTAAGCCTACAGCAGTTAGCCCCACCCATACAGCCTACAACAGCCAATCAGAACAGAGCTCATTTACATACATTACAGTAACAAAAACAGCCTGTTAAAATGTAAAAACATATTCCTGCTAGAATAACGTTCAGTTTCCAAATATAAAAACAGTGATGTAGAAACATACAGACCGTTAAAGGCGGCCCAGATGTATGAAGCGGCTAAAACCCAAATCCATTTTAAAGCTGCAGAGGATGCGTATGCGGTCAGACTTACATGCCGAAGCGCAGTGTTCCGGAGACATAGGTTTGCCAGTGAGCGCAGTAGAACATAAAGATTCCAGCAAAACAGCAGAAAAACATCCAGTCCGGGTTTGTCCCCAACTGAACGGTTATACACGTCCCCAAAACTACAAACACTGTGGAGACACAGGACAATACACGTATGACTATTATTAACTGGCTCACAGCATTTGGGCCTGCATATGATTGTACGATTATGCTATTTTGACATAATAAGAATGATGAAAGCGACAAATCTGAAACAAAATCAGGCACTCAAAGGTCTGGATTTTACAGGCAGCTGGTAAAAGGTGCTGGCTCTGATGTAAATATCAAAACTACTTTAAATCATAGTACTGTACTAGGACATTAAGAACATCATTCTGGTAAGTGAGCTGTGAACTCATCTATGAATCTGTAGTATCTGATCAGCACTGACAGCAGAAACGCACAGACTCACCAGTGGACAGAGAGTCGCAGCCGTGGTCGAAGAGTTCTCCAAGTGGAGTGCTGCTGTTGGTCCGTCGAGCCTGTTTACCGTCAATGGCATCCAGTGACTGGTAGATAAAGAGACCCAAAGCGCAGGACAGGTACGTCCAGGTGGGAGCCTGAGGAGAAGAAAGCATGTGAGCATCAGTAAGACCCCTTCAACCAGTATACACACACTGGGGTGAGGCGGACATGGGAATTGTTCAGCGAGCAGTGATGCCCTTCATGAGTCATCCTGTTAGTGTCAGCACAACTGGCAGACAGCTGCACCATGCAGGACTACATGCACGCAGACCGTTACGACGACTGCCCGTAACACCACGTCAACGTCGCCAAAGACTGCAATGGTGTTGTGCCAGACAGTCATGGAGTGACTCAGAATGGCAGCAGGTCATCTTCAGTGATGAGTCCCACTTTGGTCTTGGGGGAGGCGACCAACGAATCTGAGTGTGGAGGCACCGTGGTCAGTGTCCAGACAAACAGTTTGTTGTCACATGTCACATGTCCTGAAGGTCTGGTGTCACTCCACCTCCACCCCTACCGCAAAATCTGCAGGAACTGTGTGAGAATATTCAGGCTGCATGGGATGGATTATCACAGGACACCATTAGGAAACTCGACAACACTATGTCGAGATGTATGCATGATGCGTTATGCAGCCAGGTGCCATACTGAGAGACACTACTTCTGTATGTGTAGCTCAATATTATTATCTTGGTGACCTTTATCTTCCTTCCCAATAGCACTGCAATCCAACACTTCCTTCTGGGTGCAACTATTCTTTTGATGATGAGTGTATAACGATTGTACAATTAACTACAAATCAATGTAAATTTATTTATTCAAATAAATTTACATTGAAGAAAAATCTGGTCTGTTTTGTCTCAGTCACGCCTGGTCTCAACTACAAAAAGTTTTGATCTTGACTTAGACTCAATGTGTCCTGGTCTCTGTCTTGACTACATTTACACCATTTAAAAAGGTCTTTCAGAAGGAGAGATCCTGAGGCTGAACCCCCTACAAGTGAAGCAGCACTGTATCAGAAAGAAAATCAAGAAAACTAAAAGTTAACTGACAAAAATACAGCAGATGCTGTTGGTCGATATTTCACAAAATGTTTTCAACACACAATGGCACAATATTTCTGTTTCATGACATCTGGTAAGTTAGAACAGACAAAGCAGCACCACAAAAAACAAGTGCTGGTACAGCTAGTACAGCAGCCCATTAGACAAGCTAATGTGTCCCGCATAGTCTGTGGTTCAGAGATGTATCGACTAGTGAACGAGGCGCACCTATGAGACAAATGACTTGAGAAATTCGTATGTAAAACAACATTCAGCTCAGAAGAACAGGGTTATCTGTATACTATTTTCAAGTGTTTTACACAATAAAGATATTTCATATTTTTAAACAGTTTTAAAGCACGGTTCTCATTATAATTACATAACAGTAAATAGTAAACATATATAGCAATTTTACAAAAATAGAAGACAACACTATAAATAACCCAATATAATAGTAATAATAATAACAATAATAATAATAGACAATAATATAGATAATCCAACAAGTTAATGCCATTCAGTAAAGCTGATTATGTTTGATCGGTAACATAGAATTTACCAAAATAAAATACTTTTAAAATATAATTGTATAAATGTCAGGACTTATAGGTTAGGTAGGTTAGACAGAGTCAGTATCAGTATGTGCCAGTTTTTTTATGAATCAGGTATCACTATGGGAAAGTAAAAAGTGCTATCAGAACGCAATTACTTGCAATTAATCTCTTTCTCTGTTCCAACTTATTAAGCCTCAAAAACACAAAATATTGAGACATTTCATATATCACGACAACCTTCCTGGGTTGATATGATATAACATCTACACTCAGACTTCTGTACAAGACCGTGGTCAGCGATACCTGCTCTGTGGCTGTGGGACAGTGATAGGCGAGGATCATGGTGGTTATGACATTGACGGCAAGCCCCACGATAGTGATGAGGTTCGGGGCCATCCACAGAGGAAGCCGAGTCACCAGCCAGCACCAGAACGGCTGCATGATGGGTTCCAGGAGGGACTTCCCTGAGCTGCTGTAGCGATGCTCCTCCAGACGCTTCAGCTGCTGTCGTGACAACCGTGCCACCGGGAGCTCCATCAGCCTCCCCAGCATTCCAGAGCCTTCCTCGGTTCCTGCTGTGGACGCATCTGGCTCTGACCGAGAGCTGGCCCTGCCATCTGCGCTGGGTTCCGGCCTGGATCGGAGAGGGTGCCTCCTACTCGAGCTCATAACTGTACAAGTTGTTCTCCTATTTTGATCCTGAGCTCCTGAGTGCAGGGAAGACAGCGCAGGGAAACTTGTAGAAACATAAATGCATAAACATCACTATACACACACAACACATGGGAAAGAGCAACTCACTACAGCGCTGTCATGGTGCACCATGCGAGCACTGGAAACTTAAAGGAGAATGCCACCAATTTTTCACATTCTATGCATAAATAAATGGTTGAGATGTAAGCAGTGGTGTGGACGATTCCAATAAGAAGTCAACACTTCTTGTTCACAGTGGTGGTGACAGGAACCTGATGTCCACCTCTAAAACCTCTCTCACATAAAGTCCTTACACAAAATAGTTATGATCACATTGCCTGATGTCTGAGATGTTGTTTTATGATAGTCTTTTAAGATTTTGACTAAAAAGCATGTTCTAAATACAAAATAGAGTCTTTACAATAAACTACTTCACCCCAAAACTCAAAAATCTGAATGACTCAGACACTGAAAGTGTAAAATTATATATATGTATTTTCTATATTTGTCATTTCTACGTAGTAAGTAAAGTGTAGAGAAAATAAAGTCGTTATTTTATGGTACTATACCAACATCTTGACTCACTGCTGCCAGAACCCAGCAAGCAGAAGCGAGACTGAGGCTGAAGTTGACTTCTTATTGGAATCGTTCGTACCTGCTGACAATTCCACTTACTTTAGCCTTTTCAAAGGAACAAGTAGCCACGATAACCAACCTACAACGATGACATTAAATGAAGCTGGCAGTGTAGTATTCAGGAAGTGAGTTTAAACAGCTCCATATGTCTGCTCAGAAACAGAAAGCTAAGCTAAGCTAGCCGACTCCGTGCTGCACGGTTATTCAGAGCGAGAGGAAAATAGGACAGGATTAATATACCTGCAGATGAATCAGTTGAGCCCCACACTAAAGATAAATTCTTGGTTCAAACCCAAATAAAGCTTCACACGCGGTTCACATCAGCAGCAGGGCAGGACGGAAGTGACCCCCTCCCTGAATATCAAAATAAAATAACAATAAAAAAGTATTAAAAAATAATTAAAATGAAACGTCATTTCAGAGAGTCAGACTGATAGTGAAAGGTGTTGAATTATTACATTTATTTACTTATCTTAAATAAAAGAATGTGTTTCCTTTATTTGTATAATTTGCCTTAAGTTAGTGTTTTTCCCCCACGTAGCGGGGTTTCCCAGACACAGTGTCAAAATAAAAGTTCCCCTTGTTCGTTTCTATTTCTTATAGCTCTCTCTCTCTCTTACGGTAAATGTGATATAATACAAAATCAATTATAAACACTAAAATATTGTTGTATTCACAGAGAACATAATTTACATCACCGGGAGTTATTTTTATAAAGCCGTTTACTCACTATGCTGTGTGTTTAAGAATCTGTCTATATCTCTCCCGCTAGATGGTGCTACAGCACTGCTTTAAAAAAAACAAACGCGCAGTCTCTCTCTCTCTCTCTCTCTCTCTCTCTCGTTCTCTCGGTCACGACCTATAAAAAAGCACAGGAGACGGTACAGGTGAATTGACCTTGAATGAGGGGTTTCTGCCATTACAGTTTTAAAGATCCTCTATCCCTGAAAACTGAGTTTTCCTTTATTTTATTTTATTAATAGAGTTTACTGTCAAATGTAAATGTTGTCAAAGACACCAAACCTGGTATTCAATTTAGCATCCATGGAAACTTAAAACTAAGCACTTTTGTGGTAACTGATTTTGTGATGTCACAAAAAACAGTACATGGGTCGTGGTCGACTTAATGTGATGCCTGCTGGAGGTAAAATGACGTATGCTGGTAAGAAATGTCCACTTTTTTCGCCAGCACTGCTGAACATCACTACGTCACATGATGGCTGCATTCTTTGATGTCAGGTACGGGTGCTGCAGTCCGTCCATTGCATGAGCTGCAACATGCCTTTGTAATGTCACAACATCACCCTCACCGGCTGGAGTCTCCTGATGTGTGTCACATCGGTTACCATTTATTCTAAGAACTTCGGATCTTCAGGATGTTTATTTGATTTCTTCCTTCTGGAAGCTCAATTTTGGCATACGACCAACATACAGTATAGTTGTAAGTGTTTATTATTTTGAAAGAAATAATGTCATAATTTACCCTTTAGATTCCTTGTCACCTTCTTAACAATATGTTTGCCTGTAGTTCAGAATATAAATATTTACTTTGTTTCCAATATATGGTTCTCAGTAACACAGAAAGAAATATAAATATCTCTCTATAAAAGTATGGCAGACAGGCGGACACCCTGAGATCAGCCATTGTTCTGAGCTCACACAAGTGGAATGTGTCCGAATTGACTGCAGTGTTTTTACACCCCACCCCTGCAGTCATCAGCAGTGCATGTTGACTATCAAGTCAGCCAAAGCCGAACATGAACGCAGCAGTTTACATATATCTGCCTACACAGCCTACAAGAGTTTAGCCCCGCCCCTTTTTAGGACTACTTTTTTTTTTTACAGGGCAGCCGAGTTCATTTGCATATATCAGTCTTATAGGCACAATATCAAACACAGCCTTAATTCTACATTATATTGTTAAGAATGAGCTGAGTGATTGTTTTACTGCACTAAACTTCAGCAATGCTTTTCTACACAAAGTAAAACTGGGGAATAATGTAGGAGACGGGCCCTTTAAACCTATTGCACACCACATTCTCTTCAGCTGAGGCTGAACATCTGTGTGTCACAGCCCATCAGACTGTTAAACTGAGCTATTGATCAGCTGAAGCTGCATTGATCTGGCGGCTGGCGGGGTTTCTCAGACGGCGGGGCTAAATGTCCCGGCCTGAGGAGGGGGTGGGGGCAGGTGCCGGAAAGCGTGGCATTAATCAGCCACAAGCTTACAGTCCTACCTGAGACTGCACACCTGCACAGATCAATACTGAATGTCACTTGCACAGTTTCAGTTCAGGATTATTTCCCCTTACTCTGGAAGCCCATTTAACCCAGAACCTTCAGTCATGTTCTCAAGATTTTGACCTACTATGAATAATTTCCTCAGAATTTTGACTTATTTTTGACTTATTTTGACTTATTGTCTCCTAATAATATTTTCTCAGAATTTTGTCTCACAGTGTCAAAATAGCGTCTTCAATTTTTGACTTACTATGTCAAAATCATGACTTCCTCAAAATATTCACTTATTCAGTTGACATTTTTAATTATTAAGATAAAATTCTGACATACTCTGTTGAACTAATGAAATATAAGAAAATAACATCACTATTCCGATTTAATGAGTCAATTTGAAGAAAATAAAATGTATTAAATGCATACAGGCCCATTTCCACAGTACAAATGAAAGAAAATAAAATATATTGTAAAGGTAAAAAAACAGAGAGAAGAAAAAGAAAAGTAGGTGATTTTTTCCACCGTACCTGGAAGGAATGGGTGTGCGTATTTTCAGTGTTACTTGGGTAAATACAGTGGAAATGTTTTAGAAACACTGAAATTATTTAATCACAGGTTAATATAGTTAGCTAATATTTAAACCAGAGGCACCAAACTTTGTTTTTCTTCATTGGATTAAGAAGTGTAACTTAATTTATATCTCCTCGTGTAATTCTCATCACAAGAAAAGCGCTAGAATGATAATTAGTTTTTTTTAAAAACTGAAACAACAAGGAAGGACAGAGCCTCATACGCCTCAGTAGAGGCTCAGACCTGAACGTGTTAAGAAGCAGGTTAAAGTGGTAAGAATTTAGAGCCTTTTTAAGCCACTATGGTGCATAAATAAACAGGGATTTGACTGTTAGCAAGTTCTGCGGTTGTGGTTTGTTTTAGGGGTCTCCGGGCATGATTAGCCCTGGGAATGGCCATTTACATCACACTAAACAATCGCATAGTAACAGCTTATCCTACCTTAGATCTTATTCGACCTTAGCAACCACCTGGGATAGCAAAGCAACTGTTTAGCGACCACTTAGGATATCAAAGCAGTATCCTCCAGCAGCACCTTAGCAACCACCCGGGATAGCATAACAACAGAATAGCAACACTTTAGCAACAACCAAGAAACACTATAATAACCTCCTAGCGACAACTTAGCAACCACTTAGGATATCAAAGCAGTATTCTCCAGCAACACCTTATCAACCTCCTGGGATAGCATAGCAACAGAATAGCAACACTTAAAATCCTGCATAGTGTTGCTTTAACAGCTCTAAATAATCAAACTGAATTGAATCATGAATCATCACACTCTGAGATTTACATTTATAGCATTTAGCTGATGCTCTTATCCAGAGGGACTTACAATGGTATTCATATTACAGGTAGGCCAATGTAGTGTTAGGAGTCTTGCCCAAGGACTCTTATTGGTGTAGCACAGCATAGTAACCCAGACCAGAATCGAACCCCCATCTCCCAGATGATGTGGTAGCTCCCTGGTGGGTAGTGGTCTTTTCCACTGAGCCACACCAACCCAACACTTCAGCATCTACTGAGAACACCATAATATTCTCCTAATGACAACTTTCCAACCACTTGGGATATCAAAGCAGTATCCTTCAGCAACAACTTAGCAACCACTTGGGATAGCACAACAACTGCCAAGCAACAGCTTAGCAACCACCTGGGATAACTTAGTAACAGAATAGCAAAGCTTTAGCAACCACAATAATACCATAATATTCTCCTAATGACAACTTAGCAACCCCCTGGAATACCATAGCAAACACCCACCTTGGGATAGCACAACAGTGGTTAAGCAACACCTTAGCAACCACCCGGAATACCAAAGCAGCCGCCAAGCAACACCTTAGCAACCACCCATATCTCTTTTTGTTTCAAGTCTTCACTCTTTCAAACTGCAGATATAAAGAAAGTAAAGGCTTCAGTGCTCCTCCCTGTAGTTATTATTTACCACCAGCAGTGCTAGCACAGACTGCTGCAAGCTAATAGCACTTGGAGCCTGAGAGTTCATGAGAAGCTCATCTGTTCCAAATGTCAAGCTTTTATTACCGAAATTAAACCAATAAATGTCTGGGAAGTTGAAGCTGGAGCAGCAAGTCTCCTGATTAAACCTCTATTACACATCAATGAAGCCTTCGAGTGTTTATCGATGCAGGACTGGCACTGCAGGTTTGCTTAGCGTGTGCTGGCATGTAGCCTGACGAGAAGCCAAGCTGATTTCTCCTTATCGTTTCGGCTTATGGTAATCAAACTTCTGCCAAATTTGTAGCCGTCTGACTGAGGATGACATTCAGACATCTTGGCGTGATGCATTATACATGAAATGAGATGCTAATACTCTCAATCATTGCAGGCTGATATTTTCAGGGGCAAATGTCATTTGAGCAGGTGTATCTCTGCAGGATATGCGCACACAGCTCCCTGAATATCAGATTTTTGGCGAGTCTGGTCTGTTCCAGTGTTTTTGGGGAAGTTTGAAAAGTAGGGTAATATATAGTGTTCAGAATTCCTGGAGGAAACACCCCATGGCCGTACTCGGCTTCCTGGCAGGGCACATAAGGTGTTTAGACATAGCTTAAACTGAGCTTGCTAGGGTGATACTCAGGCTCAGGAGGGTTTCGTTAAACACGTATTCTTACAGATGTGTACCTGTTAATAGTGTAAGTGTAATCTAACCTAATGTCTTACTATAATCAGATTACTTTCCATTACTTTTGGACTTACTTGCCTTTTTAAAATTGAATAATTATATAATTTGAAAAATAATTTCTTGTGGAGTACCACAGGGGTCAGTTTTAGGGCTTTTCTCTCGGGGTGATTAGGAAACATGATGTAAACTTTCATAGCTGTACAATGATTATCTCTTTGATAATCTAGACTCTGTAGAAAGACCTAAAACCTGTATCCCATGTTTCTTAGTGGATGTCATAAAATTTTCTATACTTAAATGAAGAAATAACTGAAATACTGATACTAAAACTCAGAGAGCAATGCTTTATGGCAGACTAGGTTTTTTAGCTACTAATATAAAACCTGAAGTACAAAACCTAGGCGTGAAGCCTTTGCAGTCAGTAACTACCTGAAGTCTGGAGCCATGGACATCACCAAATTCTGAGTTTCCTCCTTCGAGATGTTTTGCCAGGCCTTCACTGCAGCTCTCTTCAGTCGCTGCTTGTTTCCTGGTCTTTCTGCCTTCAGTTTTGCCTTCAGCTCAGTTGGATTGAGGTCAGGTGACTGACTCAGTCATTTAGAATATCAAATGTTTCACACATAATGTAGTATGCCTTGGATCATGAACCCTTCTTTTCCTTCTCCATACTTCACTCTACTCATCTTTTCATCTTAGTTGTATTTGTCCAAAGAATCTTGTTCCAAAACTTTGCAAGCTTTTTTAGATGTTTTATAGCAAAGTCCAGTGTGGCCTTTCTGCTCTCGAGTGTTAACGGTGGTTTGAACTATGGTGGTCAGCTAGCTAACAGGCTAAAAGATAGCAAGCATGCAACTTCATTATTAAAATCACAGGCTTGAATTATTAAAACAATATAGTAAAATTATTTGCTATAAAACTGCAACATGAAGAATGCCACTTGAACATCTTACATGCTTCACATGCATTTCACACTTGTTTCTGTCAGAAGTAGCATCAAACCCTGGATGAGTCTAAAATGGCTCAGTACTCCCTACATATTGTGCTATTTAGGTTTGGAAAGTCTAGCAGCTACAGTGCACTATTTGTTGAGTATGATGTTTGTAAATCACAAATGTCTATTTTATCATGCACTGTTGGGCTGCAGGAGCCTGTATTTACATACCTACCTAGTGCACTATGTAGGGAGCAGGGAGCTGTTTAAAATTCAACCCTTGTGTCAGAAGAAGGGCGGCGTTGGATTGGTGCTTGGATCGGTGTGAATTTCACAGTGGTAATTTGTTGTTAAAAGTACTTATAAATGAAGGTTTTACATTAAACAGTGCTGTTAACATATGCTCATTATTATATAACAAACATGTGTTAAGTACAGTGATGGACGACCAAATGTTCTTCACCTCCTTCAACACTGTGTGGTTACTTAGCAATGATACCATACTCTAAAGGAATTACATTTTTTGGCATCACTGGAATCGTAATTTTTTGTTGATATGTTGATATTTTTTACCATCATTGGAATCGTTATGTTGATTATTATTAATAATAATGAGACGCCACACGAGGCCGTGCATTACTGTGATTTTATCTCTGGGAAGGGGGTTTTACTCCACTTCACGTCATGCCTAATAACACTCTTCCCTGTGTTAAAACCACAGTGACACACAACCTTGTGTGGCTTATTGCTTAATTGGGGTATTTGGCTGTTTTGAACCACAGCATTTCTACTACAGTTTCTTTGTTTTCTTGTCATTCAGTCATTTCAAATAATGACTGTTTAAGAAATGATCCTTGCTGTATGTGAAGCAGGATGGCTTTGACATGGTTCACTGCAGCATTAGGATGTTGTACGGAATGACTAAGGCGGTGTTTATGTTCTGTTAAACGTTAAACTTTCAGTGCTGTTTCAGTATGAATTCAGGGTGCAGAATGATTCAGAGTCAACATTAGATCAGAACACTGCTTCAAGTTGACGCCGATGCTTTAACAGTGATTTACCGCGGGTCCAGTGACTGCTTGCTATCTTTGAAGCTCCATGTTCATTCCGTAAATTGCTAAATAGTGGCTATTTTCTTCCATTCACTGTTAGCGACAGCCAGTGCTTTAACGAGCTGTTTTCTGGGCTGTGTCCTAGTTTTCTTGAGTGCGGTTTTCTCGCCGATTGCAGTGCCCCAGGCCAGCTGATGGGACGAGGATTAAAAATTCAAACGGCCGTCCTTTGAAGTGGGAGCTCAGACTTGGAGTCTGGACCCTGAGGAACCACCAGCCAAGTCTGCGCATTGATCCCTCCACAATGTGTCTGACTTTCAGACTCACTTATTTATTTATTTATTTATTTATTTATTTATTCTGCCTTCTCAGAAGCAAACTCGAGGCAGATTTCCTGATGTGGCTGATTATGGAGTCTTACAGTGTGACGCCCACGCTCACGAGCCCGCAGACACAGCAGATGTAATCGAGATTTAAAGGTAAACTCTAACTCAGTTTTACACGTTTAACATGGAAGTTGAGCAAAAATGTCATATTTACACAATTTCCTATTTTTTCTCCAAATGTTGTTGATTGTCCAAGATAAAGGCATATTTTAATTATGAAGCATAACACTGCAAGTCTGCTTCTGTTTATTACAGATCATGTGAACGCATGAAGATCCTAATCTTGCTATCTCCTTCTCACAGTGTCTTGATATAATCACAGTTTTTCAGGAAACCAATCAGAACATCATGACATCTCCCATTTTTGCCCATTTTCATTGGATCACTGCCCCTTGTACGCAAGTTTCATGATGAATGAACAAACAGAAATGCACCAGTAGCACTTGGTATAACCAGTGTACATTAACTTACATTACAAGTAAAACAAAATACTATTTTGGAGATGGACAGTGATATAATATAGTATACACAGTGGTTCCAAACTGCATTTCATTTATATTTTGTGATTTGTGCAGTGATTCATTCTGCCTTTATTACAGTATTTAAAACATTCTGCAAGGTTTACATTTCTGTGAATTTTAGTGCAAAATCTCCTTTTATTTGCTTAATATAACAAAAAATATATATAATTATTTATATATGCATTCACTCCTGACAAGCAAAATAATTACAGCAATAAATATGACAAATTATAATCGGACCGCTGAAACGAACATAAACACAAAAAAATTGCTGCAAACTTAAAAACCTAAACCATTTTTCATTTTCATCTTACCTCTGTTGAGAGATTGCAAATCACTGCTGACAAGAATGATAAAGCATTTTTTCCTTTACCTGATACTTTCTATTTGGCTTCCGAAATGGGCATCCTCTGCTGAAATGGGCATCCTGTCATGTCTAGCTTTTTCAGATCCCCCAGAAACATCTTCTGAATATCTGGAGCTTCAACTTCAAAGAATTTGAAAGAAATTCAAAGAAACACTAGCAGTGTTCTCACTAAATAAGCAAGGAAAATAACTGTTTATGAAAGACGTGGAGAACGTCAGGATCATGACTGGCTATAACACAATGACTAATCATACCATATCCTAACATCAAGCGGACATTTAAATGCAGTTATTTGTTATAAACTTGAACAAACCACGTATCTATCACAAATTACTGCTTTGCTGATGAAGCTATGTCACTTGGGAATATATTTATTAAAATATGTAGCAGTTTAGATTTTATCCCCACATTAATATCAGTAGCCTAAATAACATAGATTTTAATAACATGTTACCACCCTGGTGGTGGGCAGCTCCAATATGCTAACTACTAAGTGTGCTTAGCTACGTACAGCACTCTAACTACTGAGTTTCTCTTTAAATGGTTTACTGGGAAGGCCATCGACATCCCTTTCTTCTATACATCATGGAAGAAGCTTCTTCATTCATCTCAGAGCGACATGAGGTGCTGCACACCCCGCTCTACCACTCTCAGCTAATGCAGACAGCTTCATAGTTTATAATACAAGCTTTTTGGGCTTGTGGTTGTTGCTCGCTCATGTCATTTGCTGTTAGGATACACAGTGCGATAGTAAAGTTCCCAGCGCCAGCCGAAACAGCTGTTTAGATCTTCTCGTAATTGCTTGTGGGAGCCCCCTAGTGGCTCGGGCACTTTGCCACATGACCTTAAAACCCACTGGATGGTCTGAACCTGAAGTGACTAGGATTGCATAAGGAACTCCAACACTGTTAGAGCAGCAGCACTTGTGTTGTAGACATTCAGGGCTAATCTCCGTTTAGCTAGACATCTCGTTAAGCCTGTGTTTATTTGTTAATTCTGGTGTAATTTAGTGGAGACTGTGTGTGCAGGCAGGCCCAGCTGAACTGGCTGGACACAGCTCAGTGTGGAAGTGATCCATGAATACTAAATGTAGCATTTAACAGCCAGGGTCAATGGAGCATTAGCAGGGCTAATGGCCGCTGGATGATGATGGGGTGATAAGATAATCTGTACCCTTCAGCTGGAGGCCATAAACTCAGGCCTTGGGCTTGGCCAGTGAGGGGTGAAGCGAGGATGAGGCTGACTCTACTCTTTGCCGAACAGTAGAAGCCAAAGCAGGTTTACACCTGCAGGTCTGACTGAGGAAGAATGTCAAGTGTTAGCATAACACCATATACCTTACAGAGACAGAGAGAGGATGAGGAAAGAGAGAGAGAGAGAGTGTGTGTGTGTGTGTGTGTGTGTGTGTGTGAGAGAGAGAGAGATAGAGAGAGAGATGAGAAATGAGAAATGAGAGAGGAAGAAGAAAAAGAGAAAGTATGACAACAGAGAGAATAAAGAGAATGAGTGAGAGAGCAGAGAAAGAGAACTGAGAAAGAGAGTTTTAGGGATGAGAGAGAGGGGGAATGAGGAGAAAAGGAGGAGAGAGAGAATAGAGAGTATCAGAAAAGAGAGGATGGTGAGAGAGTATGAAGGGAGAGAGAGAGGAAGAGGAGAGAGAGAGAATAGAAAGTGAATGAAGAGAAATGACAGAGAGAGGAAAGAGAGAAAGGATGAGGAGAGAGAGCATATGAGCAGAGAGAAAGAGGATGGGATAAAGAGCATATGGGGAGACAGAGAGATGATGAGAAAGGGGGGAATGAGAAGAGTGACAGAGGTTGATGAGCAGAAGAATAGAAAGTCAGAGAAGAGAAATGACAGAGAGAGGGAGAAAAAAGAGAGAATGAGCATGAGAGCGAGCATGAGAAGAGAGGATGATAAGAGCAAGTAAGAGGGGGGAAGAAAGAGAGCAAGAGGGAGAATATGAGGAGAGAGAGAATGACAGGGATAGAGAGAGTGGGACAGGGAGAGGGAGAGGAGATAGCTCTCGGTAAGTGACCACTGCTACCCACTCTCAGCAAGAAACCATGTTCAGCAAACAACAGAAGTGATATAAATGGAGGCAGAATAAGAGTTAACACGGGCGCTGCTTTACACCACAGGAGACGCTCTTGGGGAGTAAAGGATAGATAGATAGATAGATAGATAGATAGATAGATAGATAGACAGATACTTTATTGATCCCGAAGGAAATTTAGCAGCCAGTAGCAGTTTCACAAAAACAGCACAGTAAAACAGTGAAACAAATACAAAATAAAAAACAGGGTTGTGCAGTATGAAAAAACCTAAATGGGTAGGTACCGGCTCAGCAGTATTATTTGCTATTAACTATAAACTATACATAGTACAGGTCACTATGGATAAATATATAAATATACCTCACTTTGCAAGGAGGCAAGAAATACAAATATAACTGTAGACCTATAGAAAAGACAATAGTAATAAATAAATGTGCATAAATGTGCAAGGGGCGCAGTTATCAGCAGATAATGACTGAATTAACATAATAAACATGTGCATATATTGGTATTTAAGTAAAGTGGAGTGTCCAGGAGTTTAGATTTACAGTATACACAGTAGAGTGTCCAGGAGTGCAGATATACAGGATATACAGTAGAGTGTCCAGAGTGTCCAGTATATACAGTATATACAGTATATAAGGGATGGAGTTTGATGCTGAACTAGCAGTGTTTCTTCTAGGCTAATAAGCAAACAGCTGTTAATGCTAATATTGAGCTTTTCCTTGTTTCTTACGACAGGGGTGGACACCACAACCTTCTGGTAATTTAGTGGCCCCTATTGCTTGGTGAGTATGAATCTGACAGGTTGCATCAGCTTACAGATAAGCTTCCTTAAGGTGACTGCGCAACACAAAGAGATGACTGAAGATATGGCCGCATTCTGAGGTGTCTGAAGAGGAGAATATATGTATTTGGGAGAATTCTATGATAGTATGAAAGAGAGAATTCTACACGATGAGAAAGTACTGAGAGAGTGCAGATTAAACTGCACAGAGTTGAAAAACGACCTTAACCGCTACAGCCTTTAGCTGTTAAATAGAGGTTTTTGACTCATTTCCACGACTTCTGTTACAATTATGTGCACGATTTAGTGACTACTTGCTGAAGGACATATGTCCTAAAAATAAATTAAGTGCACATCACATATAACCAAGATAAAAAAAAAAAACCTCTTACAACTACTTTAATAAACTGCACTGAGAAACGGTCAGCAGCAGCCGTGAAGTCAAACTGAAAGGCAGTCATGCAATAATAAACTAAGTTACGATTTATTTTTTATCTTGGCAGGTCTACCAGGTTATCAAAAAGTATTTAGTGGTCAAACTTACAGCCTCGAAATGTTACTTGAAAATCTTACAGGGATGCACACAGACACATCTGCCATAAAAGTCCTGTTAAACAGACTGTGACTTCACCTCACTATGAACGACCAACAGTTCCTTCAATTCTTGCTTATGTACTAAATGGACTAGCACCACCAGAGCTGGTCCTGACCAATGTGATGCCCTAGACAAGATTTTGGCTGGTGCCCATAAGATGGATAAACCCAGGTAATAAGAGCGCCTCAGCCACATTATAACCTATAACAGTCTAACACAAATAAGAGTATATTACACCTAGCATTCATACACAGAGCATGTACTCAGTCAGCACTTCTGTCACATCATGCAGACGGTTTGCTGTAAACACAGTTTAATTCACTGTTATAAGCAGGGCTAACACTGGCTAGCTAACTAGCCTAAGATGTCAGTAGATCTTCCCCTCAGTCAGACAGTGGATGATGATGGAGGTTATTTCCCCCAAACACCTTAATAGCCTTATTTAGGGCAGGAGTAATTGACACTAACTCTTGCTAGCTAGCTAGCTATGTATTAAATCAGCAGTCACTATTGAGCTAGCTAACTTTGCTCCGAGCATCTGCCAGTAACTTGGCTTTACTGTGCAACAGATAAAGTATTCATTCATCACATCACGCTACCTTTGTCTTTTTTCTGTCTTTTATTCTCTTCTTTTCTTTTTTTTTCTCCCCTGCGCTCCAGAGGGCTTCAGCCTCTGCGTTTACAGTTCCTGCTATATATTAGGGTTTATATTATTAGACTATGTTACTAGTTACGAGGTTGTGGGCTTTTTTGTAGTATTTAGAAATAACAGCATAAATAGTGGTACAAAACAGTAAAAGTAAGAACTCTGAACTAATTTTTTGCCCTCAATTGGATTGCCCAGGCAGGCCTAAAGTTCCTCTATACCGCCTAGGCCATGGGTCAGCTCTCCTGCCACGTTTTTCCTTCCAAGATTTCTGCTTTACCAGCGGCGCTGTGGCACTTACTCTTACACAAATAAGGGGCCGATTCTCTCAGGAAGTTAGTTTTAGAGTTATGTACAGAATTCTCTCCCATGACGTTTAAGTGTTCTCGAATGAAAGCATCAGCACTGAACATGCACAGGACAGGAAAATACTGCAGGTCTGAATGACGCATGGTTCTTCCTTTTCTTCATTGGTGCTGGTGAGGATATTCATTGAATCTGGTGGTGATTTCATGTAGAGAGTCAATGTGTAGTACCAGCTGATATGCCAGCTGATGTTGTTATCTGTACACTGCTTACAGCGGAAGTGTTCAGCGCCGTCTTGTGCAATGACACAACACTGGCAGGGATATGAGGTAATTTTACTACAGTAAAACCTTTAAACACAGTAGTTTTATGTTTTATGCAACCGGGCACCAACCTGCTTCCAGTCACACTAACTTCTAAATGTTCTTTCTTTCCTCTATCAGCTGAAAGAACAACCTTAGTGTTTATGGTAGTTACTACACAACAAATACAGATGATTGTGAACAAAAGAGCTTCACACTTTACAAAATACCTGGAAGTGGTTTAGTTTGGGACTGTAATGTCATATTCAAAGCCAGTGTAAAGAATAAAAATAGAATAAAAATTCTATTCATTTTGCTAATATCTAAACTGCATTATTTTCACGATACGATTCGAAAGACTTGCAATGAGAGGACAGTCTCACTCTCCCTTTCTGTCTCTGTCTGTCTCCCTCTGAATGAATTAACTGTGTGAGCGTGATGGAGAGAGACATTGAAGGCTGTTCCTCTGGAGGCCTGGTTTCTACTCCTCCCCCTCCCACCGCTTTAATTCCAGCCCCCACAGAGAGATGCAAGAGGCAAGAAAACACTCACACACACACACACACACACACACACAGAGTGGAATCCCACACTGCTCTAGAATTGTCCCCTCCAAGCTCCGTCCACAGATATGCTATACATATGCCTACATTTAGAGTGAGTTCTTCATTAAAGCTGAAAATCGTTGGTCAGTTGACAAGCCATGCCAAGCTAGTTTGTGTTTACTGTGAGTTCCATTGTTAGTTCAAAAGTAGACTGTCCAGAAACTGACCATTGATGAAGGACTAGAAGATGGCTAACACAAACTGTGCTTCAACAGATGGGCTACAGTCAGGGGTTAAATTGGGCCGGAACAATCCAGAAATGCATTCTGGCATGCTCAAGGTAACTTGGATGGAAATGTTCCACCACCTGCAGCGTGAATGAACTGAACCATTAACCATTAGGGTTGTGTTTCTGGGTTCTCTGTTAACCGTTCAAGGTTCCAGTATTCAAATACTGATATCACTGACAGAGAACATATACAGAGCAACAATCCAGTGAAGTCACAATAACTAATATGGTGGAACAATATGGAGTAAAGACCTTGTATAGAAGATGATGAGTCCTCATCAGTGTCCCGTTTTAGGCTGGACAGTCCTGTTTTTCAACTCCCAGTCCTCCATACCTTGCATTTCATTGGTTTACCAAGGTCATGTGACGTTGTGACTCGCCTACCGGCTAACCGCAGGTCGTCCCTCTAAATGCTGGTAAATTAGTAAGCTCTCGTCTGACTGATCCATTCCCCCTAATTAGGTGAGTAAAGTAATCATTTACGTGGTATATACGTTAGGTTATGATTTTAATTTTGTTCTAGTATCATGCTGACCCCCACCCCTTTATGATGTCCTCCTTTTGGGGGTGGGATGGCCCCCTTTCTGGGGTTATGAAAGTGGCCACCCTACCTCTGTTACTCATTCAACATGGAAATGGCGTGCTGTGTGTTTCCTGGCTGTAGTAACAACAGCAACAGCAAACTAAATTCTGTGAGCTGTCTGATGTCATGAGCGAGGCCGAGGAGCTGATCCAGCCAAGGAGAAATCTTCAATAGAGAGAATAAACAGGAGAAGTATCCCCACATACCAAAGTCTGCTCTCATCAGTCTGTCACAGCTAGACAGCCAGGAGAAGGAAGAGTTCTAGCTCCACCCATTCAGCCTGAAAATGGAAAGTGGAACGAAAATGGAATAGAAGAATTATTGCCTGCATACTGCTAAACAAACAGTTCTAGAATTTTGTCATATTACTTGCAATTTATTAGGGCTGCCCTCTAGAAGTCGACGAGTCGAATCGTCAGTCGGAGACCATTTAAGTCGACGGAGAACCTTCAAGTCGACTGACAACAGTGACAAAAGCTTACAAAAATGCACAAGAACTTTAAGAATGTAAAAAGACATTTTAATAATTATTAAAAGGGGAATAATAAATATATATTTAAGTTCTAACTGGGCTATGACGCATGCTTACTAAAAAATTTAATCCACGTGACAACGTGCGCTGGCGGTTCACCGCTGAAGGAAACTAAAGCTGTGAAGCGGAGAAACACGAGTGGAACGATGTCTCAGAGAAAGTCTGGAGGAGCTTTTGAAGACGAGAATCCGAACAAATTAAAGCTAATTCTGCTTGTCATTTAGTCAGACATCCAACACTGCTTCAAACCAGTGAGTTGACTTTCGTTTTAGACATAATGGCTGTTTGCGGTGAAGGAAAAACGGACCGAAGACGTTTGTTTTATTATAATTGCATTATTTTATAACCTAAATTACATATATTTTTATTTATTCGTTTACAGCTG
Source organism: Semaprochilodus insignis (assembly GCA_034552555.1). NCBI lineage: Eukaryota > Metazoa > Chordata > Actinopteri > Characiformes > Prochilodontidae > Semaprochilodus > Semaprochilodus insignis. The sequence continues at coordinate 9,721,077 of CM067484.1, read as the reverse complement.
ACATTATTTTTATTTAAAGATAAGTACAGTCACTTAATATGCCTGCCGATAAACGAGAAATAATTATTTCAGCGCGGGTGATATAATAATTAAACGGTTTCAGGTCTACCGTTCTCCTTTTCATCTAAAAATAATCTAAATATTGACTAATTTGGTTTTATTTAGGAGTTTATTATTTATGAGAAATGAAAGACAAAGGGTCATCCTACTGAAGGAGCTGTTAAAAGTGAAATTAAAAAAGACAGGCTATAAGCGCTAATTTTTAGCATAAATACGTTGCTTGCTGCCTGACGCTATATTCTGTAATTAAATCAGACTCCAATTCAGATCGTTCATCATATGCCACGTCTCTTTTAGTTCAAAAATATGTGACTAAATAAGGATGACATCAGATCTGAAACGTATGCAAATCGATTTACTGACTACTATATAATGTATAAGGAGAAAAAACATGAACGAATAGTCAAATCATCGGCCAGGACGGGCGAATCCGATTCGACTGACAAAATTCTGAGTTGGGTACAGCCCTACAATTTATACAGTTTGGTTAGAATGTCCTTCATATGGGAGCTGAAACTTCATGAGCACTTTTGGACACAGCCCAGATTTTTGTAATTCAGTCTTCAAGTGGAAATAAGATCTCTTTTGCTGCTCACAGAATAGGCAAACTCTGACACTGTGCAGGACCTGCCTGTGGAAAGGGAAAGGAGAACGGTCTGAATGTCTGTGTAAATAATTTCTGATCCTTTCCTCCCAGCAGAACCAACAAACGGTGACAGTGGGCTACTATCCATTCTGGAATAGTTAAAGTAGTGTGAAGGTCTTCATCATCTACGTTTCATAACACAAGGACGACTCAGAGGTCTACACAGAGACTAAGCAAAACATGACTGGAGATCACTAATAAGTGGGCAGAGCTAGGGAGAAGACTGGAGAGGGAAACCTGGAGAAAACGTCCTGATCCTCAAACAGAGCAGATGAGAAAGCTGCTGATTTGATCTTGTCTTGACGTGGTGGGACGCAGAGTCTCACAGTGATTTTAAAAAGCCCCTCTGACTTCAGATGTGCTGTTTAACATGCAGAGCCGAACTGATGGGTCGGTCTGAATCCTGCTGCTCCGCGTTCTCCCCTGCAGCGCCCCGGGCCTGCGGTTGGCCTGCCAATCCTCACAGCATCAAGTTCCTCTGGAGGTTCAGGTAGTGAAGGTCAAGATCATATGGCTCATTAAAGCGATAGTTCAGTGAGCCTCTCCATCACTTACCCCAAATGTGGTCGATCAGCCAACATGTGTTCGATGTCTGAAGTTTGATTCTTTCATTTTAGCACTGGAGGCTAATACAGCTAACAAGTAATGGAAGCTGATTAGCATTAGCTACTTAGCACTGCGCAAAATTTAAACAAGAAGCCGGCAAAATAAAGAGGAGATGTTTTAGGTAATGGTATGTTGTTAAATGGTGGGATGATTCAGGCATGCAGTTTGTGCAGTGCTAAGTAGCTAATGCTAATCAAGACGTCACCAGTCAGTGTCAGTCATTAGCCCTTCGCTTGCTCACTTTTAGGGATTTTCTGTAAAGCTGCTTTTTGACAACATCTGTTGTAAAAGGCGCTATATAAATGAAACTCGACTTGACTGTAAAATGATGAACTCCAGAACTTCTCCTGACGGTCTAGCTGTGACAGACTGATGAGAGCAGACTTTGGTATGTGGACGTTTAAAGATGGTAGAAGTTTAACACTGAATTTTCCTGCTCCAACTTAAATGGTGCTGGTACTGGAATGTAACTGCTGCCCCATTTAAGGTTATATCATGGTAAAGATACAAAAAAACAGGTTTGATAGCCCAACGTTGCTCACTTTGGTGTTGTGCATCCATGAATTTAACGGGGCTGGCGGGAGGGCTGCATTTGTTTTGCTTTTGAGTTCAAATATCAACAATGCCTTGAACTACCACCATAATTAGTCAACTCAATCTCTATGAGTTTATCAGAATACAACATAACTCTAGTCTTTCTCTAAGGTCTGGATACGTCACTGACTGTGAACAAGAGTCATAGTTTACGCAGATTCTGGTTAGTTGTTAGGAACATAAAACAGTGGCGGCAGCTCCATGTCAGGACTCTTTACTGACTCACTGAAAAACTAATACATACAAGACTGTTAGAAATCCCACAGTGCTACTAGTGGATGTTAGCGTTATTGCAGAGCTGTTTATTGTCTAGTTTTGACATTTATCACCTGAGCTAAAAGGTTAGCTCTAACAGTAACGGTTCATCACTACTGGTCTGCACTCATTACTGTCTGATTTCTCTCTGAACTATCGCTTTAATTCCTCTCTGTTGTGACCTCTGGCTAATTTGCCTTAGACTCCATGGGCACTTTTATTATGGGACATTAGAGGCTGCCGCTAAAGAAAGACCCCCCCCCCCTTACACAGGGGAGCTTCATTAAGGTCTGTCTTTACACACAGACGTCCTTACGCTCTCTGATGTTCTTCGGTCTTTGTTCTGTCAGCAAATTCTCTTCAAAGTTCAAACGCTCCCTCTCCTCCTGTCAGGACTTTCGATTGATATTCCTGCCCTTTGAACATCAGCACTGTTCTCATACAGATTTACCAACACATTCTAATCAGCACATTTTACCACATACCTAACAGACCATTAGAACAGATTCAGAACCTTTCAGCCTCTTCTGCACAGACGGACAGACAGACAGACTGACAGACATACAGACTGATAGATAGATGGATGGTCGTCAGACTGATACATGGACAGTCAGACAGGCAGATAGACAGAGAAACAGAGAGACAGATAGAGAGACAGACAGACAGACAGACAGACAGATAGATAGGTAGATAGATAGATAGATGGATAGATAGATAGATAGATAGATAGAAAGATTGGTGGACAGATAGATTGGTGGACAGATAGATTGATTGGTAGACAGACAGACAGACAAACAGATAGATAGATGGATAGAGAGATAGACGGACGGACGGACGGACGGACGGACGGATAGATAGATAGACAGATAGATAGATAGGTAGATAGATAGACGAAGGACAGGTGGACGGATAGATATATAGATAGATAGACAGATAGATAGACTGATTGATTTCATTTTAATTATAATGAACATAAATCAGATCAGAAGGAGCTGCATGGTGTACTTGAGCAGTGTGGAGGTTCAGAGCGTGTCTGCTGGGTTAATGTTCTGAGGTGTTTCGCTGTCTGCACTTCCCACTGACTTTTATAATCTTCACGCTCAGACCTCAAGAAGAAAATTCAATTATGTTTTATTGATCCTCATTACACTCTGGAGGCCCCGGTGTGGATTTATGAGGAGGGCGTGGATGGCTTCTCTCCACATACATCAAGGTCATGCTGCCTCGCCCCCGAGAGATTTTTACCCACCATTCCCCACTGCACACCCCCTCACCTGCGTTTGACTGCTGCACTGACAGGAGCTCATGAAGCCCTGAATACAACATCAGCCTCACTGAGCTCCGAAGAACACGGCCCCGCAGCCTCTCACCACACTCAGATGCTCCTGCTCAGCATTCACACCACTACCAACACATTCACTTCCAGCACAGCTGCCCTGTATTCACCTGCACATAGTCATTTTAAAGAACTTGTCTCATCGAAAAACTGGATTTTGGATTTTTATAACAGTTTAGCTCCACCCATTCAGCCTACAACAGTTTAGCTTCACCAGTTCAGCCTACAACAGTTTAGCTTCACCAGTTCAGCCTATAGTAGTTTAGCTCCACCAGTTAAGCCTACATCGGTTTAGTCTCACCCATTCAGCCTATAGCAGAGCAGTTTGGCTCCACCAGTTCCACCTACATCAGTTTAGTCCCACCCATTAATCCTACAGCCATTTGGTCCCACCCATTCAGCCTACAGCAATTTAGCTCCACCCATTCAGCATATAGCAGTTTGGCTCCAGTCATTCAGCCTACAGCAGTTTAGTCCCACCCATTCAGCCTACAGTCATTTAGCTCCACCAATTCAGCTTACAGCAGTTTATCTCCACCTGATCAGCCTACAGCAGTTTAGCCACACGCATTCAGACTAAAGCAGTTTGGCTACACCTGTTCAGCCTACAGTGGTTTAACCCCACCCATTCAGTCACAGCAGTTTAGCTCCACCAATTCAGCCTACAGCAGTTTAGCTCCTACTGTTCAGACTACAGCAGATTAGGCCCACCCATTCAGCTACAGGAGTTTAGTGTGCTCTGCAGTCCTGCAGGTTCTGGAACTCTGTAACTTTGATGAAAGCCTTTTATCGTTAAGGACAAACTGAGTGGTGGCCGTTCAATCTGAAATTTAATGAGGCGTCGTCTTCCCGCTCCCACGCCGCTCTGACTGCTCACCCCTGCTAGTCTTGTTAGCCTCGTTAGCCGCTGGCTCTGCTCTGCGTCCTTGTTTTTGTAAATGAGGTGCGATGAGCGTCAGCAGAACAGAAGAATCAGCCGAGTAAAACATTTAGTCTGCAGGGCTGCGGAAAGACAGCCAGATGGTCATTCGCTCACTGCGCTTCGTGTTTACCTCCACAGTGAGAGATACCAGAGCCAAAAATCTGACAGCTAGCAGACATTCACAAACTCCGAATTTATTTACAGGCGTTTATTTACAGGTTTAGAGCGTCTGTGAAAATGCATGTAAATGTGTCTATGGAGTGATTTTAATCCAGCAGGAATCTGCTGCGTGTGTAGCTTTTAGTCTGATGAAAACATGTGGAGAGATTTTTAATCCAGTATGAATCTGCTGCATGTGTAATTTTGACATTCTAACGGTTATAATTTCTGGGAGTGATTTTAATCCAGTATGAATCTGCTGCGTGTGTAATTTTGACATTGTAACGGTTATAATTTCTAGAGAGATTTTAATCCAGTATTAATCTGAAATGTGTGTAGTTCTGACAATAATAGTTTTGAGAAAATTGGAATTCTCTCAGCACCATACAAAATCAGAACATACAGTTACTGGCAGTTACTCCAAAAATGAAAACAAAGAAAGCTTGTGGCCCTGACAGCATCAGGCCTGAGATGCTAAGGAACAGCTCTCCTGACCTGCACAGGGCCTTACTAAAACTCTTTCATCTGCTTCTTCATGCTGGCTGCTTTCCTGAATCCTGGTACAGGGGGGTTATTCCTCGAATCTACAAGAGTGGAGACAAATCTGACCCCAGCAACTACCGAGGCATCTGTATGAGCAGTAACCCGAGGAAGGTTTTCTGCTGCATTCTTAATGCATGAACACAGGCCTTCCATGCCGAGTACTGTGTCTTAAGTAAGAGTTAGACTGGCCTTTTAACCTAGCGCTGCACTACCGCTCATATTTACACCCTGATTAACCAGCATGCCCACTGAATAATTACCAGTAAATACCAGTAATACGTTTTGTTGACTTCTGATTCTACACTGGACTATTCCATCACATTCACAGTGTGGTGTAGGGGTAAAGTATATGACAACATCAAGTCCAGATATTTCAACTACAAGCGTGAAATTAAAAGAACAGAGCACTTGACTCAAAGGTGAGGGGTGAGACACAAGTCCAGCCCTGTTTAGTTAGCAGTGTTACTGGAACAGTCTGCAGCTCCTGGACTCACCCTAAACCACACAGAGGTGTAGTTCCTGCTTTATGCAGATGACCTGCACTGTAAAATATGATTTAGGCCATAAGTCATGATAACTCATTTTTTCATTTACCTCAGCTGAGGTAGTTTTCAGTTTATATTACTTTAATGGAAGTGGAAATTCAGATGAACTTGACACGGTTAGCCCGTTTCCATGAATGTGAAACAAGTTCCGTTCTGGTTCCTTTGATGTAAATAAGTCATTTGAAGCCAGTAATTAAGACAGGTGACACAAACTCATGTTAAAACTTTAAGGCCTTAACTTAACTGGACTTAAGTTTTTTGAGTTGAGGCAGTTGAACTCTCCACACTCTGACCCCACTGACCCCACCAACCCTTTACCAGACTTCCCTGTAAATAAGTTAAATACACAGTCAAGTCACAATATTATGACCACCAGCTAATATCTAGAATAACTCTCAGACAGCAGCTAGACGGGTTAGGAGTGACGCAATAAGGCCCTGGTAGGTTGTCACAGGTATCTGGAGCCGTGCTGACTGCAGTGCATCCCACAGCTGCTGCAGGGTGCATGAGGGAGGATCCATAGAGCAAACACGACGATCGAGGTGGTCCCACAGATACTCAACTGGGTTCAAGTCTGGGGAATTAGGGGGCCAGGGTAGTACTTGGAGGTCTTGGTCATGCTCTTCAGACATGTCTAGCTGTGAGACGTGTCACATTGTCTTGCTGGAAGATCCCATCCGCCCCATGGAAGACAATCAGCATGTATGGGTGTACATGACCTGCAAGGATGGATTCATATCCAAATCGGGTGAGAGTGACTCCCACATGGATGAGTGGACCCAGAGAATGGCACCAAAACGTGACTTCCTTCATGAGCTATAAGCTGCGACAGTTGAAAGTAGGAAGTGGTCATAAAAATGTGACTCGACTGTTTACATACTGTATGTTGTTATTCATCTAAATTATTTATGTTTATTAATTATATGTTTTCTTGTTTTATTTATCTACTGCTTCACTTTTAGCATTTTACTGTGATTATTATTATTATTATTATTATTATTATTATTATTATTATTTGCTTTTAGTTCTATGAAGTATGTTCAGTTTGAAGTGTAAATGCTTTAGCAATAAAGCTTCTTTGAAATGAACTGAACTGAGAGGGAAAAAAGACTGATAGAGAGAGATGGATTATTTATTCCTCACAGATTAGTCAAATGGTCAGATTGGGGTTAAGGGTTCTTTGTGAAAAGAGAGAGAAAAAGTTAGAAAGAGAGAGAGAGAGAGAGAGGAGAAGGAGAAAAGACGCGTCAGTGTGAAGATCAGCTCTCCGTCCTGAGACCCCACATACTGTTATTCTCTCAAATCCATATCGGTGGGTTTAAACCTGCTGCTGAATGAGGACCGCACACGCTCTCCGCACCTCATTCTCATCTCCACGATTCAAACGTCAGCACCATTGTCTATGCCCACCAGAGCGCAATGCCCACCGCTTAATCATTGATCCAATTAATTTAGGGGGTCCCTACGTCCCAAACAAAGCCCCTCATTGAGAGCAGCGCTTACACAATTGCCATGACTTCATACGGCAGCGAGCACTGATTGACGCTGCAGGCCTTTTTAGAGCTGAGGATTTAGACCGTTCATAAAAATGGACACAGTGAGAGAGCCGGGCTCTAAATACCTCATTAATGTCGCTCGGCCACCTCCCCCACCATGCCCCCCTAGTCTACTGTTCTCCTGTTTCAATACAACTCCACCTGTGTCCAATATAAGGCCCTTCTATTCACACAGAATTCCTGGACCTCTTAACATCTACAATCCTCAGAACAGACGTGGTTCCATAGAAGAACCACTGTAGGTTCCTTCCCAGCTAGAAATGATTTGTTCTAAAAGCGTTCTGAGAATATGCAATGCAATGTTCCATTAATGTTTTCAGCAGGAATTTTCTTTTGCTTCCCAGAATGTTCAAGTCAGGTCTCAGTAACATCCATAAAACATTTTCCGAATGTTGTGCTGAGAATGTTCTTTTTTGTTATGATATAACATAATCTGTGGCCCTGACAACATCCTCAAAACATCCTCTGAACACTGCAGTTAAAACGCTGTGTCTTAGTTAATGTTTAAACCTTATAGGAACATTATCTGAAATCATAAACATCTTTAAAACGTTCTTTGAACATTAGTTCATTTTCTTCAAAACTTTATTGAGAACGTTCCCTGCTAGCTGGGTTGAAGAAACTTTCAATGCATTTTACAAAAATGTGTTTGTAAACAAGATATGCAAGAGTTAAAATATAAATGACATGCTTTTCTATATTCTTTAAATTAATGTTATGAAATGGGTTCTTTACATGATGACACACGATAAAAAAAGAAATTGGTTCCTTAAAAATTCCATAGAATGCAGGTGCAATAGAATGCCAGCAGGTAGGAAACCAATTTCAGCCTTGTTCAACCATGCCGGTTCCGAATTCTGTGCAAAGGGTATGAAAAGTATCAGCCTGGAAACTATGAATCAATCAATGAATCAGTCAGTCAACATTTACTTGTATAACGATTTTTACACTAATGATCCCTCAAAGCAGCTTTACAGAAAAGCAGTTTATAGAAGGATTAAAAGAATAAAAAATATAAGAAAGAAGAAGAATATCGTCCACGTGTAGACATAAGGAATGGAATCCGGGTACAAGCCCCCCATGACCAAGGCAAAGGCAACCATGGCAAGGAAAAACTCCCTAGGAGTAAGAAGAAGAAACCTTGAGAGGAACCCAGGCTCAAGGGAGGAACCCATCCTGCTCTGGTTGATCCTGGATTTCTACACATTCTGCTGGTGGCCATACAAGCTGTAGCATGGTGGAACGGAACATTCAGTTAAGAACCCACTTCAGCCTTGTTTAAGGATGAACCTCATATCAAGGATGATATGGTATTCCAGGTGGTTGCTATAGTCTTTTAGTGTTTGCTGCTATGCTACTAATTGGTTACTGAGGTATCCAAAGTGGTTTCTAAAGTACTACTATAGTCCGCACTCCAATCAGCAGTCAGTAGCAGTAATGCTAACCAATCAGCACTCAGTATCAGTAATGCTAACCTATCAGCACTCAGTAACAGTAATCCTAACACATCAGCACTCAGTAGCAGTAATGCTAACCAGTCAGCACTCAGTAGCAGTAATGCTAACTAATCAGCACTCAGTAGCAGTAATACTAAACAATGACCATTCAGTAACAGTAATACTAACTAATCAGCCCTCAGTAGCTCCATTAATTGAGGACGCTCATTGGTGCCCTCTAGTGTTCTGCAGTCCTGTATTTGGTATAAAGGGGGGAATGGGAAGTGGCTGTAAACTGGCCGTGGTTTAAGACGATTCTATGGTTTATCCCACCTGACGCTGGGCATCAGAGTCCCTCTCTCTCTGGACACGGCAACACAATAACACCAGTGTCCTTTCAGGGGGTCATAATTAATATTTATGTCTTTTGGAGGAAATGGTTTTTCAACTCTGACTTTCTCCCCAGCCTCACACCTGCTGCGCTCACACATACGCCATTTCTGGACAGGCGTGTGTCCCAGCGCTCGGCCATATGCTTGGCTTTTCGGCTGCATTGCGTCATATTTGGGATATTTGAGCAGAGATTTGGGAATTACACACTGAGAAACTTTAGTATCACTCTTTCTTCCTCCATCACCCCCCAGTTTTCCTCCCGCCTTTGCCGACCCACACCTGCTTATATTTATTATTCCTATCAGCATTGGGAAGAATCAGCTTTTGAGCCTTTAGAGCTTTTCAGAACGTAAAAAAACAGCTTCTCAGGGCTTTTCTCCTCCACCACAGCCAGGCCGGTGGGTGGGTTTAGGGGGGGTAAAGGGGCCGTTCCACACTGTGCCTATTGTGTGTTTACTTATTAAGGCTGTTTATGGGGGGTAAATTGTTCCTCTTGATGGATTCCTAAAGCGTTCCAGGGGAAAGTTACCACCGAGGCCCATATTTCTCCATATGGAAATGACCTCACTGTTCCAGAATTGCACCTTCCACAGCAATCAATACCAACTCAGGGCTCGCACAAACAGAGCCTGTTTGGGTTAGGGGAAATGTAAGTAGCTCCTTCTACAGCTGCTTGCGCTGTGTCTCAGGTGTGATGTTAAAGGTCTCATAGCACGTCTGGGAGCACACGTTAAACTTTTTTAACACCCATAGAGGTTTTTGTTGGTGCTACTGAATGGGGATTTGCAGCAGAACCGCCACTGCAGTTCATACATTAGAACTGGCATACCACAGAACCTCAAACATTGTTGTTCCTCATTCAATTCTAATGACAGTAAAACGGGCCAATTCCAAATTCCAAGGCTGTTTTATAACAGTCCTGACCAATTAACATTTACACTCCCAAAATTTGCATACATCAACAACAGTGGCAGTCATGGGCTGGAGGTTAGGGAACCAACCTTGTGACCGTAGGGTTGTCGGTTTGGTTCCCTGAGCATTGGACACAACTGAAGTGCCCTTAAGAAAGGCACCTTACCCCCCAACTGCTCCCTGGGTGTCATGGATAGGGCTGCCCACTGCTTTGGGCAAGTGTGCTCACTGCCCCCTAGTGTGTTTTCACTATTGTGTGTGTATGTGGGTGTTTCACTTCATGAATGGGTTAAATGTGGTAGACAAATGTGTACAAGCATAAATGGCAAATGGTTCTAAGTTGTAATTACAATAGAATAGCAAGCCAACTTTGGTTCCCACATCTTTAGCAGAATCCCAGACAACCTTAGTTCAATGGCTGCACATTTCACTCCAGACAGTTTCTCAAACCTTGGACAATATCAGGGCTCAGCATTTGACACTGAAGAGACTGAAGAGAGGGGCAGTTCCACCTTTATTAGCATTACAACCCCAACAGCAGCCTGTACGTAGCAGCTATGCTGAGTGATTGTATCAGTGTTTGCTGGTTGAAGCAGACCATCTTAAACTGAGAGTTTCATAGTGAGGAACAACTTTAATTTACTTTGTGTTGGTGTTGAGATTGAAAGCAAGTAGCTAGTATAGGTAACGTTAGCTGCTAGCAACTCCAAGTAACATAGAGGTTCAATTTAGTTTGTCTTTTTGGACATGCTGTTTTGGTTTGGTCATTCCTGGTCTCGCTGTAAACCAGCTAATCAGAGCAGAGCTCATTTAATTATTCATGAGCTTGTTAAAAAAGGAAAACAGCTCGATTCATTCTAGAGTCAAATCATAGGGTGTAAATGGGCGAGTAAAACCAAATCTGGGCATTTTTTACCCTGACCAAAGTCACAATACTTCTATGTAGACACCACAGAACAATTTAAAGTACTGAATAAATGTTTCTATGGCAGCTTTAAAAATGCAAGATTGCAAATATAATGTAATATAATGTAGAAAACATAGTCACTTACTTGGTGACCTTTTAATTTATAGTCATTTATCAGGCATTTCAGTGCACCATATGCCTAGTTCATTAACTCTGTGATTGTGCTGTTTTATTTGACTCATAGTTTATATAATGTTTGGTTTATCTATATTGACACAGTAAGAGTACATCTCTGGAATATTCAGGAACAAACAGATTCAGCTAAATTACTTGGAAATAAACATGCTGTGTTGTGTTGGTTGTTGTCAAATTGACTTAATTATAAAATAACTTTCAGTTTTTATTTTTTTTCCCTTTAATTTTGACCCAGAGCATTGCCGTATTTGGGGTACCTTCTCAGAATCACTAAGCCAGCAAGTCATATTAGGAGAAATAGCTGAAAAGAACAATTATGGCCTTAAACATCCGCTCAGCGTGTGTACATGTACTCATGTAAATACATCTGTGTTCATTGTACGCTGACGGTTTGCTGATAACCCGCTAAGTAGCAAAGTGCTTTGAGCTATCTGTTATATTAACATTTATAATGCCCATTTAAAGAGGGATAGTTTCAGCTAATGGCTGTTCTCCTGGGTGATAAGGGAACGGTCATAGAAAGAGAATATGAAACAACAAGAAAATCATCTGTACTTCCGTCTACACTGTACCATGTACAAACATGATTCTCTCTTTTCTTAGAAAAAAAAAATTAAAATATATATATTTACAAAGTTCAGCTTCAAATTCCCCCAATGTTCCCCCATAATTCAATGTAAAGAGAATTATAATCATTCAGAGTGGTCTGGTGTGAAATGGTTCAGATTACTTTACAGCAATGGTGATAGGAACAGGAAGTCACCATGTCTGCACCACAAATATATACCAGAGAAGTGAAAGGAAAGGTTGCGCAGCTTAAATGGTTCCCACTTACTGCTAGGTTGCTACGGGAAGAACAAGGGATGAATAAGCGGTACACAGAGGAGTATGGGTCAGTATGTCTGTGGATTAGAGTTCGGGGATCTGCCCTGAGTGAGTACACACAGTTTGGCGGTGGGTTTGGGTAAGGCTGAAAATGAATGGAACTCTATGGGGGTGTGAGAGGGATGAAAAAAAAAAGACAAACAGACGTGTGGGGGTCAAACCAATATTGAATTCGGGCTTGGGGGTCTGTCCTTAGAGATGGTGTATCAGAAACAGTGTTTCTGGATCGAGCAGAAGTACAGTAGATGGGCATGCACTTTCCCATCCCATTCATTCTTAAAGGGAAGAAAATTCCAGAAAAATCTGTGTCTCCGTGGAAACCGTGCATCCTATTTTTGGTCTATTGACAGAATCTCACTCTAAAAGACTCCAAAATGTGCATTCCCATGGACGTGCAGATAGCCGAACAGAATAGAACCGACAAGATCCTGATAGTTGTTGCTAGCCTAGTTCATAGATATAAGGTGGTTTATGTATTTTGGGTGGAGACTTGATTATTAGACTAAATTCTGACTTGACAGTTTTCTTTTCCAGGCTAATGAAGCTCATATTGAAACCTTTGTTGGTCCAAAGCTGCTTTGAACACCTGAAATGTTTGCTGACATTACAACAAAAGATAAAACGGACAAGGCCTTTGGCTTTATTCCCAACACAGCTGTTCCTGCAGTTTCTAAGATCTAAACAGCTGGTGTCCCCAAACCTTTGATGAGCATCACATGCATATTAAGGCACCTCCATGTCCAACGTGCAGACACAAGTGATACGCAGTACAATGTAAATATGAGGTTTGAACTTCTTCTCCAAAAGGCCTGGGTTCTTTCATGAATCCACCCATTCAGGATTTGTGAAAAGGCAAGTACATTTGCCATTTATCCTCCTGCTCTATGTTCTTCATCTTCCCAGAGCCATCTACTCTACTCTCCTGTCCTCTCCTTAGAAAAGATGAAGAGAGCTGGAGAAGAAAAGAGCAGGATAGTCTCTCCTGAGGGGGGCTTGAGCATTCCTGCTCAAAAGCTACCCATCATATTGTATGAGCTGTGAATAGAGCACTGCTTCTGAGGCAGATTGGGGGGCGGCTGGGGGGTGTGCACTGTATCTTCCACTTGTGCTGGTGCTTTTTTTGTTCTTCCTCTTTCATTTGGTGCCTTGCAGACGTTTGAAATATGCTCTCCAGCTGCAGAGGCCTGGTGGGGGAGATGGAGGACACACACAAAGCCTCTCTCCGTCTGCTATTCAGCACTGCGCTGCCTCTGCGGAGCTCCAGCGTGAATCCTGAAAGCCCAGGTTGGAGCCGTCATTCGCCCCTGTACAACAAAAAAAAATCCCCCCCCAAGGTTCTGTGTTCATCTCAATAGACATTCCTTCACCCTTTTGAGCTCCAGATCAACGTGAGCTGCAGAGGCTTTTTCTTTTTCCAGTTCTAGTATGTCTCCTATGTGTGGACAGTATTATCTGCAGGTTATGGATGGGGTGAAGGGCAAATAAGCCCAGAACATACAATCACCCAGATGGCTTTTGTGTGCTGGCCTATGGGCTGTGCCATAAGTCTGCGTGTTGCTGGGACTTTCTAGAATGTTTTCCTCTATTCACACTTTGGTTCTTTATATTGTGACATACTAAAGTCATCATCATTCTCCAACAAGCATTATAATTCTCTATCAAACATCAGCATCCTCCAAGAAACACCATCATTCTCCAACAAGCACCATCATTCTCCAATAAGCACCATCATTCTCCAATAAGCACCATCATTCTTCACTAAAGACCATCATTCTCCACTAAACACCACCATCCTCCATTAAACACCATCATTCTCCATCAAGGAGGTTTTGGTGTTTGATGGAGGATATTGATATTTGTTGGAGGATCTTGGAGGATGTCAGTGTGTGTTGGAGAATGCTGGTGGTGTCGAAGAATGTCAGTGTTTGTTGAAGGATGTGAGCACATTGTTTCCTGCATATTTGTGGGTGGATTTTGCTCAAACTGACTTTTGATGAGTACATGTGTACACTATATGGACAAAAGTATTGGGACACACCTCTTAATCAATGAATTCAGGTGTTTAATACAGTCCCATTGCCACAGGTGTGTAAACCCAAACACCTAGCCATGCAGTCTGCCTTTACAAACATTTGTGAGAGAATTCCAAAGAGCTCGCAGAACTTAGGCATGATACTGTAATAGGATGCCTATTATGTTGCAACAAGTCAGTTTGTGAAATTTCTTCACTACTAGATATTCCACGATCAAATGTGAGCCTTTAGAAGCCACAACAACTCAGCCACAAAGAAGTAGACCACGTGAAGTTACAGAGCAGGGTCTCAGAGTGCTGAGGCACAATGCCATGCGTTGGATGGAATGGTGTAAAGCAGCGCTGGGCTCTGGAACAGAAACGTGTTCGGTACAGTGACGAATTATATATTCTATATGTATCTGTCAGTCTAATAGGTCTAATAGATGAGCCTAAGTTTAGCGAATGCCAGGAGAACGTTACCTGATTCACTGCACTGTGCCAACTGTAGTTTGGCAGAGGAGGGATAATGCTATGGGGTTATTTCTCAGGTGATGACCTATAGTCCCTTTAGTTCCAGTGAAGGAAAGTCTTAATGCATCAGCCCATACCAATACATTTTGGACAACTGTATGCTTCTAACTTTCCGGTAACAGTTTGGAAAAGGCTGTTTGTGTTTCAAGGCATGGTTGGGTGAGTTTGACTGGCCCGCACATGAAGTAGAACTGAGATTGCAATCCAGGACATCTTGTCATACATCAGTGTCCGACCTCAAAAATGTCTTTCTGGATGGATGGGCAAATATCTTGTAGAAAGCCTTCCCAGAAGAGTGGAATCTGCTATAGCTACAAAGGCATGACCAATTCCATGTTAATGCTTATGGATTTAAAATGGGATGTCATAAAAGCTCCTGTAGTTGTAATGTGTTGGTGTCCTTATACTTTAAGTCAAGTCAAGTAGTTTTATTGTCAATACTTAAATATGTACAAGACATACAGAGGATGGAAATTGTGTTACTCTCTGTCCCAAGGTGTAGCAAAATTTAATACTTTAGTTTATATTGAAGATTTTGCATCCTGTCAAATCCTCTGTTCACCGGTTTTTGAAACTCTCTTTATGGAATCTTAATATCAACCAAAAACTAGTTTTGCCAAAGTGTTTCACCTGAACTGTGACAGGTTCAGAGGAAGGTACAGAAAGCAAAATACCAGCATCTCTATTAGTGCTGCCTTACGATTTACAGAACCAGGAACAAAATGAGGACAAGAGCTCCTTCTAGGACTGCATGTTAATAAAAGGAAACCTCAGCTAACCCTGACTCCTAAACTTCTCTGTAATGCCTCCTGTTTTCGTAACAAGACTGAATAAGAATTAATTTCACTTGCAGATGAAAAAGAGGTTAGTAACTACTGAAGGCCAAATCGGTAATGTGAGTCACTTTTTTTTTATTTTATGATGATGAATATGTGTCACTGGCTTTGAATCCTTTCAAATAAGCTTGTAAAATGGATGGAGTTACAGTCAATGAGGTAAACAAAATGTGAATATGAACTGTACCTTCAGCACATCATTTTTTGGCCTAGAATAGTGCTGTATTCATTTGTCGCATCACAGAAATGGACTAAATCTTGTATAGATTTCTCCTACAAGACTGTTGTAAAAATGAAATTATTATTAAACCTATGCCTAGACATTGTTACCTTTCTAAAGTAATTTTATTCAGTCAAAGTGTCTTACACTGGCTAACAGGCATTTTAAGCAATATTTATTGAAATATTCTAAATTATCTGCATTCTTTCTCAAACAACAAAATCATCTGCCAGTAGAAGATGACACTTTTAATAGGCCATAAGGCCTCAGGTGGATAATTGTATTTATAACCCAGTGGTAAAAAATCAGATTAATAAATCATTTTAGTTGTAATTAAAGATTATCGCTGTAAACTATTTTCCCACCTAGAAATAGAAGTTGGTTAGGAACGTGCTAATGTTTCCAAGCAACAACGGATGGCTGAAGGAGCACAAGAACTTCTAGTCACCTACTATTATTTACTGCAGTTGTTTCATGACTTATTTCTGTGATATAATAATAAAAATATCATAATACAGCGAAGAGCTAAACAGACTAAAAGATAACAGACCAAACTGACTAAAAGTTAACTGGTTATAAGCAGGCTAAAAACTAGCTGACTAGCAGCCTAAAAGACAGTAGGCTAACAGGATAAAATATAACCAACTTAACAGTCTTAAAGATAGAAAGCTAAACAGACTAAAAGATAGCAGGATAAGCAGGCTAAAAGACAGCTAACAGACTAACAGTGTCACGTCCCGTCTAGTCTAGCCCCTGTTTTTCTCGGTTTTCAGTTTTCTGTTTCTGTCTTGTCATGTCCATGTGCCCTTTGTTGTTATGTTCCATGTGCTTCTGTTTGTTTTGTTTTTTTGCTCCTCCTGTCTCCGCCCTCTTGTCAAGCCCCTCACCTGTCCCTCGTTTGTAGCTCCACCCCTTCCCAGGTGTCTCTTGTTGGCCCTTGTTGTTTTATACTCCATGTTGTGCCCTTTGTTCTTGCTTGGTGTTTTGTTTCCCTGCCGGTCGTTTGTTCCTCTGCCGTTGTTCTGTCTCCCTGCCGGTCGTTTGACTCCATGTCAGTCGTTTGTCTCTGTTAGTTGTTTCTGTTTTCCCTGTCTCTCGGTGGTGTTTTGTTTCTTAGTTGTCCTAGTGTTTTTGGTTTTGTTTTGCTCCGGTTATCATTAAATACTTGCAGTTGCATCCTGTCTCCTCGTCCTGTCCTCTTGTAACAAACAGACAGTAGGCCAACAGGCTAAATTATAACAAAACAGCCTGAAACTTATTTCACTTGCAAAAGATGCTACCAACACAACAGCACGAGTCAGAGTGGAAAGCACGCGCAACAGGATGATCTTATACAGCAATTTCAACTACAGCAATATGGCCCATCCTTGTTGACGTCTCATGTGTGGCCAACCAAGAACGCTTGAATCATTCGCATGTCTCATGATGTCAAACCTACCCACCAAGTTTCATTCCTGTTGGTTGATTCCTTCTGGGTGCGACTATTTTTTTGACGATGAGTGTATTAGATAGCTTAGGTAGATTTAAGATGTTTTCTCATGCCAAGGTCATTTTTTGGAGTGTCGGCATGCAGTTATCTTGATGCTTGTTAGCACTAGCATGTATACGTTTCCCTTGTCTTATTAGCTACCTTAGCCTCAAAACTAAACAGTCAGTCACGTCTTAGCTGATCAGGAACATGTGTGATAGTAGGGACCAGTGAGTAAATGAGATTTCTTGCCAAACTATCGCTTTAAAAACCTTTATGATTTAACCACTAAACCATAGGTACTGGGGGGTGATGCCAACAAAGACAGCGTGTGTTCACCTGAGTGTTAACCTCAGGAATGTCTCAGTAGTTCAAGCTTTACTGATCCCCCACGGCCAAGACTCAGAGGGGGAAATGGATACGGTGCACTTGTAAAAATACGACTGGTGAAGCTGTTTTAGTGCTGTACTGTATGTAGGTCAGTGTTACGACAGTGTTTGTATGGAATAGCTGACCCTCTCTGGGCCGGACCCTCCTTCTTTATTACAGCAGTTACTGCGTAACTTTTATGCTGACTTATAGCAGCATGTTGAATTTATACCCTTAATGAGAAACAGGGCTGTTTAATAGTTCAGGGCTGGAGGAGAAACCAAACGTTGAGTTCTAACAGAGACGTCTAACAGAGGCCCGGAGATCATGAGTGAAACAAAGTCTAATCTAAGCGAGCAGTATGCGGGTTCGTGTTTATCTTCTGCCAGTAAGTCCTGTTCCAAGTTCTGACTGATGAAGACTGACTGGAAGAGATAGTTCTAAAGTGCTTAGAGGAAGCAGAAGGTCCATATTAAAAGGGAACTTCATTATAGTTTTAGTTTTGCAATAAAACAGGCCAAATTAAACAGGCACGGTTTGGAGCAGCACTGTGAAGAAGTCAGAGACCGTTGCCAGTTATTAGTTTTTTAGGGACATAAGTACAAAAATGACATATTTTTCAGTCTTAGAAGTTGGTTAAGCATTTTCTGCTTCTCACCATCCAAGTAATCCCAAACACATTCTGTAATGTTGAGGTCTGGACTCAGCCCATTGTGGCTCAGGCCAATGGGCTCAGTGTGGTCAGCCCATTGTTATAAGAACATCAACAGTTTGTTTGACGAGTATGTCTCGATCTTCTCAGGAGCATCCTTGTTGTTGTTATCTTACTATAGAATGAGTTTCTTTCCAAACATAACATTCTCCAGACAAACTGAGTGATGTCATTTGTTTTGTATCAGCATGCGTGATGCCTTCATTCCAAAACAAACTCCAGATGTTGTTATACATCCCAGAAACTTGCACTGATCCTCCATCACGCTTCACTGATAGTTGACCGCCTTGTGTTAATTACAGAGGTCTCAAATTCAGATTCATCAGTCCGTAAAACCTTGCACAGCTCAGACGCCCAGCTGTGGTGTTTTATCTCATGTTTTTTCAGTAAGGGCTTCTACACATCCTTTCAGAACCATAGCGTAGAACCACTTCTCACAGTGGAAGGATGGACAGAAACATTTGGATTTTTTCAGATCTGAAGCAGTTTGATTTGCTCTTCTCTCAAAGACAAAAATGCAGTTTATCTGATTAGGGACAGTTTTGGTGGTTTTCCAGGTGGTTGTTAGGAGTACTGTTTTCTCTGGAACGTTTAATCAGTATTTTCAGTATTTCAGTATTTCTCCTTTCTTATTGCAAGCGGACTGTCTTCAATCTAATCTCTGGAAAATTAAATACAACCAGAAACTGAATTAACGAAGGGTGGTCTTTGAATTTAAGCAGTGTACAGATTGAACAGTATGATGTTTTCCTGCTCTGGCACACCCACCCCAGCTCACGATGGGCTTAATGATTGCCTGATGAGTCAAATCGTGCGTGTTGGTGCAGGAGAATATAAACAGTACACAGGGTCCTCAGAACTGAGACTGCTGTGTTGTGGGGAGGAAACTGTCTGTACTTCTGATCTGTTCCTACATCATCTGAGTGGAATTTCCAGGCCGGAGGAGCTGTTTGGAGAGTTACCATGGCAATGGATGATGTGTTAATGTAAAAACCATGCACTCACATTCACACACACAGACACACACACACACACACACACACACACACAGCTTCTCCAGTCTGTACTGGTATTTGGGGGGTTGTATCTGTCAGTCTGTAGGGGGAATGCTCTCACATGTTGGCTCAGTTCCAGCTGACGGGGGTCCGAGGACCTGCAGGAGACCCTCAACGCACCCCCCCCCCATTATACCTAACACACACACACACGTTTTAAATTAAATGTGTTAATAAAACTCTGAAATAAACTCTCATACAGAGCAGCACTCAAGCACAATCAGACCGGAAATGGATTTGACCCATAAAACCCTTTAACCCTTAGCGTGGGTTTCATTAGCAAGGCTTAATGTAAAACATGGACCAGTTACACCAAATTCTAAACCTGGTTTAAAGATAATCAGAGTTACATTTAAGCCATCGTATTAAGCCTGGATTTGCTTTCACAGCTTGTCTTTATTAAAAATCGTTGCACCATTAATTTAACTTCATTCAGGGATTAAATTCAATCTTCCATCTAAGGTGGTTTAAACATACGAAGTATGCTTTAAAAATGGACGATCCTCGCAAAACAGAAAATCTCTCACCTGACGGAGAAGGGAGCTAATAGCACTCATGCAGCTTTTGTGCATATTACTGAAACAGAGTAAACCCACACCAGCAGGATCTCACACGTGCTTGCAGTTATACATTGCGTGTATATGAAGTAAACAGCTGAAGACAGACTAAATGTAGGGGAGAGTGGGACATCTTGTCACACAACATCAGATGGTGCCGCTTAAAAGGGTAATACTATTTTTTTTGCTAGTTTGAGGTCTGATGTCGCATCCTGTCTGGGAAAGGCCAGACACACTGTGGGCTTTCTGTAATAGTCTCTCTCTATATTATTTTATATTTATATAATATTTGAATATATTACTCTGTAATCTTCCAGTTAAAAACTTAAAAATGATACATTTGTACTGAAAAATGGATTTGTACTTAAGGGTCCCAATGTACTTTTGCTAATTTCATGCACTTTGTAATATCACATGGCAGTTTGGGGCAAATTGTCTCAGTGATGCTGAAGCAAACTGTTAGATATATTAAACAATTATTCATATTAGATTATATTATTTGAAATGAATCATTCTGTTTGAATGCTTGAAATATTTCATTTGAAAGATTGTTTGAAATTATATTCCTGTTGTTGTAGACTGCTTTAACAAGTCCTACACCATGCTCTGACCCAGTGATTAGTGATTAATCAAGTTTAATGATTAAGCGAGCTTTAATAAGTTGTCACAAATCCACAAGATATGAAAATATAATAAATACAAAATACACACGAGATGCACTTAGTCATATTATGATCTGCTGATCCTACCATATATATATAAAAACATGGAAAGTGTGAGCATGAAAGCATGAAAAGATGCTCTCTTCTACGTTAATGATGAAATGAACTTGTGTTGTGAGTGGACATTCAGTGCTGTGGATCCAATGTTGTGCAACAGTCTCCTCCAGGAGTTGCGTTACTGCATGACTGTTTTAGGGTTCAGCTTGAAACTCATCTGTTCAGTTGGCTTCAAGTTGATTTTCTCCTAGTTTATACTTTCATCTTTATTGTTTTATAAGCAATAAATCTCTATAGCTATACATTGTTGAAATTGTATCTTTATTTTCCTTGACTTTTTACACTTCATTTTACAGTTTATATTATATAAATTCTTCTCTTTCTGTTTTTCTCCTTGATTATTATTATTATTATTATTATTATTATATTGCTGTATTTTCATTTCATGGTTATGTATTTAAATTTTTTATTTTTTATCCTGTTGATTTTTGTTAGTGATCTTATTGGACATTATCCTTGGATGCTTAAAAGGTAATTCTGAATAAATTGTATTATTGTTATTATTATTAACTGGTTGATCTATAAACAGTCTGGCTATCAGGTTAACATGTTAGGAATATTCAGAGATAGCCTTTTTAGATTTAAGTAATAATTAAATAATAAGTGGACTGTGAGTGAAAAACGAGCAATGAATAATGGCATTTTGTCTAATACTCTCCACCACTGGACCACTCGGAAAAACTGAAGGAGAACAGTTTCCATTAGGTAAACTCTGTCCAACAGGTCAAAACAAGCTCAAAACAAAGTGACCACTGTACCCTGATTGGTGGGATCCCTTCGCGCTTCTTTCATTTGGACATGTTACGTTTTTATGCACACATAAGCCAAAAAGAAGGACAGATTTGGCCATAATGTAGTGGAGTAAGATATTAGACTTTGGTGTGTAGTGGAGTTAAAGTAAAAAGACCATCAGAATGGAAATACTACAGTACAGTACAGATGCACAGTATCAAGTAAAGTAATGAAACTACCTCAGTACTTAAGTACAGTAACCAATTACATCTACTTCATCACTGTCCATCATTGATGAAAGACCATAGCAACCATTTAGCAACAGCCTAACAACTACCTAGCAACATCCTGGCAACTGATTAACAGCATCCTAGACCATCTGCCACTGACCTGGGATACCTTAGCAGCCTCCTAGCAGAGATCCCAGAGAAAGGCTTTATATAGAATGGTTTAAATCTACTCATTACCAGGGTCCTGTAACACTTATGAAACATTACATTTGTGGGCGGAGCCTGGAGAAGAGAACTCTCTTCTACACACGTATAGAAGCATATATACACGTACAGACACACAGAGTACAACACTGTTTAATACACATACACTATGAGTCTTCAGGCCGAGGCTCCACTGTGCTGCCCGGCAACAGACAGCATGACTGTGAATCACCGTGGTGACACCATCTGTGTCCAGGTACAACCTGCCAAAGAGAGAGAGGGCGAGAGACACTGATGGAATGTGAAGCCTCTCTCCCTCTCTAATAATACAGAATGAGCATTAGCTGGATTATTAGAAATCTGCTTGTGTTCTCAGACGTTCTCATCAGCACACAAACTGGGAAAACTAAAAAATGTATTCTATTGTAAATTATTAATCATTGTGAATTATTCAGTATTTACTATGAACTATTCAGCACCAGCTATGAATTATTCAGCATCTACTATGGATTATTCAGCATCTACCAAGAATTATTCAATATCTACTATGAATAATTCAGCATCTACTATGAATAATTCAGCATCTACTGAGGATCATTTAGAATTTACTAAGAATTATTCAATATCTACTATGAATTATTCAGCATCTACTATGAATTATTCAGCATCTACTATGAACTATTCAGCATCTCACTATGAATTATTCAGCATCTACTAAAGATTATTTAGAATCTACTAAGAATTATTCAGCATCTACTATGAATTATTTAGCAGTTATTCTGAATTATTTTGCATTTATTATGAGCTATTTAGTATATACTATGAATTGTTCAGTAACTGCTATGAATTATTCAACATCTACTAAGGATTATTCAGCATCTATTATGAATTTACTGGGGTTAATGAAGAACTGCATGCAGAAACAAGAACCCAAACATGTACCAACTGAACTTACAGTTTTCTGTTTAAGAGACAGCTTGACCCATAATTACTACAATTAATGACTTAATGGTCTTTTTGGTCATTTTATGTCACCCTAAAGCATCTAATGAGTCTAATTACATGACTTGCTATTTAGCATTTGCAATGATATATTGCTCTACTGCGGGGTTGCCAACTTCCTGAGGTGGAAATAAGGAACGCCAGGTTGGGAGGGAGGGCGTTATAACAAAGAATAGAGGAAACCCGGTGGCAGACGGAGCAGTCGGCTCTGTACACATTCTCTCTCACGCATTTCAGCCATTGGTAGTAGTTAGTGATGACAAGTCAACTCCAAAAGTAAATCGACCAGCAGGTCTGGAAGATGGGATGGACTCTTGGCGAACGACTCTTGACGAGTTGACTTTTCAACTGTGTCATTTTGGGACATTTGGACAGAGTTGAATGTAAAGCGGTGAAGTGTCTGAATTTGAGGCCAGCTCTGCTCACCAGCCGCTGTAGTACAAACTCTGCAGAACGTTTTCTATACGTCCCGAACCGCAACTGACAGCTCGTCATTTTCATTAGTGACTGTGCGAGGAACAAAACCAAAGAGTGTTTTTCACAAAGAGGATGAGGCTGAGATTGGCTCCTTTTCAGCTTCTAATTAAAATTTCCGTTCCACCTTAAATAGCGCTGCAGTTACGTTCGGGCGCCGTTGCACTCTATGACTGCTGCATCACTTAAGGTGGACTGGAAAAGTCAAAAAAGGAGTTGGCGAATACGAAGCTAACTTCTAATAAGCGAGAGAAGATTACATCAAACGTTTCTTCAAGAAACTGAGCATAGAGTTGTGCATCACCGCTGATGGTCATTTTTCCCATTTGATTTTTTTTTTTTTTGAGTGGTCTTGTTTTTTTCCGGCGGACTGTACTCGGAAGTTGCCATGTTTAAAATCTTGCGCCGTTGTGTGACAGCGCTTCTCATTGGTCGTGACTCATGCACATTCTGTCTGGGTGCTGGAACATAACATGACAGACAGGCTAAACAGGGTTTCCTTCTATCTCATACAAACCCCCTTGTCTTAGTCTGATCTGCAGTATTTCACTCATCTAGATCTGCGCTGACTTGATTCTCCAAAATACGGAAAAAAGTTAATTCCGTAGCAGTTCAACATGGAACACATCTTTTAGGTTCCGAATAATGGATAATTTCTTATTTTACGGGATAGTTGGCAACCCTACTCTACTCTGTACACACACTCACACACAAATGTCTACACTGACAGAGTATCATGTAATAAAGCTTTTATTTTTATCTGTCCAGTGTAGATATGAGCAAAAACACTCATTTTGTGGTCACTAGCATTAATGCTAATAGCGTTAGCTTTTCCTCGTTTTAGTTATGTAATAAGTTATGTTATGTAATAATAGTTATGTAATATTAACACTCTCGACAAAGTAAAATTATAAACATAGTGATCAACACATCATCATAGCGTCCAAGTTTACATAGTGGAGCTCTATTGGTTGTATATCAGTGGTGCTGTAACTTCATCTTCATCTGAAAGAGAAAAGGACTGGCGAAATTGCAGTTACCCAGATAGCAAGCATATATTGGTCTGTTGGCTTGATTACATCTGCACCCCACTGACTGGTTGCCACTGTCGGTCCACCCTCGGACCAGCCAGATATCTGTCCTAAGATCTAACTTGTTTTTAACCTCCTCAAACTGGTTCGAAAGATTAATATTACAACCACCTTAGAGGAAAAAACAAATAAGGACGAGGCCTGATACAAAATGATTAACATATAAAATTTGTTGGCAGTAAAAAACAATTTACTGAAAATGTATAAAGGATAACGAACGTGAGAAAGAGGGAATAATAAGTAGGTTGAACTGTGAGTGGAAAACTAGCGATGAAAAATGGCATTTTGTCTAATTTTGACTCAAAACGCTGAGCAAAACACTAGTGGACCGCCAGCTTTGCTGTGACTGGGCCAACAGTGGTCTGCCATCCTCTTGCTATCAAGCTAGCTTCGGCTGCCTGAGCTGGGGTTAATACAGCAGCACTACTAGATTTAGAAAGCTGGAAAACAGGACAAATGTAAGCACTATTAGTCACATGCTTGCGTATGTTTGACATTACAGCCTCAAACACAACAGACGTTTACTGTTATTGTTGATGTTTACTTGTTATGTTTGAGTTTATCGTAATAGTGACATAAACTGAACTGCTTCCATGCTAATTGGCTGCAAGTTACTGCCACCCTTCATGTTTCCAAACATTCTGATAGTAATTTATTCTATTCTAGTCTGTTTTATTAAACTCTCTATTCTATTGTGTTCTAGTTTTATTATTCTTATTGTTAGTGTTTTGTTCTGTTTGTTTCAGTTCCATTCTATTCACTCTGTTCTGTTTTGCTTTATTCTTTATTGTATTCTGTTAGTGTTTTTAGTTTTGTTATTTTATTTTATTCTGTCTAATTCTACTCTATCTGTTTTGTACTGTATTGTATTCTATTATTAATAAGCATACCCACAGTGGGATGGAGCTGGGTTGCCAGATCCTCTGTGGTTGCCAGTTTCCTCAGTGTCCCCTCAGGTGTAACTAATCCACATATGTCTGAGTCGGTGAAGGTGGGGGGGAACTGCTCTTGCTGTGCGGACCCTCGGCTCTGTCCAGCAGTGTGAGTGTGACAGAAGGTACGGAATGCCAGCTGTCCTTGCATAGGTCACATTTTGGAGGGGTAGGGGTGGCATGGTGTGGGGGTGGTTGTGGGGTGTACCAATCTGTCACAGTGTGTGCTTTTGAGCTGGAGACAGTACATACACACACACGGTCTTTGTTCTGGTGTCTAATTGAATAGCAGAGAAGGAGGGTCAGCTGGGGGAGTCAGGTAGGGGGCTTTGATGATACTTAAGAAAAAATGTGGAATTTATCACTTTCATTAGCATAATGGAATTAATAGGCCTTATCTTTATACTCAAGGACAGGAAGTGACACGGACGAGAGGAAGTCTGTGTGTGTGTGTGTGTGTGTGTGTGTGTATCTGTGTGTGTGTGTGTGTGTGTGTGTGTGTGTGTGTGCATGTGAAGGACACACCTGGTTGGCGCTGCTGAGTTACGGGGACTAGACTATAATTTTGATGCTTAAATGGGTGAGAGGACGAGAGAGAGAGAAAGAGAGAGAGAGGGAATGAGAGAGAGAGGGAATGAGAGAGAAAGAAAGTGTGTGAGAGAGAAAGAAATATATAGAGAGAGAAAAGAGAGTGTGTGTGAGGCGCTGCTGAGTTACGGGGACTACACTATAATTTTGATGCTTAAATGGGTAAGAGAACGAGAGAGAGAGAGAGAGAGAGAGAGAGAAAGAGAGAGTGAGAGGGAGAGAGGGAGAGAGAGAGAGAAAGAGATAGAGAGAGAAAGAGAGAAAGAAAGAGATAGATAGAGAAAGATATACATAGATAAATATACAGATATATATAGTATACTGTGCACCTGTTTAATTTAATATAATAAATAAACAAACAATAACAACAAAATATAGCAATTAATAATATAATAACTCAAATATATCAAAATATAATATTTTGTATCTTATTTTTTGTGGAATTTTAGTTGATGTGTTTGGCAGTGATCTCTGTTGGCAGGTATTAATTGGAGAATGAATAATAATATTAATGGTGGTGATGATGACTAAATGGAAAAAAGTGTGTTAAAGTGCTAAGTGTTCAGGTGAAGCTGGCTGATTAGTGAATGATGTGTACATGTGTTAATCAGAGAGAAAGAGAGAGGGGGAGAGAGAGAGAGAGAGAGAGAGAGAGAGAGAGAGCACATGGTGCTTTGTCAATAACAGTCCACTTGAATAAACACAAGAAAAAATCATGTCAAAAAACAAGGAGAGTAACTCACTTCTGTGGTAATGCTAAAGTCTGCTAGCGTCCCTATGAGACTTGCTAAATTAATATGTAAGCATCAAGCTAACCCTTGTATAGGTTAATGTGTTTTTGCACAAAGTAGGTGTTTCTAATAAAGTGGCCAGTTAGTGAAAGCACAAAGTAGGCCTTTCTAATAAAGTGGCCAGTCAGTGAAAGCACAAAGTAGGTGTTTCTAATAAAGTGGCCAGTGTAGGGTATAGTAAGGTCTGAAGGTGTTGTAGCTGCAGGCTAAAATATGGTCTCTCTCTGACTCACTGATTGATCTGCGTATCAATGTAGTCTGTCTGTACATGAACACGTGGTCTCAGTTCCAGGCCTTTCTGCCATGTTGTATTTCCTGTTTCTGCAGCGTCTGGTTAGCATTAGTGTTCTGCAGTACACACACATACAGACACACGCACACACACTCTGATTACATCATCAGTATGACCTCATCTCCCCAGAGGTGTAGTCTAAACACAGTGAAAGTGGTAGGTGGTGTTGCCATAACAGTCTATGTGTGTGTGTGTGTGTGTGTGTGTGTATGTGTGTGTGTGTGCGTGTCTGTGTGAAGGTGTATTGTGTTGGTGTGTATGTGTGGTCAAAAAGTGACCACTACTTCTTAACCTCAGTATACTTCTACACGGATGTGTGTGAGCATGCAGACGGTAGAGGGCACAAAGATCACAGAGGTTCTGTAAAACAATAGAAAAGCTCAGTTTGTGTTATTCTTCAGGAACTCTGACTCTTTGTTCTGTAGTATAAGTCAATAAAATTAGTTTATTTCATGTGGAATTATTAATAATAATGTGGGGTATATAACAGTTTTGTCAGGTGTTGTAATATTATAAACTCATCATCAAAAGAATAGTTGCACAAATAGCTGCACCCAGAAGGAATCCACCGACTTCAAACCAAATCAAACCTTCAACTTGGTGGGAAGGTTTGACGTTGTGAGACATGCAAATGATTCAAGGTTCACGCTTGGCTGCGCATGTGACGTGGCTTATCACTGTATCTGACTGACCCAATTGGACTTGTGTGTGGTGGCACTGTGGTCAGTGGCAAGATGAATGGTTTGTTGTCAAGGGTCACATGCCCAGAAGGCCTGGTGTCTCTCCACCTCCACCCCTACCACAAAATCTGCAGGAACTGGGTGAGAATATTCAAGCTGCATGGGATGGATTATCACAGGACACCATTAGACACCTCTACAACTCCATGCCGAGATGTCTGGCCCGATGCCATACTGAGAGACACTACTTCCTCATTGTGATGTTTGTTGTGATGCTCTTCTTCATTGTGATGTTTGTTGTGATGCTCTTCTTCTTTGTGATGTTTGTTGTGATGCTCGTCCTCATTGTGATGTTTGTTGTGATGCTCGTCCTCATTGTGATGTTTGTTGTGATGTTCTTCTTCTTTGTGATGTTAGTTGTGATGCTCTTCTTCATTGTGATGTTTGTTGTGATGTTCTTCTTCATTGTGATGTTGTAATTGACATTCTATACTCATCGTCAAAATAATAGTTGCCCCCAGCAGGAAGTGTCAGATTGCAGTGCTATTGGGAAGACTGATATGGGCAATATTTATTGAGCTACACATACAGAAGTAGTGTCTCAGTGTGGTGTCGGGCCAGCAAGGCATTCCTACTGGACAGTCCTCAACATTGGTCTGGAGTTATCTGGCTAACTGAGAAGCCTGCTTTGTGAAATGCCCCCTGGTCATTGTAATGGTGTTCAGTGGAACACAGGTCTTCATTGTGAAACTGTGCTTAGTTCTGAAACTGTTTGTTGTGAAGCTCTTTCAGATCATGGCACTGGGGAGAGTTTCACAAAGCAGGATTGCTCATTTAGCCAGATAACTTCAGCCCAAAGTCGAGCCTGTCCAGTAGGAAAAGAGGGACAGTCCTTGTTGAGATGATATTGTTCATGTCCATTGTGATATTAATATTTTCTATGGCATTGTGGTTCATTGTGGTGTTGTCGTTAATTATGATGCTGCTGCTTGCTGATAGTGTTGTTGTTTGTTTTGTGTTGTTGTGCATCTGCTGTGTTTACAGAAATCAGAGGCACTTCTCTGTGTCCCTGTTGTCGCCTGTCTGTGTGTGTATGTGCCTCTGTGGACTTGGTAACAGGACGGTGCTGACGGGGTTCACTGAGGAACACTAATTACAGCCTGGAGGTGTGTATGTGTGTGTGTGTGTGTGTATTTGTGTGTATGTATATGTGAAGAAAGACACAAAGTGATGGAAAATGATATTTTAATGCTCAATAACGAGTACAGTTTGAAGGATAACAATCCCTTACGACTAAAGAGTCTTTAGCGTAGGTCCCATCCTGGGCCCAGGTCTTGAAGTGTTAGGACCCCCGCAGATCCTCCTGGAAATGGATGGCAGGAGTGCAGCCTACTCGCTGAACACCAAGACTAGGACCAAACGGGATGGGGGGTGGGGGGTGGGCTGGAGGAGAATGTTGAAACGTTGACACCTGAAAGCAGCAAAACAGGAAGTAAGTTAAATCCTTTTAAAGACAGGTGGCAGACTGTGATTGGCCAGATTGAGTCTTGAATAGATGAGTAATATAGCATTGGAGTCATCCTGGCAGAACTTGCCTCGCCTAAGCTTTCAGGACGATGTTGGGACGTTGTGCAAGATGTTAATAAAAAAAGGAAAACTATGATGTGCAAATCATTCAAAACCTATATTTATTTAAAATAGTACAAAGCCGACACGTTTCGCCAGCAAGACGTTTCAAAAAGACGTTGTCTGGATGGCAGCATACATCGCTCCAAATCCCATATATATTGTTAAGCATTAATGGACCCATGTGCACTTACGTCCCTCCCAAACCATCATGGATGCTGCCTTTCAGTGCACTGATCATAAATCGGATGATCCCTCTCCTCTTTAGCCTGGAGGACGCGGCACCCCATGATTTCAAAAAAGGATTTCTCATTTTGATTCCCCGGACCACAGGACACTGTCCACTTCACCTCAGTCCATCTGAAATGAGCTCAGGTCCAGAGACGGGTTATATATTCAGTTTTTATCTTTGCATGGAGTTTTTGTGGCGCAAAAGATGAACTGTGTTCACAGATGATGGTTTGGGGAAGTGTTCCGAGCCCATGCAGTGACCTGTACTACAGAATCATGACTGTTTTTGCATGTAGTGCTGTCTGAGAGCCCGAAGATCACGATCACCCAATATTGGGTTTGGTTGGGCCTTGTATATAGAGATATACCTGGATTCTCTGAATCTTAAAGATATTATGTACTGCAGATGACAAAATCCCCAAGGTCTTTACTGTTTTACATGGTATTAACGTTCAATTTAATAATTACGCTATTTGCTCGCCCTAGCCTTTCACTGGTGGTGAACCCCATCTCATCTGTATTTCTGAAAGACATCCTAAGATTCCAGTTGAATATGGGGTTTAAATAGTTTGCACATCATTGCATTCTGTTTTTATCTGATTTTACGTTTTGCACCCCAATTTTTTGGAAACAATGTTGTGTAAATGTGTGTGTGTGTGTTAGGTGGTGTTCTCCGTCTGTTTGTTTCCAGTGTCTGCTCGCTCCTCTCTCGCTCTCTCCTCTCTCGCCCACTCTGGGCTGAGATGCTGAGCCGCGGCGTGTCTGTATGTTTACAGGCTGTATTTAGTCTGAGAGTGCAGAGACGGTTTGGACTGAGCTCGCACTGTAACATAAATATTTTCTCTCTGAGAGTAGAGGGTATGCTCTCAGTGTGTGGCCTTCTCACGCTGCTGTGACCTGCACGATGGGGTTTATGTGTATGTGTGGCCATAGTGCAAAGGGGAATTCCATGGCTTTTTCGGAATTCCTGCATAATTAAACGGTTAAGGTGTAAACAGAGGCGCTCATGTTGGTTTGGTGTGAAATGCTCTGTTCTAGAGTCAGAATTGTTCACGGTGCTGGTGATAGGAATGCTTTACACCCAAAGTGCTTGCTCATGAAATAACGGCGCCGTCAACAAATTCCAGACAAAACAGAAAATGAAAGTTGAGTTATGAAGACAGAGAGCCGTGTCAATGAAGTTCTCTCAACGGAGCGCTGATATCCTGCTCCAGGTAAGAGAAGAGTCTGTGAATCGATAGCACAGACAAGCACACATTGCAGGCATGATAAACTGTGATGGTGAACATTCAGGCTTAATGCTGAACATGTGATAACTCATAATGCTGAACCTGAATGCTTTCTAATTACTTAATTTGAGGTCAGATCTGTCACACTTTTATTTGCCAGTAATTAGATTGGATTTGTGTGTCCAGACACCGGCAGCCTATCTGCATGGTTTGCTGTGGCAACAACGCAGCCGTAAGTGACTACATAGCAAATTGTGTTGTGTGTTAAATCCGATTGGAGAATCCAGAGCATCCAGACTGAGAGGCATCTGACTGGAATCGCATTTTAAACTACTTCCAAATGTGGTTTGCATCCAATTCAGACTATCAAAGATGCAATGCATCTGGATATGCCGAATATCAGACTTGGGCTGGCATATAAACAAGTTTGTGTGTCCAGACATTACCAATTTATCGGCATGAGTTGCTGTGGTAACGACACTGTCAGTGGTTACGTAGCCATGCTAATTTTAATACACGGATGCAGGAGAGATGGAGGCGCATAGTTTCACCCTCCAAACAACACTTGGTCTCTCTCTCATGTGTAAATCTGAATACAATCCGAATATTCGTATGAGTATGAGTATGTTCAGACTGCCAGCTCAAATCCAATCTTGGGTATATTCAGATTGTATTCAACATGTACAGTACAGACCAAAAGTTTGGACACACCTTCTCATTCAAGAGTTTTCTTCATTTTCATGACTATGAAAACTGTAGATTCACACTGAAGGCATCAAAACTATGAATTAACACATGTGGAATTATATACTTAACAAAAACGTGTGAAACAACTGAAAATATGTCTTATATTCTAGGTTCTTCAAAGTAGCCACCTTTTGCTTTGATTACTGCTTCGCACACTCTTGGCATTCTCTTGATGAGCTTCAAGAGGTAGTCACCTGAAATGGTCTTCCAACAGTCTTGAAGGAGGAGTTCCCAGAGATGCTTAGCACTTGTTGGCCCTTTTGCCTTCACTCTGCGGTCCAGCTCACCCCAAACCATCTCGATTGGGTTCAGGTCCGGTGACTGTGGAGGCCAGGTCATCTGGCGCAGCACCCCATCACTCTCCTTCTTGGTCAAATAGCCCTTACACAGCCTGGAGGTGTGTTTGGGGTCATTGTCCTGTTGAAAAATAAATGATGGTCCAACTAAACGCAAACCGGATGGAATAGCATGCCGCTGCAAGATGCTGTGGTAGCCATGCTGGTTCAGTATGCCTTCAATTTTGAATAAATCCCCAACAGTGTCACCAGCAAAGCACCCCCACACCATCACACCTCCTCCTCCATGCTTCACGGTGGGAACCAGGCATGTAGAGTCCATCCNATATGGGATTTGGGCTGGCAGTCTGAACATGTATATCGGATTTGGGCTGGCAGTCTGAACATATATATGGGATTTGGGCTGGCAGTCTGAACATGTATATCGGATTTGGGCTGGCAGTCTGAACATATATATGGGATTTGGGCTGGCAGTCTGAACATGTATATCGGATTTGGGCTGGCAGTCTGAACATATATATGGGATTTGGGCTGGCAGTCTGAACATGTATATCGGATTTGGGCTGGCAGTCTGAACATATATATGGGATTTGGGCTGGCAGTCTGAACATGTATATCGGATTTGGACTGGTAGTCTGAACATACAGCTCTGGAAATAAATAAGAGACCACTCCAGTTTCTTCTTAAGTCAGCATCTCCACATGTACAGCAGGTTCTTAGTGAGGAACAGAAGGTTCGGTTCTAGCTTTACTGGCAGATACAGTGGGCGTCTGGTTCATAAGAACAAGGTCAAGCAGCAAACACACAGGACAACACAGCTACAGACTGGCAGAGGGCAAAAACCACTCTCTACTGACCGTGATGACCACCACCTCATTCGAATGTCACTTAATCACCGTAAGATGACCTCAAGTGACCTACAGAAAGACTGGTGACCGGTGGCTGGGGTGAAATGATATAAACAGATCTAAAATACCATATTTGATCTGAAATTTGGGAGACATGTTTCCAGTAGTGTATAGAATAGAACTGCTCATTTTGGTCAAACACAAACCCATAAACTGTAAAACTAGAGAAACCGATCATTTTGAGGTGATCTCTTAAATTTTTCCAGAGCTGTATATATGGCATTTGGGCTGGCAGTCTGAACATACATATATCGGATTTGGGCTGGCAGTCTGAAACACTGTTCACCCTTAAGGAGCACTGGCCACTTCTCAGCTCATGACACGTACCAACATTTACTGCTTGTTTTGTGTTCTCTTACATCACTCATCAACTGAATGCGTTAATCCCGCTAAGAAACATGTCCTGCATCTTTTGGCACACAAGACACAACCTGGTTTCCTTAAACATGCTAAACTTCGAACATGAACTGCTGATTGTTTAAGCAAGGGCGTAGGTTCATATCCATATTTGGGACCTGAAGATTCCTCATCAGTCTGCTCTTCCTCTCTAGCCGGCTGCTGTGTTTCCTGGAGGGCTTACGAAAACCTAATTCATCAAGGGTGATATGTTCATAGGATTTCTAGACTGTAATTCAACTTATAGTTTAACATATCCAGTTTATGTTTACTTCTGCTAGCAACCTGTCTGCTATTTACAGATGACAGAAGCCAGGATTAGCATGCTAGTTAACGCTGGTTAATGTGGTTAACGAACATCAGTTGATATGATTTTTCACAGTGAAAAAGCTGGTGACGTTCGGTAGCAGGTTTTCATTTTAAATGAATGTGGCTACTGGCTAGTTAGTTTACCATCTATAACTTATGCTCTGAGTGGTGAAGAAGCTCCTGATGTATTACATCAACCACATTTAGGACGTTTTGATAACTTGTTTTTTTTTTTTTTTTGTCATTCTAAATTAAGTGGTCATATTAAATTCGGTTTTGTTATTGTAAAGTATAAAGTGTTTGGGATTCCATGTTTAATATCCTAAATTTATCAGATATCAAACATTATCTTGGCACTGGTGAAACCAGACTTGGCTACTGCCCGATAGCAACTACACTGCACATCTCAAACTCCTGTACGTGTGTTCTCCGTCCTTCTGTTCATAGCAAGTTCATTCCTGCAGGATAACTTGTCAAGAACGTCCTTCCCAACAACACAAGTCTGTTCTTCTCATTCTTGGTATTGAGAAACAGCCATGCATTACACAGCATTCCGAAAAGAGGTTCTCCTCTGAAATACACTGAATCCCAGGGTTAGACCTAGTCCCTGTCCAGGAGAGTAGCTCTGGATGAGCCTGGAAGTGCTGGAGACTAAGTGAAGAACTCTGAATCCTTTGTGGGATTTACAGGGGGATTAAAGGAGCTTCCTGTCTTCTCAGGGCCTACTGGAGCTGTGGTCTGGGGTTCTGATCCTGAGGACCACAGCGGGTTCTCCACTTCCCGTGTGAACATCAGCAGTGCTGGGAACCACACTGAGACTCTGTCCTCAGAGGAGAACAACCATCACCACATCTACTACTGCTCATTCCACCTCTCCCTCTCTCTTTTAAATTTTCTCTCTCTGTCTCTCTTTCTCTCTCACACTCTTTCTCTTCTCTCTACTTCTCTGTGTCCATCCTCCCTTTCTCTTTCTCGTCACTTTTTCTCAAAGTTTTTTCTCTTCTCTTTCACACGTTCTCTTCTCTGTCACTCCCTTTCCTTCTCTGTCCTGCACACTTTCTCTTCAGTATCTTTCTCTCTCTTGTTGTCTTCTCTGTCACTCTCTCTGTCTCTCTCTCTGTTTTTCTTGTCTGTCATGATCTCTCTCCCACTTTGACTCTCTCTGTATCACTCTTTTTCTCTATCTTGCTCTCCCCTCCTGCCTTCTCACTCTCTTTGTTCTCTGTTGCTACTCTCTCTCTCTCACTCTCTCTCTGAGGTTGGTGACAGTGAACAGTAAGCGGTGGGCGAGCAGAGGGAGAGTGAGTGGAGGTTTCCTCTGCAGCAGCAGGACGGAGAGAGAGGAACATGTGGAAGCATTTAGTGATCCTCCGGAGGCGACGCAGAGAGAGAGCTGCCGTTTTATAGATCTGTTCTGTGCAGAGGATGCAATTATAGCTAAAACTGCACAGACGCACAGAGAGAGAGAGAGAGAGAGAGAGAGAGAGAGAGAGAGAGAGAGAGAATCTACAGTCTGCAGTAAACTAGAACATCTGTCATCCTGTGATTTATGTTTGTGCGTATTCCACATAACGACAGGCTATTTACTGCATATGATTGCGTCCCTCTATTAGAGACAGATAAAGATCTGAACTGATCACACCTTCACGGTTTTTCTCCTTACAGTTACATGCGCTCTCCAAAGACAGATGTAAGGCAAACATGGAGACGTTTATGAGTGTGTTCTTCATTGTGATTCTGGGAAAAACATCTTTAAATGATCTTTAGTTAATATATCAGAAGCTTCTCTTCTCCAACTCTCTCAGTCTACAATAGATGTGAGGCTGTGAGGCGATTAAGAAGCTATTTAAGAACATATTTTTCCAAGACTATGTCTGTTTCTTGGAATTGTTATCATGAGAAATGGAAAGGAAACAATAGGAGAAATCCATCAATGGAGAATACAAAGAACACCAATTCATCTCAATTTTTATCTTCAGTCTGAAGCGTTTAATTTCCTAATTTCTTTGAGGAATAAAGCCCCTGATTTCTGTTCTCCATTCTCTGACCCTGGGAGGTTCTCACGGGGCAAGCTCCTTCTTTCCAAGAAGGCTGTGCACAGAAATATGACAGACAGGTTCTGAGATTGCTCTCCCATGAATATACGCAGAATGCCCAGCATCGCACAGAGATGACATCATGTCAGCGAGCAGCAGAGCAGCTTTCCGGCAATACCAGTTCAACAACTGGACATACTTAAAGATAGAAAAGTTCTTCTCTAACAAAAAAGTAGTCAAGACAGGTCTAATTTATTTATATAGCGCTTTTTACAACAGAGGTTGTCACAAAGCACCTTTACAGAGAATCTGTGGGAGCCAGCCGAGGCAGATGAAACAGCAGCATCAGATAGCATGGGATGGACTGTAGCTCCGCATTACATGTACATTTACATTTACGGCATTTAGCAGACGCTCTTATCCAGAGCGACTTACAACCTTGCTTAGTCTTCCGTCGGATAATGTTTTACCAGCTAGTATAAGTAGGTTAGGTGTCTAAAACTCGCCCTGAGCTCAGACACTGCCCGAACAGGGGCCAGTGCTGATACCTAGAGAGAACAATACACAGACATATATACGCATAAATGCACTACCTGGCAACCCAACCCAGCGCTCATACCTAGAGAGAAGAAAGGTTATGGTGAGTATAAGTGCAAAAGCAAAGTATTTCAACATACACATCTACTATATGCATTAGACCACAGACAAGAGAAACACACAGACAATTAGCTCTGACAGAAGGACTGAAAACACAATATGGTGTTAGCAGTTAGCAGGGAAACGAATTACCAAAGGCTTGCCTGAACAGGTGGGTTTTAAGCCTAGACTTGAAGGCTGGGGCTGTGTCTGAGTCCCGAACAGTAACTGCAAGGTTATTCCAAAGATGATGGGCTTTGTAGGAAAAGGCTCTGCCCCCTGATGTAACTTTTTTAATCCTAGGTACTACCAGTGAGCCTGCACCTTGCGATCTGAGTTCACGTGTCGGCTCATAGTGTGAGATAAGTTCACTGAGGTACTGAGGAGCTAGGCCATACAAGTACCATGTATTTTGAAAACCCTGCAGTGTGGGTCAGGTATAAGCCATCCATCCCAAAGTGCAGCGATTTCTTCTGCTTCAGCCATTCTTAGAGTAAGTAGACTCATTCTTAGGCCGACTAACTGGTTTTTGTAAGGTTACTGTCTTTCAGCAGGATCCACCTTTTCTGTTGAGGCTCAGTTCATACATGTCACATTCAGTTCATACATGAGTTCACAGGTCACATTCTCCTGTTGCATTTCTTGATACAATCCACAATTATAGCTCCACCAAATGATGGCAAGCTGCCCTGGTCCAATAGCAGCATAACAGCCTCAAACAGTGATACTGCCATTGCTATGTTTTGCAGATGGGACGAGGTTCTTAAGCTAGAATTCAGTGTCCAGCTTTGCCAAATATAACATTTCTTATTGAAGCCATACAGATTCGTTTTGCCTTTGCCTTGTGTAGTCTTCTGGCTCATCCAGGTGGTCTTTAAACAGGCAGAAATGTTCTTCATGGTGAGTAGTGGCTTTCTCTATGCTATCACTCCATAGTGGACAGTGATAGTGGACTTATGAACATGCTGACATTAGCCAGTTTAAGAGAGACTTGCAGATCCTTAGATGTCACCGCAGGTTTCTTAGGTTAGTTTTTGTTGAATGACAGCTCTCAGACAGGGTACCAGTGGTATTGATTTCCAACATTTTAGAATGGAAGTGGATCAGTAAAGTCCAAAGTCCAAAATAGTTTTGGAACTTCTTCCAGTCTAATGAGCTCCTCAGAAATGTCTTTTGACTGGGACATGGCATGCCCTAACAGGTGTATACCTGTAAAGACAAGACTTTGATGGAGAAGAGACTTAGGTTGTTGTAGGTTAAACAGGGTATCTGTTTAATCTGGATCTGATTTAGAAAGATCAGATTTGTGTTCACATTAAGACAAAAAATCTGAATTGCATCTTCCTGGTAATGCGACCATGACCTATGTGCAGATCCTGTTCCATCAATCCATCAAGCCAGATTCCTGTCTGAGTAGGGCTAACATGATCTAAAAGTGGTCTCAGTGGTTACTGACCACACGATGATGAGGGTATTTTGATTGTTGTAACTTGTTTGACACTGATCCAGAAGAGTAAAGGAGCATTGCCCCATAGCAGACCATGGCAAGGATTTAATATAAACCAGACTGAACCGACTCTTTCGTTTTCCTAAAGCTAGAGGAGATGCTGAAGGTAAACTGAATCCATATGCGTGTCTGTATCTCTCAACACCAGTTTACTACATCATCACACACCACAACAGCATGTGTGCTTTCTCAAACATAAAGAATGGCCTGTCCGTTTGCATGGCGTTAGAACTTTCTAAGCAGACCCCCGCAGGTTGGAGCAGTGCTGTTCTGTCACAATAGATACGGAGAGTAATAGTCAGCAAATGAGGCTCATAATGAGATCCATGGCTGTGTTCTGCAACAACAGTTGAGTCCTGCAGGCCTACACAGAGAGCTTTCGTAACTCCCAACGTCCAATGGATCCTGTTTGTTCTTCATCTGCAGCTACATGGCTGTTAGATTCCTCTGATCATCTCCTGTTGCTGTGGCAGGTGTGAGGGCTGTTTGTCTACTGTGTTTGTTTATTCAAGTGTGTTTTGCAGATGTGCAAGTGGACATCTGCCCATGGATGTGAATATCCTAAAGACCAAAGAACACAGTTCAAAACATGCTACACAACAACCGTCAGTCTCAAAATGCCAACATCCTCCACCAAATGTAATCATTCTAAACCAAACAAAGAATCATTATTCTTCAAATATCAAAAAGGCTCCAACCAAACACCATCATTCTTCACCAAACACCATAATTCTACAACAATAACTTTATTTTCAAACAAACACGATTATTGTCATTCTGAATCACCACCAGTCTCCAAAACACCAACATCCTCCATCGATCATCATGATTCTCTAAGAAAATACTAATATTGTCCATGAAACATCAAATCTATGCGAGAAGGAGCATCATTATCCATCAAATACAAATATTTTCCACCAAACATGATCATTCTCCAACAAACCACAATTCTCCAACAAACACCTTAATTCTTCACCAAATCAGTCTTCATTGAACACTGCAATTCACCATTAAACAAAACAAATTCAATCATTCATACACCACCATTCGTCAAAAAACTTCATCATTCTTCCCTAAATATAAAAAAAGCATACTCTACCAAACACCATTGTACTTCACCAAATGCCATCATTCTACAACAAACACATCATACTTCACCAAACACCATCATACTTTACCAAACACCATCATTCTCCACCAAACACCATCATACTTTACCAAATGCCATAATTCTCCACCAAACACATCATACTTCACCAAACTCCACCAAACACATCATACTTCACCAAACTCCACCAAACACATACTTCACCAAACACCATCATTCTCCACCAAACACCATCATACTTTATCAAATGCCATAATTCTCCAACAAACACATCATACTTCACCAAACTCCACCAAACACATACTTCACCAAACACCATCATTCTCTACCAAACACCATCATACTTCACCAAACACCATCATTCTACACCAAACACCATCATACTCCACCAAAAAACATCATACTTCACAAAATACAATCATACTTTACCAAACACCATCATACTCTACCAAAAACCATCATACTTCAACAAACACCATTATTCTCCAACAAATATAATCATTCTCTAATAAACACCACAATCCTCCACCAAACACCTTCATTATTCTCCAAATACCTAAAAGTGAAGTTACCACGAGTCTTCAACAAACACTCTTTTAAACACCTAAAGGTCTCCTACAAAACATCACAATCCTGCTTCAAACTTCAATCATGACTCAACAAGCACCATCTTTCACAGCATCCTACAACAAACACTGTCATTATATTCCAGTTAACACAAACATTCCCTTCTAAACACCACCCTAATTGTCATGTTATCACCACTAATGCTTGTGTAGTAAGAAGAATTATGTCTACAAAGCCTTATTCTGATCTAGAGCTGGTCCACCGCAGAGTTCCTTCCACCAAATGCCTTGCCTTTCACTGCCTAAGAGTGCTTTCCGAATTACTGGAGCTCCCCTGCCATGTTTCCAAACTCAGGAAATGTCACATTCTGGCTTTTTGTCATGTACAAACACGCCACAAAGTGAATATAATAGAGGTTTCATAACTGTTCAGTGTGCCTCACCGGTTTGTTTTTCTTTCTAACCTTGCAAAGGTGCAGGTTGGGGTTGTTCAGCTTCTCCCTGCAGGGTAACAGTGTAACTTGTGCAACAGTTTCTATTGTGAGGAACATGCAAAATACATTTCTATATTCTAGATTCTTTAACCCTTGACTGGGTTGCCATCCCCATCTGACAGTGAGCCAGACCTTTCCAGGCCTGAACTAAAGCCTTTCTTGTTCTGCATGTCTCTATGTTTTGCATGACTGTTTTAGAAGGACAGTAGAAAGATTTTAGTAGAACAATAGGCAGAATACGCTACACTGCTATAAGCTAAATGGGTGGGGCTAAACTGCTATAGGCTGAATAGGTAGAGCTAAACTGCTGTAGACTGAATGGGTGGAGCTAAACTGCCGCAGGCTGAATGGGTGGAGTTAAACTGCTGTAGGCTGAATAGGTGGGGCTAAACTGCTATAGGCTGAATGGGTAGAGATAAACTGCTGTAGACTGAATGGGTGGAACTAAACTGCCGCAGGCTGAATGGGTGTAGCTAAATTGCTGTAGACTGAATGGGTGGAGCTAAACTGCTGAAGGCTGAATGGGTGGATCTAAACTGCTGAAGGCTGAATATGTGGAACTAAATTGTTGTAGGCTGAATAGACGAGGCTAAACTGTTAAACGATGAATGGGTGGAGCTAAAGTGCTGTAGACTGAATGGGTGGGGCTAAACTGCTGTAGGCTGAATGGGTGTAGTTAAACTGCTGTAGGCTGAATATGTGGAACTAACCTGTAGGCTGAATAGACAAGGCTAAACTGCTAAAGGGTGAATGGGTGGAGCTAAACTGCTGTAGGCTGAATTGGCGGGGTGAAACTGCTCTAGGCTTTGTGAGTGGGGCTAAACTGCTGTAGGCTGAATTGGTGGGGCTAAACTGCTGTAGGCTTTGTGAGTGGGGCTAACCAGCTGTAGGCTTTGTGGGTGGGGCTAAACGGCTGTAGGCTGAATGTGTGGAGCTAAAATGATATAGGGTTAATGGGTAGAACTAAGATGCTGTAGACTGAATAGGTACAGTTGAATGGGTAAAGCTAAACTGTTGTAAGATGAGTAGGCGAGGCTAAACTGCTAAAGGATGAATGGGTGGAGCTAAAGTGCTATAGGCTCAATGGATGCAGTTAATCTGCTGTAAACTAAATCGGTGCAGCCAAACTGCTGTAGCCTGAATGGGAGGTGCTACACTGTTGTAGGCTAAATGTGTGGGACAAAACTGCTGAGTGGGTGGAGCTAAACTGCTGAATGGGTGGTGCTGCTGTAGGCTATACCTATGTGTGGTTATATGTGAATGTGACATCACAAAACAATGCACTCAGATCAGTTCAGTTCCCGTATACATAGACTGAACTGTGCGTTTTTGATTCTTTGAAACCACGACAGAGTGAGGATGTCAGGAGAGCACAGCCGGTGTACAGTATGTGGTAATGGAAGCATTGAGAATGTCCCCTGTTGTCCACCACTGTATTTCACTGTACTGCTGGACCGTAGATTCCGTAAGAATTCCAGAGAATGTGGTTTTAATCATTGCCGTGTTCTGCTGGGATATGATAATGTGAAACACTGCTTCACAAACCCTGTGGGGCTATTGCTGGGCCAACGCTGGCACACATACGTGCTCCACTGTCCCTCCGCAGTAAGACTCTGCTCAGTGTTATAGGGGAGAGAGGAAAATATTTCCTAGAACCCTCGGCTCCATGATCCAGGTCAACGTGCAAAACAAACATGCTGGAGCTGAGTGGAACTGGAACAGGGAGAACTGACTCTGAAATCTGGAGGGTTTTATATTCGGAGTGTTGTGCAACATCCAGAATGTGAAAGTGTGTGCAGAGGTTTGTGTGTATATATATATATATATATATATATATATATATATATGATTCTACTGAACTTGTGTTCAAAGTCAGAGCTGAATCGCATTTGGGACTTTTAACTTATCCTGGACCTTAGACCAAGCTTTGAGAGAGCCTATAACGTAATTATGTTTATTTTATTAAGACTAATGATTGAATGGTCCAAACCAATCATAACACGACCCAAACATTACCTAATGCTTTAGTTGTGACTGTTTTGGTAATGGCGATTTTACCTCATTTGGAGCAGAACTCAAAAACGCCAGCCAGTACATGACTAGCAAACACAACTTTAAACAGTTATGGTTAGCAGTTTTAAGCACATAAAATCATTTTTTCCTTAAGAAAGTTCAGAAAATCTGGGATTTGGTAGTGATAGTTCTTAAAAAGTTCTGAAAACATGAAATGAACCAAAAACTATCAACAGAATGTGAAGAAGTGACAGTTTTGATGGTATGTCAATGGTGTCTATGTATTGTGTTGCAGAGATATCTATAAATCTAGTATGCTAACCAGCTAGCCCCAGCCTGTCCTGTCTCGTAATACCAATGGCAACACATCAAGAAGTGATCAGTTCAACACGAGTGGATGAAGAAGTAGCCCTGCCACGACGACGTATTGAACCTCTTGTCAATAGGGTGGCCACACGTCCGGTTTTAGGCCGGACAGTCCGGTTTTTCAACTCCCAGTCCTCCGTCCAGCGCAATACCTGGACGGACGCCTATTAGTCCTCTTTTCAGTATGAACTATTTAAAATGTTCACTCACGAACAATATTATGTGTGCCATTGACTCAATACCTTGAATTTCATTGGTTTACCAAGGTCATGTGACATTGTGACTCGCCTACCGGCTAACCGCAGGTCAGCCCTCTAAATGCTGGTCAATTAATATGCTCCCGTCTGACTCACGATTGTCATCCATTCCATCTAATTAGGTATGTAAAGCAATCATTTATGTGTATATAGGTTAGGTTATGATATTAATTCTGTTCTAGTATTGTGCCTGCCCCCCTCCCCCTTTATGATGTCCTCCTTTTGGAGGTGGGATGTCCTTCTTTTTGGGGTTACGAAAGTGGCCACCCCACTTGTCAATCATGTTGAAGTTCTGCTCCCGGTTAGATCATTTGAGGTAAGATTGCTAATGAAACAGTGTGAACAGTAAACACAACAATGACTGAAGCTCTTCATGAGACGACAAGACAAGAATCCACATTCAGCAGCAAACAAAAGAAGTAATATAAATACAAGCAGGACAAGAGTTAAGACTGGTGTTAACCGCAGGAGTAAAGGGAAGAAATGAAAGCTTTAGCGCAAGTTCTCCAAGACTTCAATGCTATGTCATTCATTCATTCCTCTGGCCAATCACAGTGTCTTTAATTTATCATCATTTATTGTTATTGGTAACCTTTGCAATCAAACACGTCCTTCTGTGTGCAACATTTTTTTGATGAGTGTATCTAT
Source organism: Semaprochilodus insignis (assembly GCA_034552555.1). Lineage (NCBI taxonomy): Eukaryota > Metazoa > Chordata > Actinopteri > Characiformes > Prochilodontidae > Semaprochilodus > Semaprochilodus insignis. The sequence continues at coordinate 9,678,197 of CM067484.1, read as the reverse complement.
CTACCTATCTATCTATCTATCTATGCATGTGTATATATATATATATGTTAGAGATGCACGGATGTGCTTACACATGGAAATGCGGATAGCCAACCAGGATTGGCAGAATCCTGACAGTGTGGCTAGAGTAACGTACTAAAGATATCAGATTCTCCATCTGCATATGGGTGGAGCGTCTGTGGCTGGCTGCTGGAACATGAAGAAGGCCTGCATTTACAGGGCAACTCACAGGAGCACAGTCTCACCATATTAAGCCCTGTTTATATTCTCTTCGCTCAGTAATGACACATCTTTCTCTTTGAACAACAAAAAGTCTTACATAGTGCAGTTTTAGCTTTAACTAGTTGAAGTTAAAAGTTCCTAATTCACATGTTTTAGAATTAGTTTCTAAGGGGGTTTTCACATTCAAGCTTTTTCCTCGACCCACGGCCGCCTGCTCTGTGAGTTCGCCATTTTTGATTAAGTGTGGAAACTGCCCAGGAGCAGTCTCCTGAAATCAGTGGTCTGGGGTGGTCTGCTTCCAGTGAACTGTGGTGCCATCTACTTTACGTAACTTCTTCAGTTTATCACATAACTGCCCTTTTCCAGTTTCCGGAGGGCATCCTTAGGCCCGAAACATACTTCAAGCAAAGACGTGAACACAGACGCATGGAACTACACAGACATGGGTTTTGCGCATTGTTGCACTCAAAAATGTGTCATGACGCAATTCATAATGCAACACGAGCACAAGCTGCATTCTGACTGTTGCAGCAAGGGCCGCTATAATGGCAGCCAAGCCTGGCCAAACTGTTTCATAGCACCAGCATGATTTCTCAACTGAGTCTCACGCAAACATGGTTTGGTTGCATAAACATAAATGATACATTCTTGCCAGACCAGGTGAGAGAGATCTCTCTCCTCTACTGTCCATGTTTAGCTATAGCTTGGATTTGTCCTCTAGTGTACCATTGAGCACTGAGGGTTTTAACCTTCACGCTTGTTTAAGTACGCACAGTGAGTTTGTACAGAAGGACTGAGAGTTTGCAATACGCTGGCTGGATGTTGTTATTTACATTCATGCACTTGCGTTGAATACGTTTCTGGCCTCAATCTCTTGCTGGGACTCTTCCAATTACACAGGCAAGTTATCCTCCTGGGCTTCCACTTACAGAAGGCTGTGGCATCACTGGGAATTAAACTCACAGCTTCCTGTCTGAGTGAACAGAGTACCGTTTACACACAGAGCAGCTGTGATGAGTGTGGCAGTTTAAACAGAGCAAATTTTATTGTATTTTATTGATTTTTATATGATTGTGTGTATGTGTGTGTGTGTGTGTATGTGTTTGTGTGTCCACCAGGTGCTGCTATTTACTCTGCAGATTGGAGTTACATCAGCTGAGTTGAGTATTACTGAACAGTATGTATTACTCTGCACTCGTTTTGAGTTTAAGACTAAACACTAATTCTTTCTCTTATTTATGTTTAGATGTTTATTGTTTACTTACACTGGATTCATACCAATAAATCACCATTGAACTGAAATAGAGAGAGACAGAGAGAAAGAGGGAGAGAGAGGGGAGGGAGAGAGGAGAGAGAGAGAGAGGGTCTCTCCACCTTCATCTGGATCCAGTTAACATTCCATCTTGCACAGACACAGCAATCTCAGTGTTAGAGGTGGTGCTTCTGCACCGCTCCTTCCCAACACGCCACATTCCTGCTCTCCATCCATCCGTTCACCTCCCTCGTTCTGATAGAGCAAAGGGAAAAAAACCCAAATTAGAGTCTGTAAAGAGTTGTGTCTCCCCAATCTCTCTCTCTAACTCTCTTTCCTCCCTCTCTCTCTCTATCGCCCTCTCTCGTTCCTAACCCACCACCAGCAACCCCCCACCCCCCACCCCCCCACTGCCATTCTCTGTCTCTCTCTGGGCTACAGCTGTTTCTCAGGCAGACTTAAAGTGTTCAGCGTTATGATCTAAAGAAAAGAACCGCTGGATACAGAACATACAGAGTGCTGTACACAGCACAAAGAGAGAGAAACAGGAAAAGAGAGAGAGAAAGAAACAGGAGGAGAGGAGGAGAAAGAAAAAATGAGAAAAACTGAGAAGAAAGAGTTAGGAGAGAGGATAAGTAAATTAAAAGATTAAGAGGAGAGGAAGAAAGAGGAAAAGGAGTTGAGAGAGATGAACAAGAGTAGCACTCAGTAGCAGTAATGCAAAACAATTGGTGCTCAGTAGTAATAATGCCAACCAGTCAGCACTCGGTAGGAGTAATGCTAGTTAGTTGGTGGTCAGGAGCAGTAATGCCAACCAATCAGCACCAAGTAGCAGTAATGCTAAACATTCAGCACTAAGTAGGAGTAATGCTAACCAATCAGCACTCAGAAGGAGTAATGCTAACCAGTCAGCACACAATAGCAGTAATGCTAACCAATCAGCACTCGGAAGGAGTAATGCTAACCAATCAGCACACAATAGCAGTAATGCTAACCAATCAGCACTCAGTAGGAGCAATGCTAACCAATCAGCACTTAGTAGAAGTAATGCTAACAAGTCAGCACTCAGTAGTAGTAATGCTAACCAATCCGCACTCAGTAGCAGTAAGGCTAACTAGTCAGCATTCAGTAACAGCATTTAGCTCCATTTACTGAGAACTCTCTTTGGCACCCTCTAGCATTTTTGGTATAATGGGAGGAACAGTGAACAGACACCATTTGTCTGGCCAGTAGGAGGGAGTAAGGGATGTGGTGGATGGGGTGGATGGAGGGATGAAGGGATGTGGTGGATGGAGATATGGAGGGATGTAGTGGATGGAGGGATGAAGGCATGTAGTGTATGAAGGGATGTGGTGGATAAAGAGATGGAGGGATGCAGGGATGTAGTGGATGAGAGATGGAGGGATGTAGTGGATGTAGCGGATGGAGGGATGTATCGGATGAAGTGATGTGGTGGATGAAGAAATGGAGGGAGGTAGTGGAGGGAGGGATGTAGTGGATGTAGTCGATGGAGGGAGGTAGTGGATGAAGGGATGTGGGGAATGGAGAGATAGAGAGATGGAAGGACAGAGTGAAAGGGTTAAGCTGAGCTCTACAGGAAGACTGCTCTTGGGCTCGAATCCAAACAGATGTTCAATTGTTTCAGAAGAGCTGGACTGAGTTCAGCTTTCGGGGGTGGGGG
>CM067484.1:9662553-9674674 GCA_034552555.1 Semaprochilodus insignis | reverse complement strand
ATACAGAACACAGCTGCAGGAGAGAGAGAGAGAGAGAAAGCAGGGAGGAAGAGAGTGAGTAAGAGGGAGAGAGAGAAAGAGAGAGAGAGAAAGCAGGGGTACAGTGGGGAAAAACGAGGGAAGAGTGAGAGGGAGACGGATGCAAGGAAGAAGAAAGAGAGAGGGAGTTTGAAAGGAAGAGAGGGAGAGGGTGGAGGGGGGCATGTTGAACTGCAGTGTTATTCCAAATTGTATAAGGCCGGCGGTGCAGCAGAGTTTGGAGAGATCCGAGTGTTTTCCTGCAGAATGGAGTGTTTGAAGTTTGTGTGTGAGCTGAGTCTAAACCCCCAGAGCCCACACCTCACCCCTCTCTCTCTCACACACACACTCTCTCTCTCTGTGTCTCTCCCGCTCTCTCTGTTTCCTTCCTTCTGTGTTAACGAAGGAGATTTAAAGTAATATTAACAGAGATTCTAACAGAGCAGAAACTCATGCAGGCAAAGAGATAAAATGACTTTTCCAGGATATTAAGACATAAAAGAGTTAAACGTAGCACATAAACACGGTTAAACTTTCAAAACTCTCCTATATATATATATACACAACCTGAAACAGCATGTTTATGATGTCACAACTTTGAACACACCTAGCAGTTTAGTTCCACCCATTCAGCCTACAGCAGTTTAACTCTAATCATTCAATTTACAGCAGATTAGCTCCATCCATTCACCCTATAGCAGTTTAGCCCCATCAATTCAGCCTACAGCCTTTAACCCACCCATTCAGCCTGCAGCAGTTTAGCTCCACCCTTTCAGTCTACAGCAGTTTAGACCCACCCATTCAGTCTACAGCAGTTTAGACCCACCCATTAACCCTATAGCTGTTTAGCCCCATCAATTTAGCCTACAGCAGTTTAACCTACCCATTCAGACTATAGCCAATTACCTCCACCCATTCAGTCGGCAGCAGTTTAGACCCACCCATTCAGCCTATAGCAGTTTAATCCCACCCATTCAGCCTACAGCTATTTAATCCCACCCATTCAGCCTACAGCTGTTTACACCCACCCATTCAGACTACGGCAGTTTAGCTCTACCCATTCAGCCTATGGTACTTTAGCTCCACACATTCAGCCTATGGCAGTATAGCTCCACCCATTCAGCCTACAGCAGTTTAGCTCTACCCATTCATCCTACGGCAGTTTAGCTCTACCCATTCAGCCTATGGTAGTTTAGCTCTACCGATTCAGCCTATGGCAGTTTAGCTCCACCCATTCAGCCTACAGCAGTTTAGCTATACCCATTCAGCCTACGGCAGTTTAGCTCTACCCATTCAGCCTATGGCAATTTAGCTCTACGTATTCAGCCTACAGCATTTTAGACCCACCCATTCACCTTGTAGCAGTTTAGCGCCACCCATTCAGCCTACAGCAGTTTAGCCCCACCCATTCAGCCTACAGCAGTTTAGCTCTTCCCATTCAGCCTACAGCAGTTTAGCTCTATCCACTAAGCCTACGGCAGTTTAGCTCTACCCATTCAGCCTACACCAGTTTAGCTCCACCAAATTCAGCCTACAGCAGTTTAGCTCCACCCATTTATCCTACAACAGTTTAGCTCTACCCATTCAACCTATGGCAGTTTAGCTCTACCCATTCAGCCTATGGCGGTTTAGCTCTTCCCATTCAGCCTATGGCAGTTTAGCTCTACCCATTCAGCCTATGGCGGTTTAGCTCTGCCCATTCAGTCTATGGCAGTTTAGCTTCATCCATTCAGCCTGTGGATCGATACTGAAGCCGTTTCATGTGCAGAAGAGAACAATGATGCTCTGACTTTCTCAATAAAGCTGTTCTGTGCTCTGGTCAAAATCCTCGCTCCGCTCCACTCCTACTCCGCACTGCTAACATGCTCTGACTGGAGCTAATTAATTAGATAAGGCCAGACTTTACATCAGCCCTGGTCTGCCCACAGCCTACACATGGAGAAACACTGGAACTCACCCTGACCGTGCTCTGCATGCACAACACCATAAATATACATACATAGATGCCACGTTCAGTTAGGCACTTCAACAGTGCCGCCATTTTGGGACGGTCAACATCGCTGCCCAGCTGTATTCAGTAAGATTACAGAGAGTGTGGTAGGATTTCATATCAGAGAAAACGCAGCAATTCAAATTCATGTTTGTGTGATGTTTATGTGTAGATCTGACTCTGTGGTTGGTGAAGCACAGAGAACTCGCTGGTGTGACTGTTCTGGTTTTATATTAGTCTCATGTTAAACTTGATGTAGCATTTATTTGTTTATTTTCAGTTGTTTATGCTGAGAAAGCATTGCAGCTACAGCACGTGCAGATATTCACATTAGATTAGCATCTTCTTACACGAGGCCGGTTCTCGTTCAAATTTCCCATTCCACCTTAAATAGTGTAGCCTTAGGCACCAGCATGTAAATGATGCAAAATTTAAGGTGGAACGTGAACATTCGGACAAGGCGCTGGTGGACAGAAAGCCGAACTTCAGGCTCTTCCTTTTTACTGTGCTTTGTGGGTTTATTATATTTTTATGTGTGTGAAGATTAGAAGATTAGAACTGCACAATTATTGATCTGCCTCCACACACGGATCCTGCGTCATGCACCTGTCTGCCAATGGTGCTGGCAGTACCTTGATGACTCGTGAAGGGCATCACTGCTTGCTGTATGTCCGTTATCGTGGCTGTTGGGTCAGTCAGGTACAGCGATAAGGCCTGTTCTTGCTTACGTTGCATGCACAGCTGAGTGTGAAACTAGAATCATTCCTATGTCTCATTTCGTCAAACCTACCCACCAAACTTCATTCCTGTCAGTTGATTCCTTCTGGGTGCAACTATTCTTTTGATAATGAGTGTAAATACAATATTTGTATTCATACTTTCATACTCACTCATCAAGCCAAATGAACTGTATGTGTAACAGACTTGGTGAAATAAAGATTCTGATTCATATCTCAGTACGCATGTATTTGTGGGAGATGTGCAGACATATATCACCTCAGCTGGAGAACAACAGACAATATGGCATCTATGTATTTATATCAACGACCAGCACAGCTCAGCCCAGTTCTCTATTCAAGAACAGACCCAAATTCATAAAGTATCACATGCAGGCGTCCTCTGTATACACACAGACAAAACACCAGTACCAGTTACTCAGCACTGAGAATACAACAGAGCATCCTCTCCTCCCTCCATACGTCCCTCCATCCTTCTATACATCCACTCTCCATCCTTCTATACATATCTCCTTACATCCATCCATCCTTCTATACACCATCCTTCCATCACTCCATCCTATACATCCATCTATCAACCCTCTGTCCTTCTATACATCCATCTTTCCATACACCCATCTATACATCCTTCCATCCTTCCAACTTTCTAAACATCCACCTATATCTCCCTCCATCCATCTGTACAGCCATCTATACATCCCTTCATCATTCTTTAAGACCCTTAGTACATCACTCTATCCATCAATACATCCCTCCATCCTTTTCTAAATCCATCTATATACCTCTCCTTCCTTCTATACGTCCATCTATACATGCCTCTATTCTTCCATCCCTTCAACTACCTATACATCCATCAGTAGATCACTCTATATGTTGATACATTATCCATACACATCTCCATCCTTCCATACATCCATCTATACATCCCTCCCACCTTCTATACATCCATCTATACATCCCTCCATCCTTCTGTACAGCCATCTATACTTCCCTTCATCCTTCTTTAACTCCATCAGTACATCACTCTATCCGTCAATACATCCATCCGTACATCCCTCCATCCTTCTATACAGCCCTCCCTCCTTCTGTACATCCCTCCATTCTTTCATCCCTCCAACTCTCTATACATCCATCTATACATTTCTCCATCTTTCTATACAGCCATCTATACATCCCTTCATTCTTCATTAACTCCATCAGTACATCACCCTATACATCAATACATCTATCCATACGTCCCTCCATCCTTCTATACACCCTCCATCCTTCCACCCATCCCTCCATCCTACTATACATCACTCCGTCCTTCTATACATCTATCCGAACTTACATACACTCATCCAGTCCTCTATACATCCCTCCATCCTCATATACACAGGGGGCCATCGAAGGATTTTATCCTGAATGGTTTTCTAAAGAATGGCAATGAAGCAGAGATGTTATGAGGTCTGGTGTTTACTCTTTCAGCGTCTTCATTAGTGCTGAGTGAAGGAACCGAGCTGACTCTCGAGCTGTAAACACTCAGAGCTGTTATCTTGGCGTGTTGCAGGGTTTGCAGGGTTTGGTTAGACGTGTTTCTGGCAGGACAGCGTCCAGATTTATGTGGGTCCAGCGCGCTACAGGGAGCCATTTATCATATTAAACCCAATAAATAAAATGTGAAATATGATGCTGATCTCCTTACCGCTTCCTCTGCTGGAGCATTAGCGCTGGCAGGATGCCGTGAAGGTGAGGTCATCACTTTGTTGGATGAACCTTTAGCCAGCATGTCTTACACTCACAAACTCTTGTTTTTATACGGTATTGGGACACACTCAAATCCAGTATCACCAACAAAACCTTGCATCTTAATTTTTGTAATTGTTCTTCTTTTTTACCTTTTTAAATGATCTTTATACATAAACTTTCATTATAGGTTAAGAACACTGGGGTTCATTCTCCAATACCCAAGGTCCTGAGAAAGTCTACGTCAGATTCATGACATGCTCTCAAGCTGCACAATTTATGAGTGTTTGTACATTCTGTTCATACCAAGAACAAATCTCAAATAAGAAAAATTAGGTCAATGTCCGAATGTTAGAAGTGAGTTTTAAAAAGTAATTTCTCTTTAAGAATGGTTGGAGAATGTGATCCAATCTTTGCTTCTCTTGAAGCCTTTTATTATGTTAGTGATGTCAGTTCTGTTCCAAGAGTAATGGTTTATTTGTCTATATATAATAAGAATCTTTTAGGTTTATCCTAAATATAGCCCTTATTGTAACCTCACGAACTAAAAAGAAACTGCTCGATTCTTTGTTTAGCTCCAGTGCTGAAAATAAAAAACACTTCAGACACCAACATGACGAGGCTAATCAAACTCTGTACACTGTACAGTAATTATCATGCAGATAAACAACATTCATTATATCAATAAGCAGATCAACTTGAGATTGAGAATGAAAGAAGCTCACATCCACAGAGCCTCATACCTGAAAACCCATAACCAAATCTCACTAATCAAACTAAATAACACTAATATGTCCTAACTTTATGTTATTCCCCAAAAATGTAAGCTCTGAATAAAGTTTTGGTTTATGTTTTAGTGTCTACTTTACAGCATTTCAATCTACCCTTTATAGATTATTACTGAATAACAGCTATTTGTCTGGACAAATGACCTCAAACGAAAATATGTACAGTATATGTAACTTTCTTGTAATAATTACATACATTTTAAACATGGTTTGAGGCCCTACATTTAAAATAAAGAGGTCACCAAAACAAAATAAAGCAGAAAACAAAATAACCATTAATCCAAAAAAAAAAAAAAAAAAAAGGAGTGGAGTGGTTAATTTGCGCGTCATCAAAAAATAGCTGGCCCCTGAAGGAAGTGTCAGATTGCAGTGCTATTGGGAAGGAGGATAAATGTTACCAGGAACAATAAATGGTGATGAATTTAAACTGAAATGGACAACATTTATTGAGCAACACATACAGAAGTAGTGTCTCTCAGTATGGCATCGGGCCGCCATGTTTCCTAAAGCAACATGCCAGACGTCTCAGCATGGAGTTGTAGAGGTGTTTGCTTACATCACATGCGCGGCTGAGTTGATTCCTTCTGGGTGCAACTATTTGCGCAACTATTTTTTGATGATGAGTTTACATTGTTCTGAATTAGTCTGGATTATGAAAATACAAGAGATAAAACATTATGTACACATTCATATTCAAATCTTACCATCGTGGTGAATAAACTAAAATATGGAGCTTAGGTAAAGAGCACGTTTCACAGTCATGTGTGTTTGGCTGTAGGTTCAGTCTGCTGTTCTCTGGTTTTGCTACAGAGTCTTAAGAATGTACAAAAACAAGCTCACACTCACACTTGATGAGAAGGCATGCTTTGAAGTGGGTGCTCTAGGCGAGGCGAGGCAAGGCAGACCGCTGAGCAGGTGCTGAGTATGTGAGTCATGGTCTGTGACTCTGAGTGGCAGGAAGAAGCTGGCGTTTGTGGGGTTTAATCTTATCGGAGGTGAACTGGGCCGTAGTGAAACACGCCTGAGTCATAAAGAGAGGCCGAATCTATGGCTAGAACAGATAAACACAATCATAACCTTGTAAAATTCACACCACCGCACACAACGCCATGTTGGGAAACATGTCTATAAAGCACGTCCCGCAGGTGGGGCACAAGCTTTCGTAGAACTCCTAAGGCTGAGATTGAAGCAATACTTTAGATTTACCCACTTTTAAACCATATGTAGTCAATCAGGTAAGCCATGTTCTCCGCCTTCTCCAAGGCTAATGTAGCTAATAAGTAATGGAAGCTTATGCCCCACCAATTAGCATCATGCCTAAGTCATCTCCGACTGTGTGGAATTGTTCAGTAGTCTAGTAGTCGTTCAGTTGTCTAGTAGTAGTAGGCTTCGGACACATGATACACTGTTATTTTAAACATGTACTAAATTACGTTAGCATAGCTAATTTTGGACATTTTTTGGCCAGTCTATTAACAACGTGACACAGCTTCAGGCGACTGTGTAATGATTTACACTGAGCATGAAACTTGAATCATTCACCACCAGGCCTTCTGGACGTGTGACAACAAACTGTTCATCTTGGCCGTTGACGTGGTGTTAAGGGCAGTCGTCATAATGTTCTACATGCATGTAGTCCTGCATTATGCAGCCGTCTGCTAATGATATTGGCGCTAACAGGATGACTCATGGCGGGCATTACTGCTCGCTGAATGTCCACAGTCATGGTTGTTGGGTCACTTCACCTTCATGACGCTAGTGCATGCCTTGTTCTATCCACTGCTGCCAATAGCGTGCTATGGAATTATCCGCACAACCGGTATGGCACGTAATACATCAATAAGACCATCCTGCTTCTTGGAGCCCTAAGGTGCAACCTCTTTCCAACTCTTCCAGCTGCTCGAAATGCTTTTGAACTCTTCTCTGAGGCAAACACGCATAACAGGACGACCTTATATAGTCAGTTAGGTACAGCGATAAGGCCCATCCTTGCTTATGTCACCTGCACAGCCGAGCATGAAACTTAAGTAATTTGCATGTCTCATAATGTCAAACCTCCTCACCAAGTTTCATTCCTGTCGGTTGCTTCCTTCTGGCTGCAACTATTTTTTTTGTTGGTGAGTGTAGATAGTTGAACAGCAGCATCAAGATTATGAAAACACAAATTTAGAAAGAATATCTTCATATCTCACTGTTGAGGTATTTACTCACTTTCGTTTGAAAAAGTTTTTCAAAATTAATTTTAAATCAAATACGGATGGATGGATGAACAAATGGACGGCCAGACAGATAGAAAAAGCAATGCATGAATGAAGGAACAGACAAACAGACTTGCGGATGGACGAACAAATGAACAAATCGATGGATGAAGCAAGGTGTGAAATGAAATAAGTAGAATTTAGACTGTGACTAGAAAACAAGCCAGCTTTGCTGTAACTAGGCCAAAAGTGGTCCGCTATCCTCTTGCTATCAGGGTCTGATTGTGAAACTGTTTTGTATGGGCGGGGCAAAAGACATCAGCCTTGTGATTGGTCGGGGGAATACTTACAGAAGTGTTACCCAAGATTAGGACAGGTCAGTTTACATAGAGGGGACAGAAATATGATGACATATACTGGTCATTCATGCAAGAGCCTGCAAGAGCAAGATTGACCTCATTAGAAAGAAAACCTAGATTTTGGGTTTCTGGGTCTTTAACCTTCTGCTTTGATACTTTAAATTGTTGATACCCTCAATTAACATGAACAAACATCTGACTTTACAGTTTTCAGTTCTCTGCCTTTGCTTAGAGAAAAGCCCTCATAATCCGCATTGTCTGAATTTTCAGATTTTTACTTTTCTGTGCACAGTTGTACCTTGAAGCTCCGGTTTCTGCTAATATTCTGAAAATGAGATCAAGCTAACAGAAACCATGACATGTTTTCATGGCCTTTGAGATGCTCTTTGCTGAGACTGCCAGTAGATCCAGAGGGCACTGCATGGTAACGTTTATCGTCTTTCTGAAGCCAGCGCTGCACCAAGAATTCATTTCTTCCAATTTAATCTGACATTTTTCAATACTACACTCCATGTCACTGAATTGGAGTCATTGTGTGTCAGTGAGTCACACTAACATTGCGAATTTCTCCTGAAATTAATCAGGGTACAGGGTTGCCAAATCCCATCCCACATCTCCCACCCACTCACTGCACCCATTGCCCAAGTTTCTCCCTTTTATTTTCTGCCAAGAGACGACACGGCGAGCGCTAGACCCGCTAACAGTGCGTTTCTCCATGAAGCGCTGCCAAAGCCCTTCACTGCATGTCACAACCTGCTATCTCCATTCTCAGTGTAAGCATAAACCAGGCTACCTGCACTGGCTCTTCCTAAAATAAGCCCTGGCTGCTGCCTGCTTTGCTGAAAAAACTGCTAACGTTGCTTATATAATGACTGAAAGGTAGCAGCTTTGCCCAGTTATCATGCAGATGAATCACGTTAGCTCTTACTCATTAGCATTGTTAGCCATGTTGGCAGGAATCAAGTTTGCAGTCTTTTAGAGCTTTGAAGCCACTTGAGCTAGTTGGCGCTCAGAGAACTCAACTTTCGGATTTTTTATTTCTTGATTTTAAAGTCAGCATTAGTGTAATATTAGCATTAGCCTAATATTGCATTATATCCTCTTTAAAAAAAAAAAAAATGCTCTCACTGCAGTTCCTGCTAACATTGTTGATAAAATGGCTGGAAGACAGCTTTGCCCTTTCAGCAATCATGCAGATGAATCATGCTAGCTGCTGCTAGCTCTTACTCATTGCTACCGCAGTTCGCCATACTTGTGGGAAGAAAGGTTTGCAGTCTTTTTTTGAAAATGTTTTTCACAGATATGTGACCCTGAACACAAATATGTTTATCATAACTTGGATTTGTAATCTAAGCATGAGCTTAACATTAGCGTTAGCCTAAAAAGCTCTCACTGCTGCTCATTTTGCTGAAAAAAAATTCAAGTATTTATTTTGATTTAAATGATTCATTTTTTATTGATATGTGCGTTGATGGGGAAAGTTTTATGATACGGCTTTATGTAGTCAGTGGCTGAAAAAATGAAATTCCTGAACAATTGAAAGGGCTTTTCTGAAACAATTTAATGTAAGGACAATTATAGCTGCTTACAAGGGCCTACAATAGTGAGCATAAAGAGTAGAAATAGTGTGCAAATATTACACACAATAAGAAACATTTCTTTACTAAGTAACAGTCGTTTCTAGTGATATTGTTGTCATATTAAGAAATGCTGACCTAACCACCCTGATAATCTTAGCTACTTAGCTGAAAAACCTGCTAACGCTGCTCATACAAAGGCTATCAGCTTTGCTGAGTTAGCGTCATGTGGATGAATCATGCTAGCTTTTACTCGGTGCTGTTAGCCACATTAGTGGGATGAAAGTGTCTTTTCGCACCTTGACCCTGACAGTAAGAGGGCCACTGTTGGCCTGCTAAAGGCAAAGCTGGCAAAGCTGGCAGTCCACTGGCGTCTTGTTCAGCATATTCCGGACAGCCCAGAGTATTAGGCAATCTGTATGAGATCAGTTCTACCGTGTATGCAGGACAATAATCTGGGTGGTGTGAGGGTGGACCTGCAGTGGCTAACAGTCAGCAGGGTGCCAACCTTATCAAGCCAGTGAATCGATATCTGCTTGCTGTCTGGGGAAGGCTAGCTTTCATTTGTAGGTTTATGCTAACAGTGATTTAAGACGGCAGGGTGACAAAATTAAAGTTGTTGTGTTGTTTGTTACCTACATTATCTTCCCCTTAAAAACATCCACTACTTTACCATATGCATGTAATGATTGGCCACCAATCATGTTAGCTTTGTAGATGAATTATAACTGTTGGTGTTGTTAGCTAACAGAAATTCTTTCATGAAATGATAAAAACAATATATATATATATATTTTTTTATTGATTTTATTGAAAGATTTTTTTCTCTTTCTACTAAATAAGACTGAACACACAACAATAACCTTAATTAAATTAACCCTTCAAGTTAAGCATTAATGATCCCAGCTGGTAAAAAATTTCATTTTTAAAATATATAAGTACAATTTGATATAAATACATTTGTAAAAATATGTATAGGTACATTTTGGGGAGTGTTACCGTAAAGCAATACAGTACTGTAATGTAATAAATGAAAACAGAGCTAGGAATAAAATAGATTATTATATGTATGGAAAACATTCACTTACCTCACCAGGTTAAAACAGTTTCCCATTAGTTCATTAGCAAATAAAGTACATTAAACAATCAAAATGAGCTTTACTCAGCTATCGTTAAATGTTTATGTGCTGCAATTTGGGTCAGAGAGTAACGCAGTTTCAGGCCTCTGTATGTTTTGTACATATTGAAGTATTGACAATAAAACAACTTGACTTGACTTGACTTGACTATTACGGTGTAACTTATTTTATCCAGATCAGGAAATGACCAGATTGTGACATTTTCAGACCAGTTTTGTAGAGAGATGAGCCATGAGACGAAGGCCACAACTAAGGCATTCAACATGGCTTCCAAAAAGTCATGTGACAGATTACAGCCCTCCTATTGGTTTCCTCAGGTCCCCGCCTTTCTATTAAAATGCTGCATCATAATTAAAGATGTATTGTATGACTGTAAATGACCAATAGTGAGTCTGTTACCTACAGGCAACACTGTAAGGGCTTAACATCCTAATAAAAGATCTCCAGCTTTACTCACAGACACTCATGTACGTTAATACAGGTATGATTTATGAGGGTTTGGTAAAGAGGCTGATGATCGCAGACGTTTGGATCTGTGGTCAGTGAGCTCTCGTAGATAATCCAGGACTTCTGGATTCTCCTGGAAAACTCACCAGGCCAGGTTCAGTCGTTTGGCAGCAGCAGCAGATTTTGAACCACAGTGAGCTGGAAGTTGACAGAGTTCAGCAGGCTTTTCCCTCATTATTCCCAAAATCCACTGACGACACCAACAACAGAGTCTCTCTCTCTCTCTGTCTCCCATTCCACTCTCTACTCTCTGTACACACTCCCTCTCAACACCCCATCTCTTCCTCTCTTTCTCTCTCTCTCACTCCATTCTCTACTCGCTATACTCTCCCTCTGTACACTCTCAACAATCTGTACACTCTCTCTACACCCCTCTCTCTCTCCCTCTCTCTCTCTGTCTCTACTCCCTGTATACGTGCTCTCTTTACTTTCTCTCCCCAGCCTATTCTCTGTATAAACTCTCTCTCTCTGCACACTCTCTCTTCCTCTCTTTCTGTCGCACTCCACTCTCTACTCGCTATAGACTCTCTCTCTCTTTCTGTACACTCTCTCTACACCCTCTCTCCATCTCTCTCTCTCTCTCTACTCCCTGTATACTCGCTCTCTTTACTCTCTCTCCCCACTCTCTGTTCTCTGTACATACACGCTCTCTCCACACCATCTCTCTCTCTCTTTTTCTCTCTCTATCTCTCTTGCTCTATTCTCTGTACACACATCTCTCTACACCCTCTCTCCCTCTTACTCTCTCTCTCCACTCTCTACTCTCTGTACACACTCGCTCTACACAACTCTCTCTCTCTCTCTCTACTTTCTGTACAAGCACTCTCTCTCTACACCCTCTATCTCTCTCTCTGTCTTTCTTTTTGTCTGTCTCTCTCTCTCTCTCTCTCTCTCTTTCTTTCTCTCTCTCTCTTTCTCTCCTGTCTCTACACCCCCTTTCTCTTACTCTGTCTTTCTCTGTCTGCCTTTCCCAACTCTATACTCTCTGTACACACATTCTCTCTCTCTCTCTCTCTCTCTCTCTCTCTGGTGCAGCTGGTGAGGGGGTTTTTGAGGGAGGCGGTTGCTATGGTTGCCGGGCTG
>CM067484.1:9586186-9662280 GCA_034552555.1 Semaprochilodus insignis | reverse complement strand
GCTAGGAAGTCAATAATAATAATAATAATAATAATAATAATAATAATAATATTTTATATTTAGAAACAAAAGATAATTCTAGTTGCATGCTGTCTATGCTATATTGTATTTTCCTTTGTCTCTTGTTATTATTATTATTTTATTATTATTAATATTATTATTATATATTTTTTTGTATTACTATGATAAGTTATTCTTCTTATTTTTATTTGCTTAGTCTATATTATTATTGTTAACTGTTATTAATTGTTTTACTCATAGAGTATCATAACATCACTGTAGGAATAATGATATAACTCTTAGAGAAAGTATATAAAAATGAAGATATAAAGTCACACTGAGTAAAAACATCTCACACAGATAAAAGAAAAAGAGTGATTTATGAAAGATGTAATTTACTGCTTTTACAGGGAACTCAAATAACCATACTGTTCAAAAATGATACATAATTTAATCAGTGGATCCACAGAATAAATATTTAATTTCTATAAATGCCACAAGGTTAAAAATAAATGAAAAAAAAAAATGCTCAGCTTCAGTTTGTGGGTCTTTTCATCCATATTAGTAAACGGAATTCCTCACAGAGCCGGAATAAACTACAGAATCATCCATTGGGCTGATTAAATCTTTTAAGCGCATACCAAGGATTCTAGTACAGCAAATTCCATCTGCTTTGTACAAGGCATCAGCGGAGAGGTTCTACGTGAATATAGAAATATAGTCTCTCTTTGGTTAAAATCCCTTGTTTGTTCTGCTTCTGTTTTACATCCATTCGTTGTTTGTTTCTAATTATAGTCGTTTGTATTGATAGTTTATCCATTGTTTCTCTGGTTCACTATGGACTATAAAGCTTGATAAATCAAGCTCGCACTCGCGACCTCTTCATTACATATAGAGTGTGGGTTTAAACATTACAAGCTATTTATTAAAGCCTGTTTTACTGGACCATCCAGTGTACTGCCCTAAAAGAGTCAGTCTCTCTTATTGACTGACAGACTGAGGCACTGACGGACTGCTTGAAAGAACTGCTGACTGAGTCACTGACTGACCGACTGACTGACTAGTGCTGCTGGAGGTTTTAAACACCTCAGCGTCACTGCTGGACTGAGAATAGTCCACCAACCAAAACTATCCAGCCAACAGCGTCCTGTGTGCAGCGTCATGATGGAGGACTAGAGGATGACCAACACAAACTGTGCAGCAGCAGATGAGCTCTCGTCTTTGAATTTACATCTACAAGGTGGACCAGCAAGGTAGTAGTGTCCAATAGAGTGGACAGTGAGTGGACACAGTGTTTAAAAACTCCACATATCAGCATAACACACACTAACATGCCACCGCCACCAACACAAGTGTCACTGGGTTGTTGAGAATGATCCACCACCTGTACTGCTCTGTGGAGGTCCTAACCATTGAAGAGCACTCCTGTGATATTCACACTGGATTTTGATGCTGGGGTCATGTCTGGTGGACATTTTGTGTGACTCTTGCTCCAACTGGCTGTTCTATCATTGTCAGTCCCCCACAACACCCCCTTAACCACTCATAGTCACTTTAACGCCTGAACAGCCTCAGCGCTACGAGGGAAAGAGGAGTCCCAGCTGTGATTCAGATGCATGTAAGCATGTAGGACTCCGATAGTGAGGCCATCTGTCCGTCAGGGAGCATGTTGTGTTGGAAAATTTTGATATCGTCACTATGACTCATTTCAGTTCAGTGTGGAGGATGGAGGGAACAGAAAGGATGAGTGTTACTAAGAGTCGCTGAGCACCTGTAGAGTGTTTACATGATTGTATTCAGAAATCCCAGTGTGTAAAAGGTAGGCGTCACTAATACAGTGCCCAGTTAGAGGACGCACAAGGTGGGTGTTTCTAATAAAGTGGCCAGTTAGTAAAAGCATGAGGTAGGTGTTTCTAATAAANGGTGTTTCTAATAAAGTGGCCAGTTAGTAAAAGCATGAGGTAGGTGTTTCTAATAAAGTGGCCAGTGTACCGGTTTTTAAAGGTATTAGGAATGGTGGTTCTGTAGGGCAGTATGTGGTGGTGTGGTACTAAGTGTTAGCATTAGCATTACAGTAAGTTATGAAATCAGGCCTGGCTGCACTGAGTTAGACATAACACTCTCTGGCTGGCTGGAAATGTTTGCATTCCTGTCTCTGGAACAGGAAGTTCCGCTGTCTCCTTCTCTGTCTGTCTGTCTGTCTATCTCTCTCTCTCTCTCTTTCTCTCGCTTAATTTTTCTTTCTACTTTCACTTTTAACACAAGTGATAGCAAACAATACCTAAATCTTTTCCTGGCCAAAGTTAGATTGGTTTAGAGTTCATTTGAGCCAGGAATCATTAGGATTAGGGTTTCTGTGAGCCAAAATTCCTTTGGATTAGGGTTAATTTGAGCCAAGACTTATTTTTAGAATTTATCTGAGCCAGGATTCATTTGGATTAGGGTTCCTTTAAAACAGGATTAAGTTTTTGGATTAGGTTTTGTTTGTGTCAGAAATAATTTGGATTTGGATTCCTTTAAACCAGAATTAATTTGGATTATGAATCCAATTATGGTTTATTTGTGCCAGGATTCATTTGGATTAGGGTTCTGTTGAGCCAGGATTCATTTGGATTAGGGTTTGTTTGAGTTAGGACTCATTTGGATTAGGGTTTGTTTGAGGCAGGATTCATTTGGTTTAGGGTTCCTTTGAGCCAAGTTTCATTTGGATGAGGGTTCACTTAAGACAGGGTTCACTTGAAATAGAGTCCCGTTGAGTCATGGTTCATTTGAATGATTGTTCCATTGAGTCAGGATTAATTTGGAGTCGGGGTTATTTGAGCAAAGATTCATTTGAAATGGGGTTCATTTGAGCCAGGATTAGGGTTTATTTGAGCCAGGATTATTTTGCATTAGTATTTATTTGAGCTCAGTTTCATTTGGATTAAGGGTCCTTTGAGACAGGTTTCATGTGGATTAGCGCTGCTGTGAATCAGGATTCATTGGGACTGGGGTTTCTTTGAATGAAGATTCATTTGCATTTAGGTTTCTTCAAGCAAAGATGAATTTGGATTAGAGTTTCGTAGAGTGAAGTTTCATTTGGGATTAGGGGTCCTTTGAGTAAATATTCATTTGGATTAAGATTTTTTTAGCAATAGAATCATTTGGATTAGGCTTCATTTGAGCCAATATTTGTTTGGATTAGGGTCTATTTAAACCAGGGTCATTTGGATTACAGTTCTTTTGAGTCAGGAGTCATTAGAATTAGAGTCCTGGCAAAACAGAATTTCTTTGGATTAGGGTTTGTTTGAGTCCGAATTAATTTGGATTAGGGTTTATTTGAGCCACATTTAATTTGGATTAGGGTTCATTTGAGCCACGATTCATATGAATTAGAATTCTTTTGAGCCAGGATTCATATGAATTTGAATTCTTTTGAGCCAGGATTCATATGGATTGGGGTTTCTGTAAATAACGACTAATGTGGATTAGGGTTTCTGTGAATGAGGATTCATTTGGATTAGGGTTTCTTTGAGTGAAGATTCATTTGGTTTATGATTTCTTTAAGTGTGTGTTTGTGCATGTGGTTTGTACAGCAGTCCTGTTTTAAGTCTATATGCATGTACAACATTTAGAGCTGTGTGTTTTAATAGTCAGTGCTGATGTTCTTGTCATTACATAAGATCAGACCCTCTGCTGAAGCATGTAATTTCACTGCATATAAGTTATATATATATCAGGCTGTGAATAGTACAAGAAACTAGCAATTACATTCAGTCATGTCCGCGTTTTTTCCCTCTTCAGCACTTAAGTATAACCTTCAGTTTATTTGTCAGAAAACCAGAGGAGAAAAATACTCAAGGTCAAAGAAAACAGCGGACGGAAATATACACAAGCTTATTTTCCCAACCTATATGTTTTTACAATATTTTTTCTCTCTCTCTCTCTCTCTCTCTCTGTGTACTCTTTCTCTCTCTCTCTCTCTCTGTCTCTATACATTGTATGTGTGGTGTTGTGCCTGAGGCTCTGATCTGCTTCTATAAGTCTTTTGTTTCTTTCCTCCTGCTGTGTGCCTTTTGCCCTCTTGCCTCTCCTCCCTATTTATTTATTTATTTATTTATAATTTTTTTCTTACACTGTATGCCAAACAATATTTAAACTCATTCAAAATTATGTATTAATGGCAGGGTTGTGTGGCAAAAACAGCCTCTACTCTTCTGGGAAGCTGTGGTCATTCTGGCCTCCATTTACACAAGAGGGCGGAAAAACAGACTGATTCCAAAATCCTAAACTTGGATTCGTTAATATTCACATCTCCAAAATTTACATACAACCACAACAGGCCAACAGCAATGAAAATGGTGGACAATGTGGAGAAGTCTACCATTCCAAGCTGTGAATGGGATTTCGGCTCTATTAACACCCTTCCCAAACAATCGAACTGTCAGCAGGCATGTTTGATGTTTATCTTTAAACAGGCTGAAGTTGGCTTCCAGTTCACCAGCTTCTTAATCAGATATTCTGGTCCACCTTAAATGCTACATCTTGTACAGTGCCAGCATATAACTATGGCACCATTTAAGGTAAAATGGAGGCCTTTGAATGCTTAGGTCCCACCTGAAGGCCTCAATGATGCAGTCAACGACTGTCCTGGTTTGTGGACTTTAGCCTGGCATTTAACACCGCAGTATCAGCATTGCTGCGGATCAAACTGTCCCAGCTGTCAGTGGCAGATCCTATGTGCCGGTGGATTGTGTGTTTCCCGACACATAGGAGACAGCTTGTGCAGCTAGGTAAACCCAGTACTCAGACCCCCAGTACTGGAATACCACAAGGTTGTGTGCTCTCACCTCTTCTATTCAGTCTCTATGCCAATGTCTCCAAGGAACCAGCTGTGAAGATCCTAAAGTCTGCAGATGACACCACTGTGGTGGTGACAAAAAGACAATAGAAAGACAAAAAAGACAATAGAGATGGTAGTGGACTTCAGGTGCAAGCCCCCTCCCTACTCCCCATCAACATCAACAGCTTTGTGGTTTCCACTGTGGAGTCATCCAAGTTCTTGGCACCACCATATCCATAGAAACATGGTCTCTATAGCCAAGAAAGCAAAGCAAAGAACTTTCTTCCTGAGGCAGCTGAAGAAATTCAACCTGCTGTGGATCCTGATGATCTACACAGCGATCATCAAATCCATCCTCACATCATTCATAACCATCTGGTTTGGTTCCTCCACCTCACAAGAACGAACCAAACCAGTGCATAATCAGGACAGCCGAGTGGATCATTGGCTGTAATTTGCCAACACTTCAGCACATCTACAACAACAGGGTGATGAAGCTCACTCCTCTTATCCTGGACATCACCTTCTCCAGCCACTTCCCTCTGGTAGAAGACCCAGTACCATCGAAAACCAGCGCAACCAGACATGACAACAGCTTTTTCATCAGAGCTGTAGCACTCATTAACAACAGTGGACACCTCACACCTTAACCTTAAACTTTAAACTTAAACTGAGCTGACGTTACTGTACTTACGGTCACTTGTAGGTTACAGTAACATAATGCGTATTTGCACAACTCTACTCTATTTCATTCTGTAATGTTCTGTGTATTATAGTTTTGTATGACTTTTATGTATTCCAGTGGTGGACAGTAGTGAAATAAATGTAATGTGTAAGTAGTGTGTTGGTGTGTCTGTACTGTAGTATTTCCATTCTGGGGGTCTTTTTAGTTTAACTCCACTACATTTCAAACTCAAATCTCTTACTGTTTACTCCACTACATTATGGACAAATCTGTCATTCTTTTTGGCTTATGTGAGCATAAAAATGTAACATGTCCAAATGAAAGAAGCCTGAAGCGATCCCAGCAATCAGGGGACAGCGGCCACTTTGTTGTGAGCTTGTTTTGACCTCTTGGACAGAGCTTGGTTCTAGCTAATGGAAACTGTTCTCCTTCAGTGTTTTGTGCTTATGATCATTTGAATAGACATCAGTATCAGACTAATTAATGACCTTCTATTAAAGACTGGTGGACTGAGAGACACTAGAGTCTCTTCACTTACAGTGAGTTGATTAAGAGTCCTGTTCCAGAGATGATAACAGGACCTTAGAGCCATTATAAACCATGCTACTGTTACTCTCCATCCTTAAGTACATTTGAAGGTAAATACTTTTGTACTTTTACTCCAGTGAAGGTCTAAAGGGAGGAATTTCTACTTTTACTGGAGGAATATTTTACCTTGGGGATCTTTACTTTAACTCAACTACAACTACAACGTTCTGTTCTTCGTCCACCACTGATGTATACATATACATACATGCACAAGTATTCACACATCTCTTTGGTGCGGCTCTTTATCATTCTCATTCTGTATTTGTTTATTCTATTTTATTTCATTTTTCTTAGTTAAATATTTGTTACTAGTCTCGTCTGTGCTTGTCTGGTCTGTTCAGTATGCTACATGATAAAAATGTGTACACTCACCAAGATGAATTTTCATCATCTAGACTTTTCATCTTGGTAAGTCACATACTTTCTTTGTAGACATCAGAGAATAATTAAAATATTAAATAAATACGCTCATCAGTAAAATAACAGCTGCACCCAGAAGGACATGTGGGATTCAAGTGGAGTGACACCAGGCCTTCTGGACGTGTGGCGCATGACAACAAACTGCACATGTCGGACAATCCACCAGTTCCACTTCTCTGTCTCTTCATGTAGCTCTCCCAGATCCTTCATGTTGCAGGTGCATGCCTTTTTCTATCCACTGCCATCAACAGAGTGCTGTGATACTATCCGCATGACCAGTATGGTGTGCAATATGTTGATAAGGCCATCCCGCTTCCCGGAGCCCTACAATGCGACCCCACTCGAACTCTTCCAACTGCTCAAACTGCGCTTGAACTCTTCTCTGAGGCATACCTCGCTTGCAAAGTAGGCAACAAACACAACAGCACGAGTCAGAATGGAAAGCCCACGCAACAGGACTACCTTATGCAGTCAGTCGGGTAGAGCTATAAGGCCCGTCCTTGCTTATGTCACATGCATGGCCAAGCATGAAACTTGAATCATTTACATGTCTCATGATATCAAACCTACCCACCAAGTTTCAAGCCTGTCGGTTGATTCCTTCTGGGTGCAACCTTTTCTTTCGATGATGAGCATAAACCACATTTGTTTGCTTTCTGAAAGCAGCTTTGATTGAGATATGACAGCTTCACTCTGTTATCCCCAGATTCCCTGTAACACAGACCATGTCTCAGTCCACACTCTCCAACACTGAGCAGAGTGCTTTCAGTAGTAATGACTCTACGGATGGAGAAGGACTACTTAGTGTTGGCGGTTCTCCTCTGACTGTGATCTCAGAGTTAGCGGCCCTGACACCACTCTAGCACTTTCTGGTCAAACTTTAAAGGCTAATCATTAAGAATGTGGCTACAAGAATTCCTGATCATTGTAATCAGAGCTCGATGAACATGTCTCTATCTCTCATTCCGTGTACAGACTCCTTTGAAACAGAGTTGGAAGACGACAGCTGTCATGCTTTAAAGAAGAA
Source organism: Semaprochilodus insignis (assembly GCA_034552555.1). Classification (NCBI taxonomy): domain Eukaryota; kingdom Metazoa; phylum Chordata; class Actinopteri; order Characiformes; family Prochilodontidae; genus Semaprochilodus; species Semaprochilodus insignis. The sequence goes on along the minus strand of CM067484.1, from coordinate 9,654,738 downwards.
TTAGATTTCTAAATTCATCCTCTTGTTGTCATGGAGACCAAGAGTCCAAAATGCTTCTCATTCATGAAAAGGCAGCACAATAAAAAGCGACATCTCATAAACCCTCTTCACGACATATTTTTCCTTGAGTCTCCCGGTTGAGATGTCTCAATCTTATAGGAAGGTGTAAATTGTTACTGTCCAAAGAAAAACGAGTATCTCCAAAATGGCAACTTTGTAGGGGAGGTCAAAAGCCTCATTTAAGTTGAATGAAAGTCAATAGAACTAGACTTTTGGACCATTTCTGTTGGTCCATTCATCATGAAACTCGCCCACATTGTAAACGGCAGCTGCTGTGTTCAAATTAGATTAGACCAGATTAGATTAGATTCTACTTTAATGTCATTGTGCAGAGTACAGGTACAGAGCCAATGAAATGCAGTTAGCATCTAACCAGAAGTGCAAAATACAGTATTATTTACATATAAAGTGCAGCAAAGTAACCATGACAAGTGATGCAAGGGTTACAATATGTACAATTATGGATAATAGAGTGTTAGAAAAATATAGATGTTAATACAAATAAAATACACACACACACACACACACACACACACATATATATATATATAGATGTTAATACAAATATAATACACATTATATTTACACACACACACACACACATAAAAGTAAAAAAAGAAAAATGGAGATACATCTTTTTCTCTGGACAGTGACTATATATATATATAATATACATTTATCATCATGATTTACGCCTGGCCGGGATGTGATGTAAGCAAGGGTGGGCCTTATCACTCTACCTGACTGACCCAACATCAGTAGTAAAGTCTGTGTTACCCCTACTGAGGGGTTTCTGCACTGCAGCTCTACTATAATTTCTCTGTGTGTAGTTCCTGCTGACAGTCTGACCACATCCTGTGGGGATGTTCTCACTCACCTGAGGAACCACTGCTCTTACATATCACGCTCACTGAATGTACACTTTCCACCACAGACTCCAGCCCTGGTTACAGATGTGTTTCCCACAGATCTAAACACAGAGGTCACTTTAGTCACTGTTTCTACTGAAACACAGGCCATTTGAGGGATCTTTATGACTGAAGCTTCTATAAAAACTGCTCCTGTAGCAAAAGAAATGTTCCAAACTTGATTAGTTTAGTCCTGTTCATATTTTCCCCTGGATTAGCAACTGATCCTCTGAACTATGAGATTGTTAGGGAGCTGAGATGTTAATAATCCTACATACATGCTGCAAACAACTGCTTACATCACATGAAACTAAGTCTATTATACTCAATTACTGAGTGTGAAACATATAGTTTCAACGTCACTCCAAAAGTGTTTTGTTGCTGTCTCACGGGGGCTGTTTTGAAGGCTTCTTTCTGCTTCTGGAACTGCAGTCTGTTTTCACACTTACACAGACTTAGAAATCTGAAAGAATTCAGAATAAGAGTATACATGTAGCATGGCAGTGCAGAGGGTAGCACTGTCACCTCATAGCAAGAAGAGCCTGGGTTAGATTCCTTACTGCGGCATCTGGGATCCTTTCTGAGTTTGCGTTCTCCCCATGTCCGGGTGGGTTTCTCCACGTGCTCTGGTTTTCCACAGAACGATAAAGTGGTTTAGAAGATGAGTGAGTGAGAGTACATGTGCTGTGAAGTCTTATAGAAATCAGAGTATGAGTATACATGCACTGAGGAATGTAAGTACTGAAAAATAAATAGCTTAGACTTAGAACTGATATAAGCACGACGTGGTCTACAGATAAGTCATATGGTCATCTACATCTTCTGCTCCTGATCATCTTGATCCAAAACTGAAGTCAGCTGATTCTGCTCAGTGGTTTTATACCTGCTACGGAGCATGACGGGAAGTTAATCACTTAATTGTAGGGGCACACTTGTCTCTCTGCATCACTGGCTACTACTGTGTGGGTGTGTGTGCATGAGTTATCTATCTATCTATCTATCTATCTATCTATCTATCTATCTATCTGTTATTATGAGTGTAATGAGGAAGCAAGCGAATCAGACCGGGGGTGGGGGGGGGTTGTTTCACACCCCGCCACCTCTGCATCACACTACTTCATTAACCCTGTGAAGGCTGTAAACTGACCTCCTGCATTGTAAGCAGAACATTACCCAGAATCCTCACCAACTAGATATCAGTGTGTCCACTGTTTACCTTCATCACACTTTTCATTCTTTTCGGGAGACTCAGTCTTAGAAGCACCTTTAGCTTTTTCTGCTTCTCACCATCCAAGTAACCTCAAACACATGCAGTGATGTTCAGATCTGGACTCAGGACTCAGTGGGGTGGTCAGTCCATTGCTCTGAGAACACCAGCAGCTTTTTTGTTTGATGTGTTTGACCTTTTTTTCTCAGTGAGGAGCTTCTTTACAGATCTGCATCCTTTCAGGCCCGTAGCACTGAGTTGTCTTCTCACAGTGAAAGGATGGATAGAGACACCTGTGGATGTTTTCAGATCGGAAGCATGAATGGAGCTTGATGTGCTTCTCTCTCTCAAACAAGGAAGCTTTAAGTGCTGTTTATCTGATGGGGTCAGTTCTGGTGGTCTAACAGGTGCTCCAGGTGGTTGTTTGGGGACACATGTTCTCTGGAGCTTTGAACTGGAAGGTTTTTTTTTTGGAAACTTCCTTTGATCTTTCTCGTTTCTTAAGGAAATTAATTATCTCCTCATAAATATCTCATATGGTGTGTACTTAATGGGTGTTGAGCAGTGGCAGCTTCTTGAAGTCTATACTTTAGTCCATCAAAAAGCAGCACAGCTAGCGATGATCTGATTTCAACGGGAGTTGAGAGAGAGAGAGAGTCCCATTGAGGCTGATTATCTTAGTGTTTGCCCTGGAGGTCTGTTATCTGAGGGGGGGTGGGGTGGTGCTAATTAATTACACATCAGCTGGGGGAGTACAGTGTGTAAATGACACTCGTCCTCCTGAGAGAGAGAGTAAATAACTGTCAGCTCCCGGTGAAGAGACCGTCGGTCTGAATCCAGAGTGGACGCTGATCTACTTTTAGAAAGCTGTTAGAAACACTCAGCTGTACTTCTACCAGCTACCTCTCTGGATATTAATGATATTATGCTCCACATCTTAGTGTGTCTGCAGAGCGTTCAGCTGTTCAGTTTTCGAATCCTGTAATGTGCAACAAATCAGTTACACAAAACTGAGAGTGATTATTTTATATTTGAATCTAATAATCAGAATTAAGTACCAGATGTGTACTTAATCTTCTCCTGGTCCAGGTGATAAGATATTAAATACAGACAAAATATATTGTCAACGTCCAAAGAAAAATAAGTATCTCCAAAATTGCAACTTTACAGGAGAGGGCAGAAAACCTGATTTAATTATAATGGAAATCAATGGAACCAGACTGTTTTACAAGCAATTTTGGCCCATTTCTGTTTGTCCATTCATCATGAAATTGTCACACACTGTAAACAGCAGCTGCTGTGTTCAAATGATGCATAAAAGTAAAACTCAAGAAAAATGTAGATACCTTTTTATATATATATACATACATTCATCATCAAAAGAATAGTTGCACCCAGAAGGACTCAAGCAACAGGAATCTAACTTGGTTAGTAGGTTTACAAAAGACATACAAAAGACTCCAGTTTCACGCTCAGCTGTGCATGTGACGTAAGCAAGGATGGGCCTTATCGCTGTACCTGACTGACCCAACAGCCACAATTGTGGACATTCAGTGAGCAGTGATGCCTCACTCATGAGTCATCCTGTTAGGGCCAGCACCATTGGTAGATGGCTGCATGATGCAGGATGCTCACAGACCCTTACGATGACTGCCCTTAACACCACGTCAACCTGGCCAAAGACTGCAATGATGTCGTGCCAGACTGTCATAGAGTGACTCAGGATGACAGCGAGTCATCTTCAGTGATGAGTCCTGCTTTTGTGTTGGTGGAGACGACCAACAAATCCGTGTGTGGAGGCGCCGTGGTCAGCACCAAGATGAACGGTTTGTTGTCATGCGTCACACGTCCAGAAGGCCCAGTGTCACTCCACCTCCACCCCTATCGCAAAATCTGCAGGAATTGAGTGAGAATATTCCAGCTGCATGGGATGGATAATCACAGGACACCATTAGCAAACATACTGAGAGACACTACTTCTGTTTGTGTAGCTCAGTAAATATTGCCCATATCAGTCTAAATTTAGCATAATTTATTGTTCCTGGTAACCTTTATGCTCCTTCCAAATTGCAATCCAGCACTTCCTTCTGGGTTCTGGGTGCATACATACATAAAACTGACAGTACACAAGAAATATATGAGTACAGCTAAAGATGTATTATATAATACATAGAATTCAATTGTGTCATTAGGTAGACCCCATTGCCGTTTTGGTAGGCAGGCTGTAACTCTGACTGTGCCTTAATATTGCTAATCTCATCACCGTTACTGCAGATACGACCCTGCAGGTGGATAAAGACCAAGCAAAAACGATAAGTGGACACTTTAGATACAGCCTCCAGAAAACACTATGGGCAAAAGATTAGGTGGATTGGTGGATCTGTATAACCTGCACATCTCCAGAGTTAATAAAAGTGTCTACCAAAATTGCCATAGCTCTTAAATACTAAACTCATCCATATGTATGAAGCTGAAGTTCTTCTCATTCACTAGGTTCTGTTCCACTTTATATATGGTGCTGCAGCAACATATGCTCAGGTGTGTTGACTCTAAAGAGCTATAGAGAGGTGTTTGAGCACGAAAAGCCCACAGGAAGCAGAAGATGTTCAGTCTAGAGACGGAGATCAAATGTACGGATCTTCTCTGGGCTGTGGGGTGGAGAGCTTGGGGAATGCTGCCGCTCATTTTGTGTGGTAAGTTGATATGTGGGCCGACTGCCAGGGTTACAAACAAAATGGACGCCTGCCATCCACAACACAACACACGCACTCACACACATACACACATGCACACATACACGCTCTTGGTGCGTTGTTCTGTATGAGTGTGTGTGCAGCTGCTGTGCTCCACCTGACCGGGATAAGAGAGGAATCAGACAATCAGAGCCTCTTTCAAACAGCACTTAAATATCCTCTACATACAGTTTATTCAGGATCGTTATTTGTGAATGGAATGAGGAAGCTGCAGGTTTCTAATTATACACGACTGGAAAAAAAACAAATGTTCTGAAAATGTGTACCTCATCAAGGCAATGCACTTTCCACTGGGAAAGAAGAATCATATATACCCAAGAGAACAGAAAATACACTGAAGTATACTTCATTTAGCAATACTTAGTATACTTCCCTGCACTCGTGATTATCTACTGAATATTTTAATATACTAACTATATTCTTGGTATGCTAAATATAATCATTAGAGCTAATAAAATACACTTAAATAGAACTAATTGTATATATACTTAGTATGTTTATATTAAGTACACTTAAGTTCTACTGAGGTAAATTGTACTTATTACATTATTGTAATTAATGTAATTATTACTTTTGTAAATGTATATATTGCACTTCTATTTAGCACATAAAAGAATAAAGCACTTGAAATGCATTTACTGATATTAAAGTATATTTCTAGTACATTAAAAATCTACTTTATTTTTACTTGGGAAACTTGGTTTTTCCACTGCATGGTAGCAGCACGGCTTGACTCTATTTGCCTTCTTCGCTTCTTCATTAAAGAACCTGGTACCTGATACTATTTTTGGTATCACCTCTGTTGAGATTCCTACCAAGAAAATGCTGCAGATTTCTGATTGGTCAGACAGAATCGTCATCATCATCATCATCCTAAATACACATACTAATGATAGCTACTAGGTCAGTGCACCCTCCTGCATTGCCAGAATCATCTCGTGGTCTGCACTCTGATGTAGTATTTTACAAACTCTCCTGTGTTTTCAGCAGTCTTTATCTCACTGCCTCTTCCGAACAATATTTGTCTCTGTCACGTCAATGCAATTTCGTGCAGCATCGCTACAATGAGCAGCTACATTGAGAGTGTACTATATCTGCAGAAGCCGGCATCAAAAAGAAGGAAAGTCGAGTCAAGTTGTACCATGCAGTGAAAAAGTGGCTATATGGACCAGACCAGGTAATAGTACCTTAAAGTCCCTTAAGTCTATTCTGTACCATACTGGTATCCATCTAAAGCTGTAAGAATGGGGGTGATGTGTTCCCTTCTTTTACTCCTAGTGAAAACTCTGAAGCTGTTTGGTTGTCTTTTTTGGGAGTCCAGCTAGGAGACTATTACAGCTATCAGTCTAGAGTACAGGTGTGGATGAGTTTCTCGGTTTGGTATAAAAGATCTTGTGAATAAATATCTCTGTGGTTTTTCGTATACGGACCCCCATTTCTCATACACCACCCCCATTTCTCGTACACCACCCCCATTTCCATGAGATCTGGAGGAAAGACTTTTAGTAGAGATCTCAGTAAAGATAACAATCATCTTCATCTGCTACTAAACTCTCATCTGTTCTTTACTAACTTTCAGCACACTCTAATATTTGTTTGGGCTACCTTTAGCTTTGATCATGATCATGCCAACAACACAACATTTATTTCTGTCCAAATGTCATAAAGTCTGCTCTAGGAAAATGTCATAAAGTCTGCTTCTGGAAAATGCACATGCCATCACAGAAGAAAAGTCCATTGATGAAATAAACAGGTCATTCAATACATATACAAAATGTCTCCAGAAGCTTGTGCAGGGGGCACTACATCGCTTCATGCACTTCACTTCTTACACTAACATGCCCATCTCCGTGGAATTAGATCAATAGACCACTCAGTAGACCACCTAACTTTTTTCTATTGCTCCAAAGTCCAGATGCTCCCTAGCGAACCAAAGCTGATCAGCCTTTTTCCTATGTTCACACTGTTTAGTCCCAAACCTGTTCTCGTAGGGGAATTGATCTTACTTTCACTATTAAACATAACTGTGAGTTCTACTGTCCATTTTTATCATTCCAGTTTATTAAGCATCTAAGTGTTCTCCCATCATGCTCATTCAGAACATTTTCTCACATTTCCTCCATGTAGTTGATGGTTGTACACCTGCTATAGTGCTATGGGGCTTTTGTAGGCCCATGCATGAGACCTCTCACAGGAGCTGTGTAGCGCCTTATGGCATCATGACACACATCAACAGCTAAGGGTCTTCAGCTACCTGTATGAAGAAGCAAGCTTGGCGTTCCCAGCAGGGACATAATGTCAGAGCCTGGAGGCAGAAGAACAGTTGCTGTCAGAGAAAGCAAGAAAGAGAAAAAGAGAGAGTGATTATCCATCTATCCATCCACTTACATCGGTTAGTCAAGCTAGGGTAGTGGTTGCAGTAGAGAAAGCAGAGAAGCCCAGAAGGTCATGCCCCCTAACTTCCTCCAGCTCATTTGGGGATCCCAAGCCGTTCCCAGGCTAACTTGGAGCTTTAAGCCCTACAACAGGTCCTGGGATGACCTTGACGTCTCATCCCAGTAGGAGGTGCCTGGTAAACCTCCAACATAAGGTAGCCAGGGGATCTGTTAATCAGATGCCCAAACCACCTTTACTGGCTACTTTTAATGTGGAGGAGTAGCAGCTCTACTTGGAGCTCCTCCTGGGTGACTGAGCTTCTTAGCTTATCAAGTACCAAGTGTGGCCCACCACTCCTTTCCCCTTACCTGGAGGGGGCATGAAATCCTTTTCTGGCAGAGGACCATGGACTTGGAGGTGCTGATCAGCATATCAGCCGTTTCACACTCCAGTGGGCGCTGAAGGGATACATAGGACGAAGCCAAAAGGACAACATTATCTTCAAAAAGCAGAGATGCCACTTTCTGCCCCCCAAAACACAATGACCTCCTGACCTCTGCTATACCATGACTCCCTGTTCAAGAATGTCACAAACCAAAGAGGAGACTCGGCACAACCTTGGCTGAGTCCAAGACCCACATTGAACGTGCTTGACGAGTATACAGACACAGCTCTCACTCCGGGAATACAGAGACTAAATGGTCTGTAATAGTGGTCCAGGGACCCCATATTCCTGGAGGACCTTCCACAGAATACCTTGTGGAGTACAGTCGTTAGGCTTCTCCAAGTCCTCAAATCACATGTAGACTGGGTTGGCACAATCTAATGTCCCGTCAACAATTCACACAAGGGTGAAAAGCTGGTCCACTGTTCCACAGCTGGGAGTCCACATTGTTCCTCTTCAATCTGAGGTTGACCCATCGGTCAGAGTCTCCTTTCCGAAACCTCGGCATCATTTTTCCCTTTGTAAAGTTGGGACCACCAGCCTGTTCTGCCTGTACAAGGGTACCAGACAAGATCTCTGACTGGTTTATACTCACTGACATAGTAAGTGGACCAGTAAGAAAGTAGTAACTTATAAACCGTCACTTGTGTTGTTTGATGTTTGCTTGATGTTTCACTGTGCTAGCAAATTTGTTGAGTCACTAGTTTTTGATCATAAGTTAGGTCATTTTCACAGAGGTTTAGCCACTAGCTAGACATCTTTCAGTGATGTTAGCAAACTTGCTAGATAAAGCACATCGGTACTGGTAATAAGAGCTCTTGTGCGGGTTGCTGTCTAGTTGTGTTGGCTAGTTTATCAGTGGAGTCCAAGTTTTGTAAAGTTGATTTAGTCTTGTTGTGTCAGTCATATTTGTGTTAGATCCTGTAATAGTACATGCTTTTTTCTATTCTGATGTTGTCTCTGCTGGGTCTGTCTCCTTCAGCACATCAACAGATGCACCTGTACAGCTGTATCACGAGGGGCTCAAAATGCAGTTTGTGTTCAGAGCAGTGGAGTAAAAGTGAATTACAACCCGCAACATTTGTTTTTTCTTAAACTATCACTTTATTAACAGTTGTTTTAATGGTGTGATCTTTCACCGCCACCTTTATTCTGCGTGTTATAATTCTCCATATGGTGTTTTTGTTTTTACAGAGCGAGAGAGAGAGAGAGAGCGAGAGAGAGAGGTGAGAGTTCTGAATGAAACATTAATAATCACTTGTCTATTTAATTGCAGGACTGAGATTCTCTCTCTCTCTCTATCTCTCTCTCTCCTCTTTTCAGACACTTGTCTGACGCTTCCTGTAATTATCTTTAACCACATGCATGATGTTTACTCCTACACCATCATCATACATACATACATTCACTCTCTCTATGCGCTCTCGCTCTCTCAGTGCCCCATCTACAAAAGACCTTTCTTTAAAAACCTTAGCTAATTACGGTGCATCTGCACTCCACAGAGGGGGTACATTTTCACCAGGGCTCTCTCTCTTCCTGTTCCTGTATAACGGTACATTTTCACCAGACAGCAGGTAATCTGGAACAGGTAACAGGTGTAGATTACAGATGTAGAGTCACTGATCTGCAAATCAGTAACAGTCACAATTACTTATAATCTAGAATCCATAATGCAGCATTATAACATGGACTGACTGATGCTTATACCCATTTCCATAGTTACACCTACACCCGTTTCTCTAGTTACACTACACTCATTTCCATGGTTACACCACACCCATTTCCCATAGTTACACTACACCTATTTCCATAGTTACACTACACCTATTTCCATAGTTAAACTACACCATTTCTATAGTTACACTACACCCATTTTCATTGTTACACTTTTCTATAGTTACACTACACCTATTTCCATAGTTACACCCATTTACATAGTTACACTACACCCATTTCCATGGCAGCACTATACCCTTTTCCATGGTAACCCTATAACCATTTCTATGGCAACACCATACCCATTTCCATAGATACACTACATCCATTCCTGTGGTTGTGGTAGGTCGACACTTTATTAAGCTGGTTCCTCTATACAGGATTACAATAGTTCACTAAAACTAAAACCAAAACTAGCAGCAAAAACAGTTTGTGAAAAGTACTAAAATAAAAATGACTGTTTTCAAACTGATAAAAAAACTTAAATCATTAATAATGCTTAATAAAACCTGTAAAATGATATGTTAAATTCCCTCTCTTTTTCTACACCCCCCCTCCCCCTCTCTGTCTCTGTCTCTGTCTCTCTCTGTCTGTCAGAGTCATAATGGCTTCCTAATAGCTCTCCCCAGTTCTCCCTTATGTTTTCCATCCGCCGCTCGGTTGCAGGACTAGGGAGATGGACAGAGCATTAAACAGAGGATCCTGTGAGTGATGTGCCCGTAACCATCCTGTCAGGCTGTTGATCTGAAAAGGAGCTTTTTAACCTGAGAGGGAGTGGAAAATAAAGAGCAGGCCGAGCGAGCGCACTCTCAGATTTCCGCTGGAGGCTGAAGAGGCGTCTTCTCCTGCCATTCACTGAAAAATGAAGGGCTTGTTATCCCTCCCAGGGCTGGAGGAGGACTCTTAGAAGTGTTTAGAGTTTATTTTAGGCCTGATAATGTGGTTTCTGACACCGTATGTCATTCTGTTATCTATAAACATGACAAAAGCGTGTCACACGGAAAAAAACTGGCCATCTGAAAGGTGGATTACTGTCCATACTGTAGTCCACGTTTATCGATTAATTAGATTTGTCATTAAAGTGTTCTTGTATGGACACGCTGTAAATGATCAGCTACATCACTACAGCAGCATGAAATGGCACAGGAAGTCTCCTCTGGTACAGAGATACACGAGCCATCTGATGAATATTGGATGATAAGATGGTCCCAGCTATGGGATTTTTTTTTCATGTGCACATCTTGGGTCAGGAGCCCGGTGATTCCGGGGTCTGTATCTCCGGTTCCCTGTGCTACAGTGCTTTTAAGATCAGAAATTGAATGTAATTGTTTTTTCAGGTTTCCTGAGGACTACAATAAGCAGTCATGTGTGGTTAGAGAGGGAGAGGGATAGACCTTACGGCCTATAATCCTGTAAGGTATGAAGTCGGTTACTCATGGACGACCCCGGCAAGGTCGTCTAAGGTATCAGATTTGCACGATTCTGGGGCCCCCAATTTCTGGTTTCCCTAAAACTAGCTTTCCAAGGCTCGATGGAAAGGGCATGTCACGGTGTACTGACCTTTGGAGGTTGGCTTTTTCACAGACTTTTTAAGTTGCTTTTTACGAAGCGTTCCCATCTCCTGTGATTTCACTCATGACATCATCAGCGATTAGCCAACGTCAACTTGACTTTCATCACACAACTGTTGAATTGAAACAATCTGAAGTTGTGTAGTCAACCAACAACTCCAAGCGCCGTCTCAATTTCTCACACCCACAAAGCCACTGGCATGACTGCGGGCATTTGGAGGGGCATCCGGAGAGTCCATCTGTCTGTGGGAGACGACTGCAGGGTGCAGGGGATGGAGTGAATGATAGACAGAGTGGTAGAGGACTGAAGAGAGAAAGTGGTTGAATAGGACAGATGGAGAGAGAGAAGTGAAATAAGAGAGAGAGAGAAAGCAGGGAGGAGATCTATCTCTGACTAACTGACTTGAATGAGATCTGTCTGACTGATCTGTCCAGGCTCCACCCACAAATATGTGGTTTCATAGCAACTGTTGCTAAGTTGGAGCTTTATAGAGCACTGGTAAAAACCTCATTCAAGCTAATGAGACGCTGTGTGTGATGACTGGAGACTGGAGTACATAACGCTGAGTGTCCAGTGTAAAATGCTACGCTACCAAGATGAAGCTAATGGAAAGCAAGCAGGGTGGAAATGATAATGAATCAGCCTCCATGCTAATGTTAAGTGATCTATTCTAACACTGTGACTTTTCACACATACACAAAAAGAACCCCATCATTACAAATGAGAAAAGTGCATTTCCATAAAGGAAAAGCAGAATGGTTGTGCAGCTTAAGTGGTTCCAACTTCCTGCTAGGCTGTTCCTTGGCTGTGGTTGCTATGGGATGAACGAGGGATAACTAAACGACACACAGAGTAGTGTGGGTCAGTATGACTGTAGATTAGAGTTTGGGGATCTGCCCTGAGTGAGTACATGAAGTTTGGTGTTTGTAGGTGAAAGAAAACAGTAGAGTTTGGGTAGAGCCAAAAATGAATGGGACTGTTTGGGAGAAACGAGGGATGGAATAAAGAGACAAACAGATGAGTGCGTGTCAGACCAGAAGTACAGTAAATAGGTGTGTATTTTTCCACCCTATTCGTTCTTAATGGGAAAAAAATCTGAATTTTTCAAAGTTTTTTTTCCGAAAACTGCAAGTCGGATCAAAAAGCTGTATACAAGCACCCTACACGATCAGACCAAACATTTCAGAGTTGGAACAGTGTCGATATCTCGAAAACCGCAAGATGAGTTAATGGACAAAAATCTCTCGACCAAGAAGAAGAAGAAGAAGAAGAAGAAGAAGAATATAAATTGGATAGCGACCATAATACAACAACTCCAGGATCAACTTCCAGAAACACAAGCTGAAGCGTTTGGATCACACCTATGACCGCCTCACAACAACGGAACTCTGTATTACTGACCACATCTCGAGAAATCTTTGTGCTCTTAATGGAATAATCTTTGACTCTAATGCTGCTCGCATAGAGCACTGAGTGTATTGATGAAGTGGGAACCTGGTTCTGTTTAAACTGACTGGCTGATTAACTGATTTTCTTATTTAGAGCTCAGCCGATCAGCTAGATAACAGGCTAAAAGATAGCAAACATGCTCAACAACTCCAACATTAACAACATGCTCCCTAAAATTTGTGCCATGTAAGTTATGAAATTCTTGCTTCTACAGACAAACAGCGCATCATTTGTCAGGTACAGGAGTGTCTGAATCCTAAATGACTTTTTTTTAGCTGTACTATGCATCAGAGGGCTGCAGGAGCCATTATTTAAACTTCTATGCAGTGCACTATGTAGGGAGCTGCATAGATTCAGGCGCAGTGTAGGAAGAGGGGCAGTGTTGGATTGATGCAATATTAAACTCTCTGTTGTAGTTTGTTAGTTAAAGTGATGATATTTTCATTACACCTAACCTACATTTTTTTACTGAAATGTGTGTATTTAAGCATATTCTATGTTGGCTGCCGTTTTATTAAAGCAGTAAGCCAGATGAATCACACTTCTCTATCTGGCAGTCTGATGGGTTTGAGGATTCCCAGGAGAACATTACCTGCCTGACTGCATTGTGCCAACTGTAAGGTTTGGTGGAGGAGTCATAATGCAATGGGGTTGTTTTTCAGGGGTTGGTCTAGTCCTGGTAAAGACAAAATTTAATGCTTCAGCATTCCAAGACATTTTTACAGTGGCCGAGAAGTGCAAAACAAATGAACATTTCAGAAAACAAAATTACAAAAGCAAAAACAAATGTACAAGACGTGAAACACTTTTACCAGTACCAAAACACTTTTACAAACTGTGAATTCTGATGGAAAAGGTAAGTCTAACACACAGGAAGTGCTTGTTGTGGACCCTTGTCAATCAAACTGTTTGGCGGTGGTAGAGTGAGTGGAGTTTGGGATGGTGATAACGCTAAAGCATGATTTGTCCATTTTGTGGCACGCATTTCAGGCAGCTGGCACGCTTTTGTTTTTCCATTACCTTTTCTTCCGTCTGCTCTTTTAAAAACTCTAAAGACCTTCCACAGGAAAAACAGAAGCGTGCCAGCTGCCTAAAATGCATGCCACAAAATGGACAAAACATGCTTTTTTGATTGACATGGGTCTGCAACAAGCACTTCATGTGTGTTAGACCTACCCTTTCCGTCAGAATTTGCAGTTTGTAAAACTGTTTCGGTGCTCGTTCACGTCTTGTAAATTTATTTTTACTTTGGTAATTTTGTTTTCTGAATTGTAATATATTTTTTCCCCTTGTAAATTGTTTTTGCTTTTGTAATTTTGTTTTCTTGAATGTAATTTTTTTTTCGTTTGTAAATTTGTTTTTAATTTTTGTAATTATGTTTTCTGAAATGTTAATTTGTTTTGCACTTCTCGGCCACTGTATATTTTAGACAATTGTATGCTTCCAACTTTGTAGACACAGTTTGGGGAAGGCCCTTTTCTGTTCTGGCATGACTTTGCCCTAGTGCAGAAAGCAAGGTCCATAAAGGGATGGCTGGGTGAGTTTGGTGTAGAAAAACTTGATTGGCCCGCACAGAGCCCTGACGTCAACCCCATCAAACAGCTTTAGGATGAACTGGAATGGAGATTACAAGCCAGGCCCCCTTATCCAATATCAGTGTCTGACCTCACAAATGCTCTTCTGTATGAATGGGCAAAAACTACCACTGGAAGTGGAATCTGTTATAGCTGCAAAGACTCCATAAAACTCTATTATTGTTATATTCTTTTTATTTTTAAAATATTTATACCTATGGATTTAGAATGGAATGTCATAAAAGCTCCTAATACTTTCTTAGAGTTTTACCTAATATTTTAATATACATTTCAAATCTCCATTCAAACAGAATCAAATGATAAAAGTTAAATGTTTATCAGCCTGGCATTCAATAGATGCACTCTGCCACTCATGTATCTTATAACCCACTTTATCCTTCTGGGTCATGGGGGTAGTGGAGCCTATTCCAGCGCACATTGGGCGGAGGGCAGGAAACACCTTGGACAGGCCGCCAGTTCATCGTAGGGCAGACAAACAGACATACACATACACCTAGGGGGCAATTTAGTATCTCCAATCAGCCTGACTGCATGTGTTTTGGACTGTGGGAGGAAACCGGAGCACCCAGAAGAAACCCACCCAGACACAGGGAGAACATGCAGACTCCACACAGAAAGGACCCGGGATGCCTCAACCTTGAATCGAACCCAGGCCCTTCTTGCTTTGAGATGACAGTGCTACCCAACGTGCCACCAGGGAAACTAAATCATGACTTTAACTACATACACCTCAGACAAAATACAGATTACCTCAATGGTGGGTGCAACCATGGTCATGTAGCCTTACGGTATACGTTAAATACGGATACGGACTGAGCTTTCTATCTTTCCTCTGCATTCATTTTGTCTGTATTTGTGCACGCTATCCGATGAGACAGAGCAGACTGCTGTAGGACATATTGCCAATGTACTGATCCTGGGGGCCAAGCTGCAGTACAGGAGGTGGAGCCTGGGAGATGGGGTTTCATGGCACAGGTTCATGGCATCCACTGGTGGCTTTCAGTCATCTTTCATCTATCTCTGTCAGTCGCCTCCTGCCTTTTCCCGCGGCTGCTCTGACAGCAGTCATCAGCATGTAGGGTTCGGCATGTAGCCTTCTCGCCAACTCTCATTGGTCTTGAGGTATGGACGCCCAGCATTACTAAGACCTCCTCCACCGTCGCCATCTTTGTTGTTGTCAGAACCATTAGAATCTGGACCGCCCTCTAGTGGATGTATTGCTTAGCTTCCATGTCAACGTGGAATCATGCATAGAAGTAAGTGGGCAGTGGCGGTTACAGTGTTTGAAATGAACGTATTTATTTTAAAGGGAGCATACATGCGCCTTTATGCACACTGCTCTACAGGAAAGTGCTAACACATGTTGCTTGTGCTGATGGACGCTCTTCCCTACCAATAATGCATGTGTAATATACTGATGTTTGTATAAGCTGTTGAGTCTGAAACGCTTCGATAACTGGTATTTAGTTCCATATAGAAACATTCAGCTGGTAAAACAGATGAATTTTAGCGAATAAGTCCCGTTACAGTCTTACGATGAAGCTGCTTTAAGCTCTACTGCGTATGCTATGAGCGAGCATGCTGGGAATTGTTCACACAGCGTTTTTGGAAAGCTGTGAATGTGCAGATAATTCTGTTCCTTTTGTTTTTAACCCTGCGTATCTCGTATCTGCACTCACATGGATCTGCAGCCCAAACAGGCAGGACGAGACACGTTTCCTCCCACTGGAATGTGACAGGCCTCCTGCATGTAGGGACGGTTCTTATGGAAACAGAAATCACACACCACACAATTTACTGCTCTGAAAAGATGCTCGCGTCATGCCGTTTACCGCCCTGACGACAAGCCCGCAATTATGGGATGTGTGTTGGGTTCCGCTGTCATTTTTGACAACCTGTCTCAAGGAGTTCTAATGACACTTCCGCTCTATTGATTCGTCTGGGACCTCTCTAACGTCCTGACATGAGCCGAGGATTAGAAATTCATCATGCAGCACTGCACCTTAGAAGCATTGCTCAAAAACACTTCATCTGTGCAGTATTTCTAACTATCAGATATGACCTTTCTGTCCCAGCAATATTGCTTCAAAATAGTCCTCATCCTGTAGCTGGCGTGATGCCCATGCATCTAATCCGAATGCATGTGGACTAACCTGAGTTCACCCTGTAATACAGCAAAATGCGCCAAAGATTATGCGCTTTTCCTTCAAATGTCACTGGTTATTCTGAATTAGGAGGTTATTGAGGAACCAAAATGCTAATACTGCTACGTACACGCGGCGCTGCACTAAAATACATTGCGTTAAAGTGAGTCTACTATTAAACTTCAACACTGTTATACACCCACACTGTCTGCTGCAGCCTAAAACTGCCAAACATGTCTAGACTGCAAAACCTGCTCCAAAAAACTTGGGACAGTAACAACAACGAAATGCAAATAACAACAACAAATAGCAGTGATTATTAATAGGTATTACTGAAAACAGCATAGAAAATAATATTTAAAGGAGTGTTATTATATAGTGAGTGTGACACATCCTACACTAGTCTGGAACCACCACCAGCCTGCACAAAGCCTTGTTGACAACTGGGGTCCATGGATTCATAGGGTTTGCATCACACATAATCCCTACCATCAGCCCGAAACCATCCGTACTGTGACTCATCAGACCACGCCACATGTTGCCAGTCATCTAGGGTCCAGTTAGCAACCTCATGAACCCAGGTAAGGTGCAGTGTCTGGTGTCGTGGTGTTACCAGATGCACTGTGGTGGACCTGCTCCCATATCCCATGGAAGCTAAAGAATGCTGCACTGACCTACAGGATGTGCATGTGCTGCCTCCTGCATTGAATGTGGATGTGATTTCCAGTTCACACAGACAATTCTAGCCCGATAACGCAGGTCACAGTCATTAAGCACCCATGGGTGGCCACTGCGCTGTGCATTGTGGGTTGTAATGCTTTCTATGATGTATTCCTAGTACACACGTGACACTGTGGATCCAGGAATGTAAAATTCCAGCTCATTTCGGAAATGGAATGTCTTACCTGTCTGGCACCCTCTATCATGCCTCATTCGAACTCTGATAACTCACGTCGCCTTGCCATGAGCATGCTGGCCAGTTGATGCTATAGCAGTACCAAATTCAAGCTACTGCTTCAACATAAAATGTGAAAGTCACTCTCTACAGACAGTATGTGGTTTTTCCATTCTGGGCTACAGTGGAAACATGGAGGCTCTACAGGTCAACCCACATGATGGCTCATTCTAAGCTAATGAGAACTACTCAATGATTTGCAGTTACAGGGAACTAGACACTATTTTTACAATAATGAAAACATTGATATGCATATTTTTGTACAAAATACTACAGTTTGGTTCATGTTTGTAACTTTGCTGGACAGTTTACAAATCATTTACTGTGGCAGCCCCCTACTGCACCTTTAAAATCAGCCTAGGCTGTAAACTCCTTATGACTTCAATGTGGTAGACTGAATGGGTGTGGCTAAACTGCTGAAGACTGGATCTGTGGATACATGTAAATGTCTTACTTTTTGTGACATCACAAAAACAGTGAATTGAATGCAGGCTTTAACTGTAGATTAGTTTCCATATATAAACTGTATGTATTGGAAAGTAAACAGTAAGATTAGTAACTTCTGTAAACCCTGTGTACATACTACATCAAAAAAAAAAAAATAATAATGCAAGTATATTATATGATATGGCGCCTTTAAACTCCTTATAAGTTTTTGTAGTAGTAATCATAATCATAATTACAATTTTATGCTCTTCTATGCTAGCTCTCCTTCATTCTGTGCCCTCTGAGTTATACGTTAGATCTGTCCTTTCGGGACTGAAAGTAGGTTGAAGTGTGGCTAACGCAGAGTTAGCACAATTAGTCACTGCAGGGCGACGCTGCGTGAGAGTGGGTGAGCTGGCACGGCTCTTAATGTGCAGATGATGTAGGGGCTGGTGGACACGGGCGCGCTCTGGGAAAGACAGTGGGACGACAGTAGCTCAGGGCAAGGAAAAAACACGCAGACAGAACATACTGCCTTTCAAGTCATCTTCATCACCATCTTCATCATCACCCCGTCATCTGCTTTACAGATGGGACAGATCGCAGAGAGGACTCCGAATGAATCAGTTTCTTTTTTCTTTGCCAAGTAAGATGAACAGTACTGTGCAAAAGACAGAGACCACCTTTCATTTAGTTACACTCTCACTTCAGAGCTCCATGGAAGTTTCTGTCCATCCTTGTGAGAAAGATAGACAGTGTACTTAATGGTTGTTTAACAGAGCTAATAATAAGGGGGCTCTGACTTTTGCACAGTGCTGTAGGATACATTTTCAAGTAGCATACTAAAAGTATAGCGGATGTTCACTCATTCATCTTCTAAACTGTTTAATCCTTTTGAGTCGCGGTGGGTGCTAGAGCCTATCCCATTGCAGGACAGACACACTGACATACACACTCACAACTAGGGGACAATTTAGCATCTCCCATTCACCTGACTGCATGTCGTTGGACTGTGGGAGGAAACTGGCACACCCACAGGGAGAACACGCCAACTCCACCCAGAAAGTATGTCCCAGCCGGGAATCAAATCCAGGCCCTTCTTGCTGTGAGGCGATAGCTGTTCACAGTTAAAAAGTTATTCAATAGATGTGCTATCAAACATAAGGAGAGTAATCTGGGCTTCTGTGCTTATGTAGCTAACATAGTTTAGCTTTATCTCACTCTCAGTATTCTGTCTTCTGTCCCTGGATTACTTTTTACTGAGCTGGATCACAATGACAACTTATACTGGGCGCCTAACCTGCTCTAGGGCCGACTAGGCTTTCAGATCATAAACGGTTTTTAGGCTAATCTGCAGAAGCCTTCTGATCAATCAGGGACAGCCTTCTAACCCTAACCCTAGACTGTCATAGCTAACATCAGCTAACGTCAACCATCATAGCTCACGTCACCTATCATAACCAACATCAACTATTGTAGTTAACGTCAGCTATCAAAGTTTATGTCAAGCATCATAGCTAAGATCGACAGCTGATGTAGGCATACATGGTTAATCATGGGTACCATAGCTAACAAAGCTAAAAAAAACCCTAAAAAAGCTGAACTACCTCAAACTGCTGAGTCGACATTGGGTGTGGATTAAGCTGTTCGGCTGGAGTAGTCTGGTTTCAGAACCTGGAAAGTTCACGGGTACAGTTTGGATTGCCCATCTACAATACAGTAGGTCAATTAGCTAGAAAACAGGAGCTCAGGACATGTGTACAGTCTTGATACTTGTAAACAAGTATCTCCAAAATGGCAACTTTACAGAAGAGGCCAAAAACCTCATTTAATTTCAACGTAATTCAATGGAACCAGACTTTTTTCCAAGCAGTTTTGGGTCATTTCTGTTGGTCCGTTCATCATGACATTTTCACACAACATAATGATAAATAATAAAGATGCATAAAAGTTAAAATCAACAAAAATGGAGATACATGTTTTTCTTTGGACAGCGACGATTTACTGAATACTGAATCATTTTAAATCATAAATGTGAGGAAAATTATGTGGGTGGTGTACAGTATATACAGTGTGTACAGGAAAACACATCCAATAATGATGAATCTCTCTCTCTCTCTCTCTGACCCATATAGCCCACAGTGTAATTGTTCGGTCAGTGCTCCACATGCTGCAGTGCGTCTGCTGGCGTAGCCTGTGGGTTTACCATGACCTTCGACCTCTGTGGCTGGCAGAGTTCCTAGGGGATTCTCAGAGTAGCAGTTGTTTCGCCTTAGCGTCTAATTAGTGGCAGCGAGAGAGAGAGAGAGAGAGAGAGAGAGAGAGAGGATCAGATTCTTTATTTACAAAGTACGAGAAGCTCTTGATGCATGTGTTAAAAAAAAAAAAAAAACTACATGCAAACTAAATAAACTAACACTACCATCTTCACCTCACTGCTCTGCTGAGAGTGGACCACCACCCCAACAATATCTGGGCACCAGCTGTCCTGTGGTCAGAAACTGACCAATAATAAATGTTGTATACCTATGTGGAGGAGCTATAAGAAAGATGTTTCCAATAAAGTGGCCAGTTAGAGGAAGCACAAGGTCAGAGCATCTTAACCGGCCAGACTATTTTGAAGCCAGTGACTGAGGTCTTCACACACTACAACTATTGATTAGCTGTGTTGATGCTAATCAGTCTACGCTACACCACCACACGCCACCCAGCCAACAAACAAAGAGTGATTAGTTGATTGATTACCAATCGCCTGCTGGCCCTACAGCATGGCACTTGTACTGTTCCAGCAGATCAGTTGCATGTCTTACGCTGAAAACTGGTCAGTAATCAATCAGCCCCTGACCAACATGCCAATAATCACTGTAAATACCAAACACGTTTAACGTAGTGATGTTTCCCAGTCTTGCTACTGAACATTTCAGTGATTTCTGTTTGTCTGTAAGTGAGAGGTCCTTATCGAGTGCTTAAATCACTCTTGACATAGAGAGCAGAATGGAGGTGAATAATTTTGCAACAGCTTTAAATATTTTTACAGTCTCTCACTTTCCACAACAACAAGGCACTTCCCCTTTGTCCCTATATCACTTGATTCCCCGGCTCGATCATAAGGCAGCATAGAAATACCCAGTGGCAAACTGTGAATATGGGCACTAGGCCTTTAGTTCAGGCCATAAATGTCAATAAATAAAAATTAAAAACATCTCTAAAACCTTGCAAATGTATTTTTATTGGCAGTTCTAGTTTAAACACAGACATTTGAAGTGAATAAAAGACACCAACATATATCTGAACTTGTATGTACGATTAAGGAGTCCTGATCTAGGGTTTCAATACCAAAGTTTTGCAACATGTTCCAAAAAAGTTGCGACAGGATCATGTGTACCATATTGTGTTACGCTGCCTTCCCTTTAACAGCACTCAGTAATCATTTGAGGCCGATTGAGGGATGTTTCATCACCCTAAAAAAATCATATGTTGCTCCAAATGTGTCTTCAGTGTTAATGGTGATGTGTAGGTTACCCTCTAATACTATGACAGAAGCTGGATTTAGAACTTTACACTGGAAATAATCTGGATGGCCCGTTTCTTCCAGAGAGCCCAACATCCATTATTTCCATAGACAGTCTGAAGGGTTGGCTCGTCAGAACACATTACACGTTTCCCTTAAGCATCATTCCATTTCAGGTGAGTCTGAGTCCAGAAAATTCAGCAGTGTTTCTGGACATTGTTGCTATACAGTATGAGTTCCACTGTGTATAGTTCAGTCTTAACCTGCTGTTGTGGATGCACTGATTACCATAAAACCCTAGTGATGGTGCTTATTGATAACAGTTTGTCAAAGTATTCCCAAGCCCACATGGTTATATTCATCACAGACTGTATATTTCATATCCCTCTCTTGATTTCTCTTTTCTTGGTTTCTGGTCAGAGTGTTTGATGAATCACGGTAACGCTATAGATAGACATATACAGTACGTATCTGACTTCATTTAGCGTAAATCCATTTGTACATAAACGCATCAAATCTAGTACAAATTTGACGTCTAGATACAATACCTTACAATTTCTTTACATCCTTCCATAACTGAACTGCTAAAAACTGCATACAGCACAATCCAGTATTTAATGCCTTATAGTTTTAACATTTGCATCCCATAGTTTCCGGCTACCGACTTTGGATACCATCTGCTAACATTGTTAGTCGATAGCAGTGAGTGGATTTGTTTGTAATCGAGCGGATGCAATACTGCCCAAGGCTCCTTAGGAAGTGAAATCAGGACAGGGAAGTGAGATTGGGCACCACACTGGTTTTTAATGCAGTGCTGTCTAAGAGGGTCAAAGGTCACAGACATTTGGTTATGGGTTTTGGCCTTTTCCTGTTTGTGGAATCCCAGAATCTGCTGATACTGTTCTGCACTATAGAGGGTAAAATGCCTAAATTCCTTGTAACAGTGTTGTTGAACAACACTGGACTTCATTCACCAACCAAAATTTCTTGTTCACTTCTGCCATTTAAGAACACGTCATTAATCCGGTTTTAGATTTTTGCTTTGGGCATTCTAAACAACAAAACTGAGGAACATTTTAGAAGATATTTTTGAATGAGGCCCAGTGTTCTCGAACAGGATTGGGCCTTTTTATATGTTTCAGATGTTTTGGAACATTTTAAGGTTCCTAGTCTCACATTTTTTGGAAGTTTGCAGACATCAGTGTCAGAATGAGTGTATATCTCGTCTTTGTTCCGTCTTCGTTGGAATACAGGTCATAGTTGATTCACTAATCACTGCTTTCTGTTTTTATTTGCATTTCACACACGCCCCCTAACTCTTGGAATTGTGTGTGTGTGTGTGTGTGTGGAGAAGGATATGACTTGTGTGTTTCTGTTAGATATGCAGCTGGCTGAACTTTACTCACCCTTACAGAGTTCCACATAAATCTTTCAGAGGTTCTTGACGCTCCCTCACCTCCCTCACCTTACCCTGCCATGAGGAGTGGAGTGTGTGTGTGTGTAGGTGATATGTTTGTAGTCTTCTGAACACCGAGGGTGAGTGTGTAAGTGTGTTGATAAATATTATCAATCATTACCTTTTTTATTGTCTGGCTCAATTATCCATTAAAGTACTCTACAACCCCCTAGTTATGCACTGGAGCTGTGAGGCTAAAGTAGCTAATCAACCTTTCCTTTGACTCAGTAGTACATGGGGTGAGGGTGATCCTCATTTATATTGGAGCTGAGCAAGTTAAACACGACTGACAGGACAAAAAGTGAAATAAATTAAATTTATAAGTTAAAACAAATCAAAATTAGCAAGATGTAATAAGAAGATTTCTAAAGGAATACAAATCAAATATAATAAAATATGTAATAAAAAAATGAGCAAGTAAGTATAAGCAACAAAATAATAGAAAATAAAAATACTCTTAGAAGTCAAATTAATCAGTTAATAAATATGTAAAACAGAGGAACAGAGCAAACATAAAGGAAACTAAAACAGTGACAGGCTGAGTGGAGCCACAGCTTGCTTAGTGGCTAAAAGCAGATTTCCCCAGTCCATCTGACAGGTGACCCAGTCATTTATAGCTGGGCCATTCTCCATTTGGAGTGGGAAACCATGTCACAAAGGCTGCAGAGTATTAAAAAAAGGCAGGAAGTACATTTACACAGTTGACCCAGGATTAAAACACACATTTCCCTTTTATTTTTATTTTTTTTAATCATGTTTCATATTCACTCTTAAGTAAAAACAGCTCATTAGGGAACCAGTTTTCAACATTTGAGAATCCATTTATAATATAAAACCATATATTTTAAGATTTGACTTAGGAATCTGTATAAACCAGATTTCTGTTCATATAATTACGTCATTTATAAATTATTACCATTACACTACATTAAAAATATGTGCTGTATGTAAAAAATATAAATTTGGATTTTGTCACTGGTATTATCTGGAGTCTTATATTACATTTTCACCTCTATTAAACTGCTTCCTGGGGTCAAGGGTCATCAGAGCGGAAGCTCTCAAGGTATGAGAAGAAAGTCCATACTGCCTTTTTGTATTTCATGAATTTATAAATTGTTTGGCATATATCTGCTATGTGTTGGTGTCACGTTTTAATTGCTGTTTAATTGTCAAAATATTGTTAAAATCATGTCATATATCATATACATAATAGATTTTAAATAGTTTCACAGCGCCATATGGTCACCAACGGGTTAGGCCATTTTTAGTCTCAGCCGCAGACACTCTGCCCACAAACAGAGAGAGAGTCTGATATCTGCAGTGCGTTATCTTGGTCACACTGCCAGGATTCTGCCAGCTGCGTTCTGTATCGTTTTGCGCTGGTCCGACGTGAGTCAAAGCTTTGTTGTTCCAGCTAAGTTCAGCCGAGCAAATGCTAGTCTCAGCCACAGATGCTCGTCCTTGCTTATGTCACATGCGCGGTCGAGCGTGAAACGTGACTCATTTGCATGTCTCACGATGTCAAACCTACCCACCAAGTGTTATTCCTGTCGGCTAATTCCTTCTGGGTGCAAATGTTTGTGCAGCTATGTTTTTGATGGTGAGTGTATGTAATCAGGCTCTCTATTTTGCATGCATGATAACAGGATCTGTTCACCTGCATTGCTGATCAGTTTTCCTCCCATGGAGCTTCTTCTTGTCTTGTGCTATGAGGGGGCCTCACCTGCATCCCGCATGCCCATCCAATGATCCTGCTATTTAATTTCAGATTAATCAGACATTTCTTCCTCTGCCTCAAAAACACTCAACACTTCTCCTATTCTTTATAATAGACTACCAACATAGTCTTCCATCTAACAGTTACTAACAGTGCTGTTTAATATTACCTTTTAAAAAATGTGTCCACCGGAATTCCTACTCCAGTGACCCACACTAAGCCTAAAACCACTTAGCATCATTCTAATTATAAATATAGGCAAGAAGAAATGCTAAGCACAGCCACTGCTCAGTATCAGTATTTCTGTAAGATTTGTTTCTTTGGTTTCTATAGCAACGCAAGCCAAAAAGATCAAAAGATCAAAGCTAGCCGATAGCATTGCGGTCTTGGTGTGAATGGTCTTATCACTGCGGCCACCTCTGCTTATCCACCAAGTCTGAAAAGTAAACTAGAACAGTTAGATAGTGAAGGTGGAATATGTTGGTGGATCGGGCGGAGGGGTGGGGGTGTACAGGGTGGGGAACACACACTTACACACTCTCATAAACATAGATGTATTCTGTACTCAAATTCATTTTTCCATCCTTGCTTCATTCCTAAATATTAATCAGGCCTTTTATTGGCTACCATGACTTTAAGAGTTATATATATGTAAATGAGCTCAGTTCTAATTGGCTGTGCTGTATTCCGCCTCATTAAAAAAATCAGCTCTAGTTGATCAAACTGTTAAGCTGGGACTGAAATCCTCAGAGCATAAACTTCAGCCACTCCATTTGGATGGATGGATCCTTTAATAGGCTCCAGGGATCCATTTGCCTCTTGACAGGCGGAAACAGCACAACATTTAATCCTCTTTCATTCCAGTAAAAACAGCTGTATACTTCAAATACTGCCAAACATGCAGTCGTAAGAATACAGAATACAAATAAGGAGGTAATTAGGAGGTCTGTTCAGCAATCGGTGCTCACCTCACTGTATAAACTCAATCCATCATATTGTTTTGGCCAAAAAGGCACTGAAAAAAACACTGCACATGTATACCTTTCTCTGATTTCTTTCAGATTTCTCAGTCTGAGAATGTGTGAAAACAGAGCGCAGTACCAACAACAGCAAGCAGCATTTCGCTCAGCATCAACGGCAACAAAGCTCTTTTGGAGTGATGGTGAAACTGCATGCTTGACTAAATGTAGGATTTAAATATTATTCATTGGGAGGAATGTATGTTCATATTGTGTATGTCAGCTATAGAGCCTCAAGGCGTGGCATCAAGTTTGAGTTTTTTGTTATGTTTATGTCACGTCTTGTTCTACGAGTTGGCCAGTTACAAAGCAGAAATACAATTACGGCCTGATATGATATACCTGATATGATGTATATAATATGATTACCGACTCATGTAGACCCGAAGTTATATGTAGACCCATTATCTGATTACCCAAGTGCATGTAAACGCTGTGAGTTGTTTGCTGACAAAATCTGATTTTCTGCAATCATCGGATTAATAAGTGCATGTTAATGCACTCAGTGTTTTGCTTTGAAATGTATTTTTCATTTGTTGTGAACTTCCATCTTAACTTAATAAAAGGGACTAACTTTAACTGGATTAAACGGGCTAATCAGCTGTAGACTGAAAGGGTGGGGCTAAGATGCTGTAAGATGAATGGGCGGGCCTAAAAAGCTGTAGTTTAGTTTCCATATGTGGACTTATGTACGGGGAAGTGAAGAGTGCATTTAGAAACATTATTCCAGAGAAGTGAGGATAATCCAGTTTTCCATTATGTGGGCTTTTTAAAATATACAGTTTCCTGAGGAATCAGGTCTCCATGCTGCATTTGTGGAATAACAAATAGAAATATGTATATTAAGTATGGATGATGATCTGCTCTGAACCCTGAGCACATGATCAATATCACCGTATTTGCAGTGAGTAAACAAACATGATGACCTTCAGCCACCACACCGCCACTTCCTCCGGCTCTTTAGCCCTGACCTTTGACCCCCAAAACAGCAACACAATCTATCAGCCACACCAGAGTGACTGTAGAGAGTCAAGTACAGTCTCAGCGTGGATCTTAAACCACATGCATGTGATTCAGCTGCTCCAGCATGACATACATATAATTATAATACATTATATTATAATTATATGTGCGTAATTATAGCATACATATCATTCTAATACATAATTAATTATGTATATGTATAAATGCCAATATGCGATACTAGTATGTGTCAAGTCTAAGTACTAATGTGATAATTCCATGGATCACAGACACAACTTCACCTCTCCAGACAGATCTTGTGGGCTGAAAATCGAGGCTAATGTTAATGTGGAAAAGAGCGTTCTGTTTTGATGCCAATTCCACCCTGAAGGCGTGATGTGGAAGAAGAACAGAGCTGCAGGCGTCTCCATGCTGGGTGGCAGACATAACTAATCACACGGCTTACAGCGTCTCAGACACTCTCGCTGGAGGTGCCAGTCGGAGAACTGCTCTGAGTCTCCAAACGTGGATTATTATTATTATTATTATTATTATTATATGGTATCCTGACAGGCTCTGAGACATGCTGAGCTCGGCTCTGTGTGGTAGAGGTGTGATTTCAGTGTATGTATGTGTTGGCGGCACTATTCTGAGGAGCGAGAGACAGGAGGAGACATCACCAGTTAGTGAGAGAGTGTTGAAGGGTGTTAGACATCAGCGTCAGCTCAGAGGAGGTCATTCAGAAGGCGTTCGGCAGGGCTTGGCTGCTTCAGTAGAGATGAAGGCTTTTTAAAGTTTATTCCCTGCAGTTTCTAATCCGGGGGCTTATTTTATTCCTCCACAGAAACATCCGGAATCAAAGGCAGGAATTCTTATCCACCCAATTCAGCAGAAAATACTGCAGCTTGAGTTTACTAGAACACTCTATATACACTCTACAGTAACTGGTCACTTTATTAGAAACACTTAGCTTGTGCTTCCACTAACTGGCCATATTATTAGAAACACCTACTGTGTGCTTCCACTAACAGGACACATTATTAGAAACACCACCTTGTGCTTCCACTCATGGGCCACTTTATTAGAAACACCTACCGTGTGCTTACACTAACAGGACACATTATTAGAAACACCACCTTGTGCTTCCACTAACTGGCCACATTATTAGACACACCTACCTTGTGCTTCCACTAACTGGCCACATTATTAGACACACCTACCTTGTGCTTCCACTAACTGGCCACATTATTAGAAGCATCTACCTTGTACATCCACTAACTGGCCACATTATTAGAAACGCCTACCTTGTGCTTCCACCCATGGGCCAGTTTAATTTAAACACCTTTCTTGTACTTTCACTAACCTGCCACTGTAAGTGACCACCAGTTCTCTCTCTCTCTCTCTCTTCCTCTCGCTTCCTCTCACTTGATTCTCACTGATGCAGCTACCCCCACCGTGTCCCTGGCTGATCCACGCTGGTGGACTGCTCCTTTAATAATGAATGCAGAGACACTACTAAAGTTCATGAACCTGCGCCATCCTCACTATGTGCTGCGCATGATGGAAAATGTGTCACCCTTCCATAACAGGGTTCACTAATGCATTTAACACGCAGCATAAAAGGGTTAGTTCTTTCAAAAAACTCTTATACCATCTTAATCTATAATTAAAATGAACATATTTTCAGTCTCTCTGATCTAATAAGTACATTTCTGTGCTTATTTCAAAACTGCTTTAATAAATTTGAGCTGTTTGTGGGGGACGTAGACTAATTAGAGTGGGAACAAACTGAGAGTGAGATTTCTAAACTAAGTCATCACCTCCAGTAGAGGGCGCTGGTGCACTTGTCAACATTACAATTAGCTTGTGGATGTAGCTTAAGTTAGCATGACTGAAAAATCCTCCAGGAAACTCCAATTAAGCCTGTAAGCTTTTTTTCTGCATTTGAAAACACAATTAAAGAAAGAAAACTCAGTGAAAATAAGTTGAAAATAAGTCAGTAATGTCAACAGTAAAGCTGCCTGGTACCGACTCTGCTCTCTTTTTTTCGGTTCTTCATTAAGAAATACATGTACCTGGTGCTATGTTTGGTATCACCTTTGTCAAGGTTCCAAGCGACTAGCTGATACCAAAAGACGATTCTGTAGGCTGCTGCTTGGTTGGAGAGAATCATTGCCATCTGTGACGATGGACAAACAGATTGTGACAGAGCTGAAAGCAAGGCACAGTTTATTAAACAGGTTTGTACCAAAACACAGCAACACCAAGAACAAGGAAATACAATCAGAGGGCTAAACTGAGTCAGAGTCAATAAACAGGCAAGAGTCAAACCAAGTAGACAAGCAGACCAGGCAGAGGTACCAAAGGGAATAAACAAGAGGAGTAAACCAGAGAATCAAAATAAAGTCAAAGCCAGAGTAACAAACAAGATCAAACAGAGAGCGCTCTCGGTATGCTACAGAGTGGCAATACTTCACAATGAGCCATTGCGAGAGAGAAGTATTTAAGCAAACAGACTAAATGATTGTCAGGTGACTAATCAATATTCAGGAGACCGAGAACGAGGCAACGGGGTGTGATTGGGCAAGGATGGACACGTGACATCAGGTGGTGGGTTATGGGAAATGGAGTCCGGGAGATCGGAGGTGAGAGGAGAACCAGCATGCATGACACCATCACCCTAAAAACATATGCTAACACTAGCTACCTGGTTAGCACACATTCTTGCCTTGCCATCAAACAACCAGAATCATCTTATGTTTTTATCAGCAGTCTTTCGTCTTGCTGCCTCTTCGGAACAATTTGTCTCCTTCACGTCACAGCATTTTCATGTGACGTCGCTGTGATGTCCAGCTACACTGAGGTGGTACTATATAACTGCAGTGAAAAAAAGAAACAGCTGCTGCCAAAAGCCAGTAGAGTCGAGTTAAGTTGAACTGTTAAGCTGGGACTGAAGACTTAAGAGCGTAAACTTCAGCCACTCCATTTGGATGGATGGATCCTTTAATAGGCTCCAGGGATCCATTTGCCTCCTGACAGGCGGAAACAGCACAACATTTAATCCTCTTTCATTCCAGTAAAAACAGCTGTATGCTTCAAATACTGCCAAACATGCAGTCGTGAGAATACAGAATACAAATAAGGAGGTAATTAGGAGGTCTGTTCAGCAATCGGTGCTCACCTCACTGTATAAACTCAATCCATCATATTGTTTTGGCCAAAAAGGCACTGAAAAAAACACTGCGCATGTATACCTTTCTCTGATTTCTTTCAGATTTCTCAGTCTGAGAATGTGTGAAAACAGAGCGCACTGCTGGACTTAGAATTGTCCACCAACCAAAACTATTAAGCTAACAGTGTCCTGTGGGCAGTGTCCTGTAATCACTAATGAAGGACTAGAGGATGACCGATACAAACTCTGCAGCAGCAGATGAGCCATCGTCTCTGACTTTGCTGAGGAAGACCAGCAAGGTAGGAGTGTCTAATAAAGTGGACAGTGAGTGGACACAGTGTTTAAACACTCCTGCAGCACTGCTGTGTCTGATCCATTTCTACCAGCACAACACACCACCACCATGTCAGTGTCACTGCAGAGCTGACAATGATCCACCACCCACATAATACCTGCTCTGTGGTGGTCCTGAGGGGGTCCTGACCATTGAAGAACAGGGCAACGAAGTATGCAGAAAAACAGATGGACTGTTCCTCTAGGTCTTTAAGTGAAGTAGACTTTTCTTAAGGTGCTTTTCCACCGCATGGTACTCTGTCAAACAAAGACAGAATGTCTTTAAGCTTTGGGCTGGTTCTGTTTGGTGTGTATGTGTTTCCTGTCCAGTGTGGTTGATTTATTTTTGGGGGATATTGGAGAGGAATTCCTCAGTCTGAAGGAGAACAGGAGGAGTGTGGGAGTGAGAGGAGAGGCAGGTGTGTGCTGGAGGCGAGTGCATGTGTGTGTGTATGTGTGTGTGAAGGTCAGGAGCAGGTTGATGTTTTAAAGACATCAACAGTCATATTTAACCCTGACTCCAGACCTGAGGCCATTTTCGCACTCTCTAAAACAATCGCAGAAGAACAACCCAACCAGACTTCCGCGTAACCCTGAAATCTACATCCACACCAATAGTCCTTTTAAACCAACACTGAATCCATTAAGTTATGGTCCTCACACCATTTTGAACAGTTTGGTGCATTTCCACCAAAAATAAATAGGTTTGGGACCTGGGAAGTTCCTTCCCAGTTGGAACCAAAGAATCGTAGGTTCAACAGCACAAACTGTGACAACATGTGTGGCTGTGTCAGTTGCTGAGGAATAGAAGGCAACGATGGTGACACACAGTGGTCTGCTGAAGAACCCCGTATTCATCTTCTTATCACCAGTAGTTGATTCAGTTGACGTTCCTTGGTTCCAATAAAAGCTGGTTCAAATGCAGACTGGTTCCCAGGATAGCACCAAGGTTTTACGAAGCCTGAACGGAACCAATTTGGTCAGAAAGGGCTACGACCGTGTGCTCAATACTGTCTCTGTGCATACGGAGGATAAATATGTGGAGCTAAACTAATGTACGCTGAATGGGAGGGGCTAAGCTACTGTAGGATGAATGGGTGAAGCTAAATTGGGGTAGGCTGAATGGGTGGGACTAAACTGCCATAGGCTGAATGGGTGGGGCTAAACTGCTATAGGATGAACTGGCGGGGCTAAGCTGCAGTAGACTGAAGGTGTGGAGCTAAGCTGTAGTAGACTGAATGGGTGGGACTAAACCACTGTGAACTGAATGAGTAGACCTAAATTGATATAGATTTAGAATGGATGGGGCTAAACTGCAGAAGCCTGAATGGGTTAAGATAAGCTGGTGTAAATTTGCTGGGTGAAGCTAGGCTGAATTGGGGTTCATTCATAATTGTGCTAAGCGTTGTGCCATTTTGATGAATTCAAAACAGCTTGTTTTGGCATATGGACTGTGTTCATTAAAGTCATATTCCAGAAAAGTGGGGATCATTGAGTTTTCTGAGATTTCTGGGCCTTTATGAAGAATACCTGCACTGATTGTAGTTCCCGATGTACATGTGGTTGAAGGTGTCTGAGTCTCCTGTGATGTGGGTGAGGTGAATGTTTTCATGTTGCAGTGATACACACTGCTGACTAATATAGTGCACTTCAGCACACCCCCACAAACTGTACAGAGCAGTGACCCTGCAGCAAGCGATCAAATATCTGACCCATATACCGTATACAAAGGCCCAAGACAGCGGCTATTGTCAATAATGTAAGCAGACGGGTCTGAACGGAGGATGAAAGGAGGGTTAATGTGTTAGACTGTAGAATAATACAGGCTCACAGCACACACAGCATGGGAGAGAGATAGAGAGAGAGGTAGATGTTTCTAATAAAGTGGCCATGAGGGTTTATAGTGACCTGCTTCTATCACACAAATTAACTGAGAGGTTATTATGGGCTGGATGGAAGATACAGCAAGGTTTTAATGTAAGTGTATTAGAAGGCAGGGAAATTACATGCATTACAGTGATGCAGTTTTATGATGTGTTTATTGCGATGTGTGTGTGTGTGTGTGTGTGTGCGCGTGTGCATGTGCCCATCCATGTCTTTTAAAGCTATTTTCCATTCTCCGTCGGTGATGTCATGCATGTAGATACGGATGGGGGCGAGGGTGAGGGGTGCATACTTTTACAGTTCTACAGGAAATTACATGTCCCATATCAGAGGCCTGTATGTTACATCTGCTGAAGGGAAGAAAACGCTGCAACTGGAATTACGGACTTCATAAAGCAGACGCTGCCTGTAGTACTGTCAGCGCCGGATTAGTTTTACCTGAGGACGTTCTGTAATTTAAGTAGAGGGGAGCTCATCTAGATTCAGGGCCATCTATGCCTTTAGAGAATCCATAAAGATTTCTGAGATCTTAAAAATCCATGGCAATTCACACAGCCTGGGGTTATTTCGACAGTTTAATTTTTAGCATGGGATAAATATTACCTGGGATTATTTCTACAGCTCGTTTTATAGCACAGAATAAAGTTAACCTGTTGGTATTCCAGTAGTTCCTTTATATTTAGATTAATATAACTACAGTTTGCTTCATAGTGTTGGATTAACATAATGAGCGATTGTGCAGATTGTTAGGTGATTGCTGTAGGATCCTAGGGTGGTTGGTATAGTAGTTGGTATAGTGTAGTGGGTAACACATATACCTCCCAACCTGCAGAACAGGGTTCGTTCCCTTGTCTGGGAAGTACCCTACACTATACCAATGGGAGTCCTTGGGCAAGACTCCTATCTCTACCTTCACTTGTCTGTGTAAGAAATTATCAAACTGTAAGTCCCATAATCATCTGCCAAAATACTGTACTGGACTAGGGTGTCCTGCGTGGTTGCTTTGGTATCCCAGATGGTTACTAGGTTGTTGCTTTGTGGCTGCCATGGTGTGATTGATGCTCTTCAGGAGCCTTTGTAGTTTGAGTATAGAGCCAACTGGTCTGTAGATGATGCTATTAATTTGGCTCTTTCCTGCAACACCTAGATGGACACCTATGCCCATGTGCTGCTTGTAGACTTTAGATCTGCTTTCAGTACCATAATTCCTGATCTTCTACTGGTTGAACTGTAATAGCTCAATGCCCCACCATCTGTCTGCTACTGGATCCACAATGTCTTGCCATACAAGCAGCAGTTTGTCCGTTTGGGTGACCATAATTTGGGCCCTGTACTGCTAAGAGTGATTCCGTTAAACTTAAGTTTGCAGATAACACTACTCTGGTCAGTCTCAATGCAAACAATGATGAGTCCATGTACTGGGAGGAAGTGACAAGTTCAAGTTTCAAGTTTTAGGTTTATTTGTTATTTGTACAACAGGACATTACTGCATTGAAGTGCTTGTGGTGAGGCTCAGGTATTTACTCTACAGCAGGGCACTCTGGGTATTGCACAAGGATGATCGGGCTATAAATACTTGTGGGGTGTGCAACAGGATTCGTAGATCCTCGAGAAAAGGTGGTACAGTGTACTGAATGGCCTGTGTTCAGAAACTTCACCAGTCCATGCTAAATTGAATCACAGCCGTTATTCATGCTTGTGAAAGTATTACACACTATTAGGTACATTTCAGTCAAGTGACTACTTTTTTGTCTGGTGAGCTTGTATATACCTTTAAAGTGACTCAGTAATATTTTCCATAGTTCTCACAACTTCACAGCTTGTTCCAAAGCCTGATAGCCAGCGGGTAGAAACTGTTCATTAGCTGGTTTGTTCTAACCTGAATGCTACAGTAACTCCTGCCTGATGGCGGTATGGTGAACAGGCCATGTGCTGGGTGACTACTGTCCAACCGGATCTTTTGGATTTTCCCCAGCCAACAGAAGTAGATGTGCTGTAAGGCTGAAAGTTTGCTGCCTATGACAGATTCTGCTGTCCTCACCACTCTCTTAAAGGCCTCGCGGTCGTAGGCGGTGCAGCTGCCATACGACAGTGATACAGCCCGTTGTTGGTGTCATGGTGCACTGCAGTCATGAAGCAGACCCAGCAGTACCTGTATTTCCCATGACAGCTCAGGAAATTTGGGCTGCCCCAAACACTGCTGGTCCAGTTCTATACTGCCATAATAGAATCAATCATCACATCCTCTATCTCTGTCTGGTCACACACCAAGGGTCTGTTGATTAGTGACCTTTGTACCTTTGTGTCACTTTTTGATCACTTTTTGAGTTTTCTACAAAGTGCAGCATTTATGTTGCTTTCATTAATTAATTCAAGGACAGAAAACATACTGTGTTGGACAGTCATCTCCCACCATGTTTTTTTTTCTTGCACCGTGAAAAATTCACAAAGATGTGGTGGATGGAAAACCCAGCTACAGAGCTTTAAGGAGCTTTCATTGACTGAAAGGTATTATCAGCTATTGATCATCAATAAGTGCTGCCTTTGAGTCTTACTGCTGTGGCTGACCAAAACAACAATTTTAACTACTAAAATCTTAAAATGAAATCACGTTTAAACCTTTCATTAAATTAAAATGGTTTATTTGCTACATTGGAGGTTTATAGTTAGTGAATCACTGTGGGTGTGTGTGTGTGTGTGGTGGTCCACAATGAGACAGTCGTGAACGCCTGCGTGTATGTGCAGGTGTTAATGGTGTGAGGGTTGCTGGTGCTGCAGGAGTCGAGTGTTCTGAATCACTGGGTGAAGAGGAGGACCGCCCACAGAGAGAGAGAGCACCATAAAACACTTTCTCTAATAATCCGCTCTCAGACCTGCTGTTAGAACTACTGATGGAGTGCTTATGAAGTGGCTGTTTTTATTCCTGTGTGGAGGAAGCTCAGTAAAGCACCTCTGGGATTACATTAATAATGTAGTTATTATTATCCCACTGTATATATATATATATATACTTACTGTTATTATTATTATTATTATTATTATTATTATTATTATTTTCTGCCTGATTTCTGTCCGCTAATGCTACCTGCAGATATCAGCATCATTCCAGCTCTGGAGTGTTAAGTCTAAAATCGAATGGTGGTCTTGTATACAGCTGTTTGGACGGACTGTTTTTGGTACAGTCGTTGTTGAATGATGATCTGGTCATCGCCCTGTCCATTAGAAAGACCCTATTAACCTGGTTACTATAGCAACTACAGCAATCACCTAGCAACCACCTGGGATACCACAGCAACCATCTGGATAGCATAGTAACCTTCTAGAAACCCCCTCACAACCACCTAAGATACCATAGCAACTGCTTAGTAGCACACTAGCAAACACCTAGGACACCATAACAACCACCTAGCAACATCCTAGCAGTCATCTGGGACACCATACTATAGTAGTCACTGAGCAGCATTCTAGCAGTAACCTGTGATATTTTAGCAACTGACTAGCAACATCTTAGCAACCACATGGTATACCATAAGCATATAGCAACAATTTAGCAACCATCTGGGAAACCATAGCAAACCTCTAGGAACACCTAGGATACCATAGCAACTGCACTGCAACAACTTCACAAATACATGGGATACCACAGCAACTGTCTAGTAACACACTAGGAATCACCTTGGAAACCATAGCAACCACATAGCGAAAACCAAGCAGCCATCTGGGATAATATTGGCAGCTACCTAGCAACATTCCACTGACCACCAAGAATGATATAGCAACTGCCTAGTAATATACCAGCATCACCTGGGATACCATAGAAACCAGATAGCAACAATCTAATAACCATTTGGCATACCATAGCAACCCCCTTAGAAACCACTTTTGATACCATAGCAACCGCAGAGCAACATCCTAGCAACCACCTGGGATGCCATAGCAACTGCCTAGGAACAAGCTAGCGGTCACCTCAGATGCCATAGCAGCAACATAGCAAAAACTTAGCAGTCATCTGGGATACCATGGCAACCACCTGGCAATGTTCTACCAACGACCAGGCATAACATAGCAACTGCCTGGCAACATCCCAGTAACCATCTGGGATACCATAGCAATCGCCTAGCAACCACCTGGGATACCCTAGCAATCGCATAGCAACAACCTCGCAACCACCTTTTATAGTATAGCAACTGCATAGTCACAACCTAGCAGCCATCTGGCACACAATAGCAACTGCCTAGCAACCACCATAGTATATCCATGTTCTAGCAACTGCAAGGCAAAAACTAAGATACTATAACAACCATACAGGATACCATAGGATATCACAACTGCATAGCAACAACCTCGCAACCACCTAGGATACCAGAATCATAAGGTTTATTCAGTAAGTACCAGGTGCACAAGGAGTTCCTATTGGTGCAGCTGTCAACATAAAATTAAATTCCAATAAATTAATAGAAAAATACACAATATACACTCATCTTCCAAAGAATAGTTGCACCCAGAAGGAAGTGTCGGAGTGCAATGCTATGGGGAAGGAAGATAAAGGTCACCAGGAACAATAAATTCTGATAAATTTAGACTGATATGGACAATATTTATTGAGCTACACATACAGAAATAGTGTCTCTCAGTATGGTGTCGGGCCACCAAGTTTGCTGATGCAACATGCCAGACGTCTCGGCATGGAGTTGTAGAGGTTCCTAATGGTGTCCTGTGATAATCCATCCCATGCAGCTTGAATGTTCTCACACAGTTCCTGCAGATTTTGCAGTAGGGGTGGAGGTGCAGTGACACTAGGCCTTCTGGATGTATGACAGCAAACCGTTCATCTTGGCGCTGACCATGGCGGCTCCACACACGGATTTCTCGGTTGTCTCCACCAAGACAAAAGTGGAACTCGTCACTGAAGATGACCCGCTGGCATTCGTAGTCACTCTACAGTCTGGCACGACACCATTGCAGTTTTGGTGACGTTGAGATGGTATTGAGGGCAGTCGTTGTAATGGTCTACATGCATGTAGTCCTGCATCGTCTTTGTGGTGCCGTTAAAGCTGTTATTTCTCAAAGACTATCGCTAATTTTATTCAATTGTGGAATGTTTTAATTAAAAAATCTTAAGAATCATCAGACAAGGGTCTAAAGAACTTCAGCTCAGAGCTCATCATAAAACCAATGAATTATAAATGAGCTGTTTTAAAAGATTAGTTTCCGTTGGACTGGAGAGGACTGGAAAGTCCATAGTTTTGAAACTATAACAATGTTTGAAAAAGTGAGGAAAATGAGTTTTTCAATGACTCTTTATAACAGTAGTAGTGACCTACAGTAATGAGTGTCTGAATATAACAGTAAAAAACATCTATGTAAATGTATGTGTGTCCATATATGAGAGGGTGCGAGAGAGAGTGAGTATAAAAGGGTGTGAGAGTGTGAGGGGGTGGATGCAGGTCATATGTTCTCTGTGTTTTGTGTATGTGTAGGTTATTGCTGTAGGTTCTGGCTGCGATCCAGCGTAATCCCACGTCCTGCTCCTTCTGCCTTTGTTAACTATCGATCGGCTCAAATCAGGACAAAGATTCTTCAGAGAAACCAAACTGCTCAGTTCATACAGCACAAACACCTTCAGGGTTATTAGTGTATCAGATACTGTTATCTATAACCTCTGACTAAAGCATACAGCACTGTGTAATGATCTAAGTTAACTCACTGTTAATTGGAGTTTAAATTGCTATTAGCTGCATTAGCGGCTTCAGTGCTGAACCACAGAAGCAGGCAGATCTGAAACAATTATTAAACATTATCATTACAAAAAATATATATGAAAAAAACAGTCAAGGAAAAAAAACAAAGTTGTTCAGTTGCTGATTTTTTTCATTCACATTCAAGATGACATCTGTTCTGAGTAGCTAGCGAAAGAAAAAGAGCAAAGCCTGGGAGCGTTTTCTTAAATCAAGTATACAGTACGCTCTAAACAATGTTTCTTCATGTGTTCTTTAATGTGGTGGTTCTATATACACTCAAAGAACAGTTCACATGGTTTAATGGTTCTTTGTGTGCTGAACTAGGTTTTAGATTGATGGAGAATGCAATCACTCCTTTTGGCCAATCATTAACATCTGATTTGTGATCCATTTTCCACACATCGGACGGGACATTCACTGCACTGTACCACCTCTTCTCAGTCTATGAATCCTGTCACTCACACCCCGCAGGTATTTATAGCCCCAGCATCCTTGTGCAACTATATAAATATAACTTTGCTCTGCGATATTTTAAAGCAGTTTAGTGGGCTTCGTTTGGCACAGTGTGGATTTTTGGACCAGGAGAGGGCGCTATCCCAAAAATGTAACACTGTCTCGATCTACACTCAAAACATCGCACATCTGCTGGTGAAGACGAGTTTTCGGTGGTCTGCGTTAAAGCATTAAATTACTCACCAAATAAACATAAAGGTCTCAGAGAGCATTGTGGAAAATACGTTCATTTTAAATAGAGAAA
The DNA here is from genome assembly GCA_034552555.1 of Semaprochilodus insignis. NCBI lineage: Eukaryota > Metazoa > Chordata > Actinopteri > Characiformes > Prochilodontidae > Semaprochilodus > Semaprochilodus insignis. The sequence continues at coordinate 9,616,579 of CM067484.1, read as the reverse complement.
TAGAGATTAATATATTCCAACCCAGTATAAATAATACTAGCTGCTTAACAGGAAGTTGTATCCCAGTGTGGTTGGGGCTGGTTGGCACCCACATTTTATATTCTAGCTGAGATATTAAGCTTGCATTGACCGACAGAAAATGATTTGTTGGGCAAGTGACATCAACTGAAATCTAGTGAATATATTTATATACTCGAATCAGATCTTTGAATTTTATTCAACCAATTTCGTGGACAAGTTTACTTGTTTTAAGTCTGTCTCCTAAAATTCTAATTTTATTGGTAAATAATTTAGCTTGTTTAAAATGATGCACATAGTTTTGCTTGTTTTATGAAATAATACAGCAATTTTTTATGACATCATGTTTTAAGCAAGCAAACTTATCTGCCACTGGACTATAACAATTTCAGTAGATAAAAAATACTTAAAACAAGTAAAAAGACGTAGAAATAAGTAAGAAATGAATATTGTATATACTGAATATATAGTTTCTGTACAGTGTTTTATAGCTGATGGTACCTCCGTGCTGTACTGCAGCGCTGCTGCTGCTGCTAGCCTGAACGCTGAAGACTGGATGAAAGATTGATGTTTTTCTGAATGTAGACAGTTACGCTTCAGAAGTCCAAACAGGGAACGACACAGATCAAAACAGAACAGACAGATTCTTGCTCCAATATTAATTTAAGAGAAAAGTAGAGAGTATGAGCAAAAAAGAAAAGGAGGAAAAAAGAAAGAAAAGATGGCATCGCTTTGTTTCTTCTCCCCAAGCGAGCATTCATAATGCATAAACACAGCACCAGACTCGCCCACATGCCTCTCTCTCTCTCTCTGCTCTACAAACCAATAAACACTTCATACTGACTGAGGAGGAGGTGGAGGATAGAGGATGAGGAGGATGGAGGAGGAGGATGGAGGAGGGTGAAAAAGAAGAACGGATGTAGGATTGATGAAAGGATGTGGAGGATGTAGGAGGAGGATGGAGCGGGGTGAAAGAGGAAACAGGATGTAGGATTGATGAAAGGATATGGAGGATGTAGGAGATGAAGGAGGATGAAGGTTGATGGGATAGATAAGGAGAATACTGGGATAGAAGAGGAGGGGTAGGAGGAGAAGGATGGGGAGCATGTAGGCAGAGGAGGATGTAGAGGGAGGATGTAGGGTGGTAGAGGAGGAGGAGAATGAAGGTAGAAGAGGTCGAGGAGGAAGATTATAGAGGAGGGAGGAGGATGAAGGGGGAGGATGAATGAATGAATGAACCAATGAATGAGTCAGTGTATAGTGCAGTAGATAACACCACTTCCTTCGTGCAGCAGATGGAAAGGATTAGGGGAGGTTGATCACCACCAATCAGAGTGTTGAGGTTAGACTCCTAACACTACAATCACCTCCATCTGTATCATCATTATCCTGTAAATCAGTCTGGAGAACAACAAACAGATGAAACATTAAACTCAGTTATGACTCAGTCTCACTGCAGGTTTCTAATAACACTCTCTCTCTCCCTCTCTCTCTCTCCCACCATTCAGCTTTTCTCTCTCTATATATCCCTCTGCTGTGAAGGTGCGGCCCACGTTGCGTGTTCCAGCCTCCACACTACAGAGGAATGTTTGGCATGGCGCTGCATTACGCAACACTGGAGCATCATAAACCCCAACCAGACACTTCCTCCAGCTGCTCTGTATAAACCTCTACCTCTCCCCATCAGGCGCAGCTCTCTGTGACCGTATCGCTTTATTTACAGTCCTTTACGTTCTAGATATTAACCAGGTTTCCATTTAGAGTGAGTGTAACCTAATGACAAACTGTAGAACTGTATATCACAATACCTACATTTGGAGTGAGTCAAACACTGAACCGAATGAGAAACTGTAGGTTTGTCGTGCGCTTGTGGTGAACTTCCTGAACTAACTATTAATTTAGAGTACAGCTGTTTGGGCTTGTGCAGATGCAGAACATTGTTATGCTCTGAGTCAGAACTTCACTGGAAACACCTTAATGTATCAGCATCTGTTCTGCAGGTACTGATAGTGTTGGATGTTAAAACCCAGAGCTTATGTTTTAGTTCCTCTCAGTGTTTGTTCTTCATGCTCTTAGGGAGTTTCTCCCTTTGAGTCTTGGTTCATCTCAGCGTTCCTTCTTCTTCAAGCTCTTGGTTCTTGGTTCATCTCAGTGTTTCTTCTTCTTCATGCTCTTGGGGAGTTTCTCCTTTTGAGTCTTGGTTCATCTCAGCGTTTCTACTTCTTCATGCTCTTGGGGAGTTTCTCCTTTTGATTCTTGGTTCATCTCAGTGTTTCTACTTCTTCATGCTCTTGGGGAGTTTCTCCTTTTGAGTCTTGGCTCTTCTCATTGTTTCTTCTTCTTCATGCTCTTGGGGAGTTTCTCCCTTTGAGTCTTGGTTCATCTCAGCGTTCCTTCTTCTTCATGCTCTTGGTTCTTGCTTCATCTCAGCATTTCTACTTCTTCATGCTCTTGGGGAGTTTCTCCTTTTGATTCTTTGTTCTTCTCAGTGTTTCTTCTTCATGCTCTTAGGGAGTTTCTCCTTTTGAGTCTTGGTTCATCTCAGCGTTCCTTCTTCTTCAAGCTCTTGGTTCTTGGTTCATCTCAGTGTTTCTTCTTCTTCATGCTCTTGGTTCTTGGTTCATCTCGGTGTTTCTTCTTCTTCATGCTCTTGGGGAGTTTCTCCTTTTGAGTCTTGGTTCATCTCAGCGTTTCTACTTCTTCATGCTCTTGGGGAGTTTCTCCTTTTGATTCTTTGTTCTTCTCAGTGTTTCTTCTTCTTCATGCTCTTAGGGAGTTTCTCCTTTTGAGTCTTGGTTCATCTCAACGTTCCTTCTTCTTCATGCTCTTGGTTCTTGGTTCATCTCAGTGTTTCTTCTTCTTCATGCCCTTGCGGAGTTTCTCCTTTTGAGTCTTGGTATCTCTCAGTGTTTCTTCTTCACACTCGTAGGGAGTGTCTGATTTAAATACTTGGTTCCTCTCAGTGGTTCTTCATGCTCTTGTGTAATTTCTCCTTTTTAGGCTTGGTTCCTCTCAGTTGTTTCTCCTCATGCTTTTAAGGAGTTTCTCCTTTAAAGTCTTGGTTGCTCTCAGCGGTTCTTCATGCTCTTGTTCTAAGTTAGGTGCAGTGTTTAAACAGTCTTATTGTATGGAGCTATTCCAAACATATTATTATGTTTCTTGACATCTTCTGAAGTGTAGAAAATGAAGAGATCCCCTTCGTGAGTAGGCATGTCCAGACTTCGTCCTGCTGCTGTGTGTAGGTGGGGTTTGTTTATGAGCCAGTGTTGATTGACAGGTCTGACTGCAGCATGTTTATGTAGAGTTCAGAAGTCTTTCATTCTCAGCTACTGCAGTTCTGTCCAACCCGGCAATCAGGTCAGCCAACTTCGCTGCCGAGTCTGTCTTTATCCTGTGGGAGATTCAAGAGTGTAACCAGCGATCCTGTCTTTATCATCGTGGGTTAGAGGACCACACCCTCCGCAGTAAAGACTGCTATAGAGCACGGCGGTCAGTCTGCAATATCACTGTCGAGGGAAAATATGTACTTGGGGAGAGAGCGGGGCACAAACTGATGTAGTTCCTGTACAACATGCTGTTCATCTTCCTGTGTTCCAGCAGAAACATCATCTGTGAATGTTCACAGCAATCAGTCAGATGTTTCTCCAGACCCAGGTAAGCAGCTCAGTATGAGAGCTAGACTGTTTAAAATACATTCTTCTTCTTCAATTATATTATTATTATTATTATTATTATTATTATTATTATTATGCTCCATTTTTCATACCACAGTTTTTGAGAAATCGCCATCTTTCCAACCCTGGAATGTTCAGTCTGATCAGGAATGCTGTGCATTTTTCCCTAGACAAATAACATGGGAACCACCTAACAACACCTTAGAAACCATCTTGAACACCATAGCAACTACCTAGCAACATTCTGGCAACCACTTGGACTACTATAAAAACACGCAGTAACACCTTCACAACAACCAGGGACACCATGGCAGCCACCTAGCAACACCCTAGGAACCTATAGCAACCACCTTGCAACAACCTTGCAACAACCTGCAATATCATAACGACCATCTAACAACACTTTAGTAACCACCTAGCAACACTCTACGTAACCACTTAGTAACACCCTAGAAACCACCTGGGACACTGTAGGAACCACCGTGCAGCACCCAAGCAACCACAATGCAACACCGTAGCAACCACTTTGCAACAGCCTAGCAATGGCCTGGGATATTATAGCAACCACCTAACAACACCCTAAAAAACACCTAACAATACCTTGGCAACCACCTAGCAACACCTTAGCAACCACTCAGGATATCATAGTAACCACTTATCAACATCTTAGCAACAGTTCAGGACAGTAACACCTACCTGCTATACCATAGTAAACGTTCAGCTTTAGCCGAGTAACCACCTGGTGGCACCATGGCAATGGACAGTTTGTGTTGCAGCTCTAGATGGTTTAGAAGACAGTTCAGTGGATCTTCATGAAATCAGAGAAATTAGAGATGTGTTGAATGAGTGAGGTCCTGTAGTTCCCAGGATGGGACCTCCATAACGTGACACAGCTCTTCAGCTCCTCAGTGTCCATCAGAATGTCAGCTCAGAAGCAGCTCTAAAACAAGGTCAGTTAGAATTGATCGGCTCTCTCCTTGGTGTGTGGGCGGCGCTGGATCAATACTGCCGTTTCACTGCCAAAGTGTGTCACAGCTGTGTGCTGTTTATTAATAAGGTTATGAGGTTCTGACCTGCTTCTGGAACCTCCTGTCCAGTCTTACAACCAGATCTTCACCAACAACTTCTGCTTCTACCATCCTGTATGTGTCCCACCATGTTCTGTATCCACCCTCCTGTATGTGTCCCACCATGTTCTAACATCCTGTGTGTTCCACCGTGTTCTACCATCATGTATGTGTATCACCATGTTCTTTATCTACCCTCTTGTATGTGTCCCACCATGTTCTGTATCTACCCTCCTATATGTGTCCCACCATGTTCTACCATCATGTATGTGTACCACCATGTTCTGTATCTACCCTCCTGTATGTGTCCCACCATGTTCTACCATCATGTATGTGTACCACCATGTTCTGTATCTACCCTCCTGTATGTGTCCCACTATGTTCTGTATTTGACTGGGGAGCAAATGTATGCATGAACTCCTTTTAAGTAAGTAAGTAAGTAAGTAAATAAATAAAGAAATAAATACAATTATTTTTGACATCTCTCACAGTATACAGATTTCATTTAGAACTTTAATAAAAATTGGAAATATCCAACCACAAATTATGATGTGGGTAAAAGCAAGGAAAATTACAAGTTTAAATACCATTTCGCTGATGTTTACCATTTGATCATTAATGCTGATTACTGAATTGAAGCGTTATTACTAAATATCGTTGGTGTTTGCTCACACTGAACAATCAGATGCTGAAGGAGAGCTGCTCATTCGGTAATGCGATTAGTCCATTCCAGTGTGTTTATGATTGGAAAACAGGGATTAGCTGGACATTAGCTTATGTTCTGCACTAAACTGACCTGCAGGATGTTTGTTAGCACTCACTCAGCAAAACAATGTCTCACTTTGGGTTTAATGAATTCCAGACTAGAAGCTTCCATACTTCAAAACATGAGATTTTGGCAAGTGAAATGATCATAATTCCTGTGTACAAATGTAATATTTTTCAATTTTTAAGAATTGTTCTCGGAATACTACAAGATTAATACACTTATTTAACTTCTTATCTAACCTTTTTCCTTTAGTGGATTCAGCATGAAGCAAATATCAAAAAGCTAATAAAAAATATGTTTAAAGCAAAATAATCAACCAAAGTCATGAGACACTAAAATAAATAAGTAAAAATTGTCTCAACAAAAATTTTGGACCAGATTTAAGATCAATACATTTATTTTTGCAGAGTAAATATTAGATTTCTTTTCAGAATTATGAACAATAATTCATGTAATTTATATATAGTCTAGCTCAAGAACCCTTCAGTACTACTGAATTTTAGTTGTAGGAATGTTTACCATTATTTTATAATTTTTTACAATATTTAGACTTGATGATGAATATACCATACATGTATAATAAGCAGATTTCTAAACAGTGTACACTTTATAAAGAAAGCACTGTGGTCAAGAATTTTGGACAAACAACTTTATTTCTGATTATGCATCTATACACTGTACATTCGCTGCGGTATATAAGCAGAGCTATTTTCAAACGCAATCTCTTAGAGTCCTTTATCTTACAGTCTATATGAGAGAGAGAGAGAGAGAGAGAGAGAGAGAGAGAGAGAAAGAGAGAGAGAAAGAGAGAGAGAGAAGGATAAATAGGCCAGGATAATTTTAATTTTTTTGTCATTCTGTATCTGCGGCATTAATAAAGAAGAAAGCATATCTGTTTTTACCTCTTACATAAAAATAGGTGTGCTGTAAAATCGTAAAGTTTATAATATATTGTTATAGCAGCAGTGAAGGGCTAAGATGATGAAGAACTGAACCAGGATAGTAAACGGGGGATAAAAATGCACCTGGATTCAACCAGAGCCAAAAAAACCAACCAAACAAACCGATTTCTATATGACAACACTGACAAAATAAGAGTCTTAAAAGTAAAACTGTAAAAAAATAAAACAGAAAACAGTAACAAACCCCTCACATGGGACAGAATGTGCTGGCGGTGAAAGTAGAGCCAAATTACTGTTAGCTAACGCACTCAATGTGAAACAAGGCAGCCGTTGTATATTTTTTTCAGAGAAAATGAAAAAAAAAAGAAACAGAAACACAATATACAATTATAATACAACAGTGTAAAAAGAAAAAAAACATATTTACATTGGTGTTTGATTCTTACACTGACTAGTTCTGTTTCTCTACAATATGTTCTATTATTGCTCTTTAATTCTCTCAGATTAGCATATTAGCAAAAGAATGGCTCTTCTTTAGAAATTTTACCATATTTTCAGCATAAATTCGGGAGCACCAACAATTCCTCCCTTTTTCTTTGTTTTTTTTAATCTTTTATAAAAAAAAAAAAAAACCCCACAAAGTAAAAGTACATATATTTAACCAGAGTGAAAAACAACTACAAAAGTGAAAATTATCGTCTGCGCAATAAACAAAAACAAATACGCAGACGCCTCTCTCTCTTTATTTTATTTAAAACGCTGGGCTTCATTATTATTATTATTATTATTGTTATTATTATTATTATTATTTATAGACCTGGCGGTTGGGCATCTAACGTTTCTATAAGCCACTAACCTTTTTTTTGTATGCAATATCATTTAAATATACGTTTCCTAAATTAAAAAAAGAGAAAATACTTGAGAAAAATCTCCATAAGAATATTTGCAAATGACTAAAAAGCTATCCAAATAGAAGATTACCGGTGCATTAGATATTTGCAAGGCAAATTTATGATTCGTTTATTTATTTATTTGCTAACTTTAGAATAAAAGAAGAAGATATCAAAGGAATACTGACAAAACCGCCGCACTTAAGCAAAGTCAATTCTGGTAAACGTGAGTGCAAATGTAAATAAACTCAAATTCTGGAAACTAAGTGCCCAAATACAGGCACTTAGGGCTAACCAGCATTACCATGTGCTAACCTGCATTTAGATCCTAAGACGACTGCATGTACGCGTTTTTGCGTGCTCTTATTTTGAAAACTTCCAACAGACGCTGAATATCGCACAACACAATCAAAACAGAATAAAAAAAAAAAAGAAATGACATAAACACTATTATTATTATTATTATTATTAATGCCCGATAATTAGGATTACATGAGTGGCGACCTTTCTTGTTTCGTCAAATTCCAAAAGTTTCATGCATATAAAAGAAAATATGAGCTACTGAAAAAGACAAGCAAGAAAACACAACATCAAAAAACAACAACGATAAGCGACAGCGTTTGTAAAACATGACGTACATTCCGACCGCATTGTACCCAAAACGTGTTTAAATTGTCTATAAAACAGTGTGAGCATTCAGAGTCATCTGTAAGGATGGTAAACGTCTGCTTCTGTTCTCATCGCTGTCTGTAAACCAAAGATCTGAAATGTGTTGATGCTCATACAGTAAACCAAGTTTATTAAAACAACTGAAATGAACCGGACTGCCCCCCATTTCAGCAAACAAGCGTATAGACCCCCTTTTCTGTCAAATGTTTATTTACAATATTTAGCCTTAAACATATGATTACATTGCATGTAACTGTGTTGCATATAATTAAGAAAACAAGAATTTCATTTCTACACTGGTGAAATAAAGGTAAATGCAGGGTGAGATGCTAAGCAGTATTCTGTTATGACAAAGTGCGATTCATTATCGTAAAGTAAAAAAAAAAAAAGGAAAGAAAAACATTCATATTTACATATAATTTACTTAAAAAGAACCTTTCTGCAGTTTTTGATAACGTTCACACTTCCAGCCCTAAAAAAACAAACAAACAAACAAAAAAAAACAACAGCCACCACGACCTAGCATAGCGCTAACTGTTAGCACTGTTGTAGCATCCCAGCGATAGAAAAGCACAGTGAAAGCGAAACCTCCCGCATGAACGAGTGCATCTTCTGAAGATCTGCTTGCGGGTTTTCCCGACTGCGATGGCTTTGTTTAACAAGCATCAGGCGAGACGCAGGTGATAACGGACCCTGCTGCTCTCGTTCACGCTAAAAAAAGGGGGGAACGTTTGAGGCCTTTTCGCCGACGATCCGTTTTCGTCGTAACATAAGCAGAGTCTTAAATAGCTTATTACAAAGTGAACTTCTGAACAAAGTGAACTGGTTTCATCAGGAGGAGCATAGAAAAACAGGAAAAACAACAAAAACAAACCAACACACACAAACAAAGAGCATTCCACTTGGACAGCATGCTCCGACGCCCTCTGGGGGAAGAAAAAAAAAAAAAAACAACTTGCAGAATTCTCCTTTTAAAAGTCTTTAAAAGTCACCGTTTTTGCAGGCACAAGAATATGTTTGTGCTATTTTCTTTTTTTGTGTTGTATACCAATAACAACTTATTCTCGTTCTTGATGATGATTAGGCGTAACTCTGTATCAGTGCTTTCAACAGTAACACGTCTCTGTTCCATGATAATAGCATCCACTCCTGCTTTTATCTCCGTAGTCGGACGTCGTGGTCACTCAAGAGTTAGTTGCTGCAGTCCATGTTGGACGGTATCTTCTGTGTCGACATTGGAAGGTTCGCGTTCTCCTTGTGAACGGTTTTGGGCCACAGTTGCTCCTGTAACTCCTTCACCACTCTCTCCAGGTGCTCACGTGCTTCCCGCTCCTGCTGCAGGTCAGCTCGGAGCTGCTCGCGGTCCGCCTCCGCATGCTGGAGCTTCATCTGGAGCTCCTCGATCTGAAAACATACACAAATTATGTTTTACTACACTTATGGTACTTTACACTTAGAATTGGCTCAGATTTAACCACTTTTTAACCCTCTTACTCTGAACGTGGTCTATTAGCCAGGACATCGCTGCTGTCCCAAGGGAAACCAGTATCTTCACAATGGCAACTTTACAGAAGAAACCTAATATAATTTAATGGAAGTCAATGGAACCAGACTTTTGTCTAAGCCATTTCTGTTGGTCCATTCAGCATGATATTGTCACAAAATGTAAACGGCAGCTGCTGTCTTTAAATGATGCATGGAAGTGAGAATCTGCAAAAATAGAGATACCTGATTTTCTTGGGACAGTGACAATACATGATAGGTGCTTCTTTAGGTTTAGCACTGGAGCTACCAGGCTAATGTAACTAACAAGTAAAAGAAACTTACATCCCCCCAATTAGCATTTACCAATAATTCTAATCACATATTTCCCCTCAAATCATGTGAATTTAAGTAATTAGCTACACTCTTACTTCTGTGATGTGGTCCTGTATGGCAGACATGAAGTACATGTACTTGTAAAATATTGATGGGTTTGTTCTCTGCTGATTATTTTCTAACCGTAATACTCTTACTTACTGAGTACATTTTACATTTCATCCAGTCATACTTGGTTTAATTTAATTCAGTTTTGTTGTTGACATCTGTTCTGCTTAGTGAATTTTGACTTTGAAGCTTAGGCATTTTATTTTAGACCAAGAACTTTTTTTTTTAAAGAATAGAGCCGTACAAACATCAGGTCCTGTGCTGATAGATGCTCGATTTACTAAGAAATCCCACTGCAGTTGTATACGTTACATAGTACTTTTTTAACCTGATACTTTTACTCAAGTGGTTTTATTTGAATGTTTTATATTGAATTTACATGTGTCATTATTTTACCCGAGTATCAATACTTTTACTCAAGTATTGATTTAGGCTACTCTACCCACCTCTGGGAACCACATCTATTAACGCTAGGTCTTATCTTCAAGCCATAAAGGTGTAAATTTGTTCAAAATACATGACCCACCATAAGGCTAATTATTGCCAGGCACCCCTAGGGGTTTCTTATATTAAGTTAGCACTAAGCTAACCTATGCGTGCATAAATATGTTTTGGTGGTTCTACATTAAACACAGACATTAAAATCTTTTAGAAGACATTCCACATGTTTTATCTTAATCTTGTAACAGGCACGTTTGTACTTGTATCAGTTTTCCAGTGATTCTTTCAGTAAAGAGTTCTGACAGAGCCACTGCCACAGTTTTACGTTCTAACCAGAATTTGCTTAGACCACGATTCAGTTAGTGATGTATCTTGAGCCTTCAGAGGAGATTTTTTCTATTTTAACTGGTCCCAAATCGTAATTGGTTCTGTCACTTCCTAATTATGCTGGTAGTTAAACTGATGTGTAAAGCCTTCAGTCCCGCTCCTGAAGGCCTAACCAATAGGAGAGCTTGCTCAGCTGCCTACATTCCACATCTACCTGCATACCACAGAGAGAACAATTCTGATTGGACAATTCAAGATTTAACTCTTTTGTTTCCGACCAGAACTTGACATAAACTTCATGACTTAGCAAGTCCAAATACATCAAGCACAATGATTCTGTAAATCATATGGACTTTTATTGCACATTAATAAATAGACCTTCTCTGAACACCCAGAAGATCCCAAGTGTCTATATAACAGACACAATACAAGCCAAACCAAGACCTCAAGATGGAGCTTCTGTTTTTAGGATGTGCGCCGTACTTGAACCAAAACAAAATGAGCCCACATACGTACACGCCCTGCTAGACAGAAATCTAAGCCTCAGTCTGTTTCAGTCTAAACAACGCTTCCTGTGGCTGACAGGAAGTAGACTTGTCTCTTCCTGTTTTGGTCCTGAGCTTATCTCATGTCTGAGACCAACACCCAACAGTTTCACACATGCACAGCCTTCAGCATTAATTACACCTCAGACTCTTCTTGTATGTACATCACACTACCTACATTCAGAGCGAGTTGTTTATTCAAACTAATCAGAAACTGTAGAACACCATCCACCACTCACAATACCTACGTTTAGAGTGGATTATACATTCAACCTAATGAAAAACTGTAGAATGTTACTGCAGATTATTGTCGTGTTACCTGTGCAGAGTATTTAGCACGTAGCCGTCCTGCCTCACAGCCCTTATCACAGACTCGTAGTTGCCTGGCCTGCTCCAGCTCCCTTTTCAGCCTCGCTCGCGCTTCGTTAGCCTCCCGCATTCTCCTCTCACCATCCGCCCGCAAGCGCTCGATCTCTTTTCGCAAACTCCGCTTTGCCTCGGTGGCCTCGCGCAGCTTCTCCTTTTTGGCCACACGCAAGAACTCCAGCTCCTATAGACAGAGATCACCGCAGCTTAGATTATGTGAAAATCGAGCAAGTCAGTCAATCATGTATCTAGAACTTCTAAAGGCTCTCTGTGTGCGGGACGAAGGAGCTAGCTGTAGCATAGCCTCCAGTCTGATGTACCTACTCCCAAGTTAACCGGATTGTAATGGTGAAATGTGTTGATGACTTGTGCCATTAAATGCCACTTCTACCCCGCATGGAGCGTGTACTGAGCGTGTGTCTCCAGAGAAGCCAGTGACCAAGGCCTTTTCCCCCCCTCCTAGCTCCTGCACCACACGTTTCCACCCTTACACACTCCCTAATAAAGTAGGTAGTTAATGTAACATGTAAGGCCTTCAGTACAGTTCCTGATGTCCTGATGAGGAGGAAGTAGCTAGAGCTAGAAGCCATGGCCTTGCCTCGATCTCGTATCCTCCTCTTCTTGGTCATGACTCAAGCTTGACTACTGAAAGTCTTGGTGTTGACTTGGACTCGGATCTAGTGGTCTTGACTACAACACTACTTGGTAGCTAGCTCATTAGCTTGGTATGTGTGTGAAGTAGGCTCCCTTCAGCTTCCTGTTTAGTTAGCTGAATGAATATCTGAGGCCTGGCTACATAAGCTAACATTAGCAAACTAAAGAACGGTTCCACTTCCTTACAAATACCAGTTTAGCCTGCAGTGTAGGAGGGGAGAGGTTTCTGTACCTGCTGTAGACTGCGTTTGGCCTGCAGAGCTGACCCCAGCTTCTCCTCCTGTTTTACCCTCATCTTCACGATTTCGTGCAGGAACTTCTCCTTCGACTCTTTGGAGTCCAGCCCGTTCTCCAGAGCCTGCCTCAGAGTCTCCAGCTCGGAGTCCAGAGCCACAGGACCATCGGCTGCTGTGGTGACGGGAACTGCGGCAGTGACCCCGGATCCTGCCGCTGCAGTGGCGGCGGGTGCTGCGGTGAGGGGACCAGGCACCGCGCTGGGAGAGCTCATGTCTTTAGCTGAGCTAGAGGAGGACGTGAAGGACGGAGACGAGAGGGATGACAGCGAGGAGGTGACTGCAGGAGGAAACGGATGCAGAATTAATCAACTGGTTTATCAATCTTTCAATACTTATTGTCAACCAACATAGTCCAAAGAGTTTGTATATAAGAACAGAAGGTGTCTGAAGAAAATAAATTAAAAAAAAAAAAATAAATAAACAAACAAATAAATAAATAGGGAGCCTTTAGGGAAAGTGATCGTTTGACCTACAACACCACTGCATCACTTTGTCCAAGTGTAGCCATAGCGGTGTCAAAATCTTCCAAAGCTGATGAGGTTTTTTTAATGCATATCATGCGCAATGCATGTCATTTCATGCATATCATAAGCAATGGGGTGACATGTCAAATTTTTTCTCAAATATATTTTGCATTATTCTATGATAAGTTTGAATCTTCTCACAGACACAGAACATACGCATTACAGGGCCTACACATGCTTACATTTAGTACAGGTGAATCCGTGTACAGGTAAGAAAAGTTAGGGGACATTTTCCAGCACTGGAAAAATGGTCCATAGAGGGCAGAAATATTGGCCTTTAAAGATCCAGGGAATATCAGCCACTCTTCTGGCATGTTTAAGCCTTAAAGAATTGAAAGCTTTAACCTACACAGAACACGCTCAGGCCAATTCATTAGGACTATGTGTTGGTAAGAACCTGCGGATCCTATGCATGATACAGGAGATAGAAATGAGTAAATTGTGATTTATTGTGAAACTGCATGCAAGATTATAGTAAGCTTTTTCGAATCTAGGAAAGCTGTCATAGTATAAAAACACACACCCATATGCTAATGCTAATGTTAGCGGTGTGCCCTTACTCTACTTGATTTTATATTGGAGTGGAAGAGTCTAACGGCTGAAGATCACAACACTACTGTCTAGCGGTCAGGGGCTTAAACACAACACAAATTGATCCACTATCTGCACCAATCTTTTCTTACACCCCTAACACCCCCTACCATAGTCAGATCTTTGAGACGTTGAGAAAGTTGCTAGCTAACAGAGAAAAAACTCAAATGTAATTAGTTATTGGTAGTTTAAGATGATAAAACTCTTTGCTGAGTGTTTATTAGCAGTTCTCAAGAAAAGCATAAAAGTCATTAAGTATGAAGACGATAGTCAAGGTTAAGCATGTTTTTTGAGTACGAGGTTGAACTGCTACTCTTTCGTCGGTATGTTTTTTTCCCTCTGCAGGTCCCCCAGCCACCATCTGCCTAGAAGCATCTTTAAAATGCCAAGGCCATCCTTAAAAAAACCAGCAGAAATGAAGCCAGAACTATGTTCAGAATTCCAGGCCTAGCTAAATCTTTGACATTAACACAGTTTTGGTGTAGAGCGTTCCTGCTCTGTCAAGGCCCTCCGAGAAGCAGCCGAGAAGAAAGAATAAACCCCTTAAACGCACTCCGGCAAGGTTTTTCGCTTTTAGAAGCTCTCAAAAACACAGTGAGTAACTCCTCAAGGTCGGCACACAAAAGCTCTGAAACTCTCGGCCCTCTGAGGCTCACGCCGCGCTCTTCCTGAAGGCGGAAAAATTCACGGCCTGTTTTTATTCTTTGGGGTTCACGCTGCGCCGCTTTGGGCTGTGCGTCTCCCTGTTGCTAAGCAACAACTGTCAATCAGCCGGGCTAGATAGTTACCGTTCAGCTCGACCTTCTCCTTTAGGAAAGTGAGCTACTTTTAGCTAGTACGAGCGGTGCTGCTAGCAAGAACAAGCTAAACTAACATGAAGCTGCTTGTTGTTAATATTGTGCTCATGTAGAACCTAGACTAACCCTAGGCTAGTCCCACCTCCATTACTATCTGTCACTAAAGACCCGCCTTCCTTTTGATCTGATTGGTCAGCACAGCACATGTTCTGGTAGGGGTGGAGGTGGAGTGACACCAGGTCTTCAGATGTGTGGCGCGAGAAAACAAACCGTTCATCTGGGCGCTGACCACAGTGCCTCCACTCACGGATTCTTTGGTCGTCTCCACCAAGACAAAAGCAGGACTCATCACTGAAGATGACCCGCTGCCATCCTGAGTCACTCCATGACAGTCTGGCACGACACCATTGCAGTCTTTGGTGACGTTGACGTGGTGTTATGGGCAGTCGTCGTAACGGTCTGTGTGCATGTAGTCCTGCGAGGTGCAGCCATGCCAATGATGCTGGCACTAACAGGATGACCCATGGAGGATATCACTGCTCACTGAATGTCCGCAATAACGGCTGTTGGGTCAGTCAGGTACAGCAGTAAGGCCCGTCCTTGCTTACAACACATTTGGGGCTGAGTGTGAAACTTGAATCATTCATATGTCTGACAATATTAAACCAACCCACCAAGTTTCTTTCCTGTCGGTTGATTCCTTCTGGATGCAGCCATTAGTGTAACTATCTTTTTGGTGATGAGCGTATATATATATGACTCTGTGGTGGTCCTATGGGGGTCCTGACCATTGAAAATTGTAGAACTAAAATTGTAGAACTAAACTGCTTCTATATGGTCAATGGAGTTGATAAAATGGAGAAGTAAGCCGGACTGAAATGTTTCAGACTTCCACAGGCTAAAAAAGCTTTAAAATAGACTCACATTCATCTCGGACCTCAACCTCCACATCTGAGTCCCTCTCCTCGACAGGGGGCGGCGGGGGACGGCTGGCCGTCGTAGGTGGACAGCAGTTGGCATCGCCAGTCAGCCTGCGCTTCCTTGGTTTTGTGATTCCATGCGGCTCGGACTCAGCTGGGTGAGTGACGACAGGGACGGAGGGAGAAACCTGCGCAAGCTTCTGGAGTGGCGGCAACGCGACGTTCGGAGCCACGGCGCTTTCCAAACTCTTATAGTTATAGAAACTGCAGAGAGATGAACACAGATAACTTTGTCAACATACTTTCTATAGTTCTGTATCTGTTTCCTACTTCTGGTTGTTTTTTAATGAGCATAAAACAATAATAATGCATGTAAAATTAGATATCGCCAAGTTACTTTTAAATAATTGACTGTAGTTTATATTATCTGTTATTTATAATACACAGGCTGTATTCTTGAAGAATGTGTTAATGATAAATGAGCTGATTTAATATGTACAATTATTAATCTTTTAAAATTACAATTATGAATTATTCGGTATATACAGTGGACCTTATAGTAGATTGTCTGCTCTCTGAGCTCTTCACAAAAGTGAAGAATTCTTTGCAAAACAAAAAACTTTTATCACTTATTTCATCATTTCATTTTTACATTTTTTATTTGGTCACATGGGACTGCTTGGTTTTGACAGAAACAAAGGGATGAAAATTACATGTAAATCAAATTCATGCTGCAAAAAAATGGCAAAATGATCTTTAATCTCATCCAATAATCAAATATGTTTTTATGTCACACTGTAAGATTATTATCAGAATTTATTTCTAGACTTTTTTACATGTAAAAGGAAGATGAATGGGTTAATGCAAGGTCAGGTGTTAGGTGGTTGAATCAGCTCTGATCTAACAGCAGGAGGGAGATTAATCAGCGTTGAAGTGCTGTGGTTTTCTCTGAAATTCTTCTGTGGCTGGTTAAGCTGAAAGGGCCGCGGTCTCGGGGCGTGATGGTAAAAGAACGTTACTCAAAAGTGTTTCAGTCTGACCGCAGATAGGCAACACCCTAAAGCCCTGTAGCTACGCTAGCGGCCTTCAACAGAAACATTCAGCCAAAACCAGCGTAAAGAATACTGTCATTACCTTTACAGCATAAAACATCATCTGGTTACTTTCCATCGTTTATGAGACTGCTGTATGAGTTAAACGGAAACATGTAGCATGATTTCACAGAACCGATAAGGAGTACACAGGCCTTTAGCTAGCTAGTTTTTAATTTCACAGTGATAGGAGCGTTGCTGGATTGTGGTGGAACAGTGACTAAATGTGAAATTACTTACACATAACAAAAGACCTATAAAGGCAGCTAAGAAGGAAAGCAATGAAACCCTGCTGTCGATTTAGCATACATCTAGTATATATATATATAAGCTTGGAATAAAATGTCTTTACAGTGGTAGCTGGATATACGTCTGCTAGGGCTGTAAATTAGTAACAACCTGGTGATACGATACGCCACATCACAAGATACAGGGGTAATGATGCAATATAATAGACATGGCAATTTATTGAGATTTAGGAAAACTGTGATAGCAAAAACACAACACCATATGCAGTTTGCTATAAGTTTGCTAATGCTAATGTTAGTGGTGTGTCCTTTCACTACTTGTTTATGCCAAAGGCTAATGGCTGAAGATGGCTTTAGATTACAACATTGCTGTCTAGCAGTCATAGGTTTAAACTTAACACAAAATGTTCCAATGCTGTACATTAAACTATTAATTAATAATCAATACTGTGTTTTTGAGAATCAATACAGTATCACAAAATACCATACTGCCATAGTGAAGTGTATTAGTATTTTCTTACACCCCTAACGTCTGCCCAGAGAGTTTTTCTTTGGACAGAGACAGTGTGCTGGCTTTGCTGGTGACCAGTATATGAGCTGCTGATGCTACTGACTGGCATACCAGCATCCAAACACAACTGGTTTTACTGGTGAGCAGCCATGCTGGACTAAGCTGGTTTTAGCAGGTTAGCTAGCTAGCACGTCTCTATTAAACTATTCCACCTAAACTGGCCTTTCTGCATCCCTGTGTTGCTGAGTTAGTCTGCTGTAACGTATTATTACTATTATCATTAATTTTCACAAAGTATTAAAATAGGCTGTGTTTTGTGTGTGTCTGTGTCTGTGTGTGTGCGTGTGTGTGTGCGCGTGTGTGCTCTGAGGTTTAGCTGAGCTGCTGCATCTTAACAGTCATCCAAGCATAACCACAAGCTAGCATGTCTGTGTATGTGTGTGTGTGTGCGTGTGTGTGTGTGTGTGTGTGTGAATGTGTTAAGCGCGTAGGGAGTAGTAAACCTGAGATGCTGTTAGCCCACTACTTGCTATCCGAGAAAAACTAGCAGTTAGCCCACGTGGCTGGTTACATGCAAACCCAGCAGATAACCACAAAGACAAAGCCTGTTTGTTAAAGTGCTGCTGCTGTTGTTGCTGCTGTTGTTTGTTGTTTACCTGTCCCGTAGCAGACTTGCAGGTTTGCCATCCTTATCGCTGGTGGAGATGTTTGGGGACCAAGGCCTGAACGCTGAGGGTCTCTGTCTTGGCTGAATGCAGCTAAGACCCTAAAACACATAAACATGTTATTATTTGTACTTATTGTATTAATTATTTACATTTTCATTTTTCACCTCTTGCTGTTCTTTATTATTATTATTATTATTATTGTTATTATTATTATTATTATTATTATTATTATTATATGCAACTAAACTGAATATTACAATGAATGCATATCCAGTAACAGCACATTTATCTATAGTTAATTGTAATCCAAGCAGTTTCTATCTATAAACAAATACTGAAGTGATTTACAATTACAGAACAATGCTATTGTACTTTAATGTTTAGGGATAACATTAGAAACCATATAATCAAGTCAATTAAAGATTACTGAACAACTATGCATAGTTTAAGGCAAATGTGCCATTAGCATCATGCTAATAGGTGGGCCAAAGGGTTCCCTTACTTGTTAGCTACATAACCTTCAGTATTAAAACTAAAGAAGCACAACAGGTTTTGGCTGACAGACAACATTTGGAAATTTGGGAGCATTAGATTTTTGGCTGAATTATTGCTTTAAAAAAAACTTTAAAAACTACTGAAAAACATGAACTGAATCATACACTCCGAATGTGAAAATGAGAGAGTTACAGTTAGAGAGTATTTGATGTAAGGGTCACTGATCTCTCTCTCTCTCTCTCTCTCTCTCTCTGGGGTCAGTGTGTTCGTGTGAAACCAGAGAAAAGCTCCAGACTATTTCCAGCCTCGCGTTTTTTAGGAGAATTGATTTTTCTCAAGAACAGCGGTGCTTATTTTGGGGCCGAGATCACCTTTCACATGAGCCTGATTCACACCGCCAGCAGGACTGTAAACTAGAGGAAAATGCTCAAAGACGGACAAACCCAAACTCTACATAAACCTCACATGAAGACTCTCTGTCTCCATATAATTACACAACCAGCCAACCAGCGCTGGATCAGTATTAGTTTAAAGAACAGCTGGGCTGGCTTTTGATTTGTTCTACTTTTTTTTTTTTTTGTGAACTCATTAAAGGTGTAATAACACTTCTCGAATGGCTCTAAAAATATTGATCTTGTGTTTAGACCCCGCCCACAATATACCTGATTGGTTCAAACACATGCACTCCACTAACTTTGTTTAATGAGGCATAATTGAGGTTATGTTTCTAATTATTATTAAGAAGCTTTAAAAAACAAATATATCGTCACTATTAGAGTTCTCTGACCTTCTTTTATCAAGGCAAGAACTGCATACATAAACATAAAATTCAACATAAATCAAAAACACATATATAAAACACATTCAGTCAGGTTTTTCCCAGGTAACCATTACTGAGGGTGGCTAAACTGTTAATCTGTTGTTGAACTGTCTGGTATTATATTGGAATTTCAATTAGAATGGTAAGATCTGAAATTTTAGACTAAAATTTTATTGTATAATTTTAATTACATGTATAATTGTAAAAAAAATAGCAATAATATGAGTCAAACTATTGTTACATTTTACAATTTCAGTAAGATTTTCAATTTTAGAATTTCAGTAAGACTGTGCTGAGCTGATGAGAAATTGGTCTTTAACTGGTATTTAGCGTCTCTAATTACTCTCCAGATAAATGTAGACACCTCAGACTGACAACACGAATCACATACTAACCTTACTGGCCGATGCCGAGAGGGACCGCAGCCAATCCGGTTGCGTGTCTTTGTCCGTTGAGGGGGAGAGTGCTGGGAAATCCTCCTGCTTCGCCTTCTTAACAGGAATAGGATCAGAAACCTAGAGAGAGAGTGAGTAGTTCATTAAGGCCAACAAATGTCCAGACAGATATGACTGATATTATAAAAACAGCCTTTATATCAAACACCAACACACTAGTTTTATTCATGTTGTTTGATTGTATTATATTTTTTCAGAGTAAAGACATTAATGTGCTTGAATGTTGTTAATAAAGCGGAACCGTCTTGAAGTCACCTGCTGTTTGTCAGTTATATTAGATTTTATGCTTCTGTTTGCCTCAGACTGTAATCACCGCATAATTCATATCATATTGTTCATTCATTAAACACTATCTGATTAATATGTTGTGTTCAGACACACACACACACACACACACACACACACACACACACACACGCACACATGTACACTAATACACACTGGAAGAAACACACACATGCAAACACACACACACAAGCTAATACTGGTAGACCACTCATAACCAAGCTACGTTACTATGGCAATATACTGTGTACCGCACACCTAACGTGCTCTGGGTCCGGGTAAGCTTTCAGCTCATAAACAGCTTTTGGATCATTCTGACCGATCAGAGACAGCCGTCTGATCAATCAGACACAAACTTCTGACCAATCAGAGACAGCCTTCTGATCAATCAGGGACAATCATAGACAGCCTTCTGATCAATCAGGAACAGCCCTCTGACTAATCATGGACAGCAGTCTGACCGATTAGGGCATTTTTGGTCCCACCCATTGTAAATCCCACCCATTGTGATTGGTTGATTCATGTCAATTCACAGACGGAACAATCCTGATTGGACAATATTCTGTCAACTTTTTACCCCTTTTGTCTCATCTCAAATGAAGTGTCTTAGCACTGTCGCTACAAGGCAAATGAAGGTAACAAGTAATGGAAGATTATACACCATCAATTAGCACGGTGCTAACTACATGCTTATCAACACATCAGCTGTTCAGTGATCTCTTAATAGACTTGATTATGTGGTTTCTGACACTTGCTAAACATCACATTTGTCACTGCTGCAATACTGGTGGCATCTCAGGTCAGCATGGTGATGATCGAGGTGCTGGTATAGCCACCATTGTACAGTGTTAGTTAATAAAGCGTCCTGACAGATAAAATATAGCCATGGTGTAATTTCAACAGGTGTCTGGAAGGTAGTGTTCTGTCCACAAGTCAAGAACACAACCTCTGATTGGTTGACAAGCGGGAACACAGCCTTTGATTGATTGGCAACCCAGGAACACAGCCTCTGATTGGTCGACAAGTCAGAAACACAGCCTCTGATTGATCAACAAGTCAGGAACACAGCCTCTGATTGGTCGACAAGCCAGGAACACAGCCTCTGATTCGTCGACAAGTCAGGAACACAGCCTCTGATTCGTCGACAAGTCAGGAACACAGCCTCTGATTGGCTGACAAGTCAGGAACACAGTCTCTGATTGATCAACCATTTTAGGAACACAGACTCTGACTGATCAACAAGCCAGGAACACAGCCTCTGACTGCGAATGCGTGCTCTGGCAAGTCAGAAGTGTGGCCTCTGATTGGTCGGCAAATCAGGAACACAGCTTGAGATTGGTGGGCAAGTGAAGAACACAGCCTCAGATTGCGTGACAGGTCAGAAATACAGCCTTTGATTGGTGGACAAGTCAAGAACATGTCTTCCGTTTGTCAGGAGCACAGCTGCTAATTGACTGACATGTCAGGTATACAGCCTCTGATTGATCAACTGATTAGTCAACATGTCAAGAACACAGCCTCTGATTGGTTGTTCAGTCATGAATGCACCCTCTGACTGGTTGATCAACTCAACCCAAGGCGTCAATAAGCAGCTAATAGCCATGTTAACAACAACGTTGACTCTTTTTAACAGAGAATTACAGAGGATTACAAAGCTGACTGGGATATGATCATACCAGAGCCCTCATCGGAACAGAGGGACAAAAATAAAAGTAAGTCTCTTGTGTGATGTGTATGATGTCCCTTGGTGTTACACCTGACAGGTTGTGTTGTCAAGTCAGCCTAATAGCATACAGTGTGTATTGTGTAAGAACCTAATAACACCTGTTATCGGAGATTAAATCACACAACAGCGAATCGTTAGTTTAATCCTAATGTTGCAGCAGAGAGGAAACTACAGGAGACTGTGATGAGCTGCTCCTGTAACACCACAGCAACAACCAAAAACCACCAAACCAGTTCTTCAGTTTCTCTCTCCGTTCTACACCCTCTCTGTGACCTGAACGTGGCCTCAGCCGGAAGGGAGGAGCTTCCTGCAGAACCAGTGTCTCTCTCTCCCTTGCTCTCTCTGTCTGTCTGTCTGTTTTTTTTTTGCTCTTTCTGTCTTCTTTCTTTCCTCTGTTACATTCTTTCTTACTTTTCTTTTTCTCTCCATCCTTTTTTTCTTTCATCCTTCTTCTCTCTGCATTCTTTCTTCACTATTCTTTTTATTTTTCCTTTCCTCTGTAATGTTATTCTTGCTCTTTTCTTCCTTTCTTTCATACATTTTTTCTTTTCTCTTTTGTTCTATTGGTTCCTCCTTTCCTTTCTTTTCTTCAACTGTCTGTGATGTTTACACTGTGTCTGTAGACACCACAGAAATCCTGACAGACCTGAGCTTTGTGTCAGGGTGCAGGTGTCAGACTGTGTGTTCTCTGAAGGTCTCTGAGACTCCACACACAACTCTTATTTACTGTCTAAGAACTGTGTGCGTGTGTGTACTTGTCTTACTATCCCCATGAGGACCTAATGTCCCTACAATGATAGTACTATATGACCATTTTGTACAAGTGAGCAGATTTTGTTACTCATTTGAACGTGTGCTGTTCTCATCACAAATGCCGACTACAGGAAGAGAAAGATCAGCTTATGGTTAGGTTTAGGTTTAGGTTACTGAAGTAAAGTTTAGTGTTAGGTTACTGTGATTAGGTTTAGGCTAGGTTGCTGAAGTTAGGCTTAGGTTACTGAGGTTAGGGTTAGGTTTAGGTTACTGTTGTTAGGTTTAGGTTACTGAGGTTCAGCTTAGGTTACAGTTAGTGTTAGGTTTAGTTTACTGAGATTAGAGTTAAGTTTAGGTTACTGAGGTTAGGTTTAAGTTTAGATTACTGAAGTTAGGTTTAAGACACAGGGTTAGGGTAGTTTAGTTTACTGAGATTAGGTTTAGGCTTAGTTTACAGAGGTTAGGTTTAGGGTTAGGTTACTGAGGCTAGGGTTAGGTTTAGGTTACTGAGGTTAGGTTTAGGTTACTCAGGTTTAGGGTTAGATTTAGAATATTTAGATTAGGTTTAGTTCACTGAGGTTAGGTTTAGATTTATATTACTGAGGTTAGGTTGAGGTTTAAGGTTACTGATCTTAGCTTTAGATTACTGTGGTTAGGTTTAGGTTACTAAGGTTAGGGTTAGGTTTAAGCAGCTGAGGTTTAGGGTTATGTTTAGATTACTGCAGTTAGGGTTGGGTTTATGTTACTGAGGTTTAGAGTTAGATTTAATTTACTAAGGTTGATTTAGTTCAATGAGGTTAGGGTTAGGTTTAGGTTACTGGGGTTTAGGGTTAGATTTAATTTACTAAGGTTGGTGTAGTTCACTGAGGTTAGGGTTAGGTTTATGTTACTGAGGTTTAGGGTTAGATGCAATTTACTAAGGCTGGTTTAGTTTAGTTTACTGAGGTTAGGTTTAGGTTTAAGGTTACTGAGGTTAGGTTTAGAATACTGGGGCTAGGATTAAGTTTAGAATACTGAGGATACGTTTAGGTTTGGGTTGCTGAGGTTAGGTGTAGGGTTAAGTTACTGAGGTTAGGTTTAGGTGTAGTGTTTTTTGGGCTACGGTCCTCACAAGTGCAGTAAGACCAACACACGTGTATATGTGGAGGAAGTTGAGGTGTGCGTGCAGAAGCCGGAGGGTTTGGGGTGTGTGCATGTGGTTGGTGTGTGCTGTTCCGAGGTTCTGAGAAATGCAGAGCTGCTTTCTGGAAATAAGACTGTATGAAGAAAGAAGCAGAGTCTGTCTCCGACTCCAGACAAACCAACTCTCTCTATTCAACACTTCAGCCTAAGGTTAGAGCAAGGTAGAAGTGAAGTGTAAGACAGCTTCTGGTCTACAGCGTTCCTGAGCGTTGGTTTCTTTGGAGTAACGTTCCCACTGAAGAGCTGAACTGAGATTAACACCAGCACAGTCTCTGTGTGTTTGCGTGTGTGTGTGTGTGTGTGTGTGTGTGTTCAGTGGAAGGCTGGACTTCCAGGAAGAGTTCACTCAGACATAACACAGCCACATTAAACACACAAACACACACAAAACAAAACAAAACCAAAAACACACAAAAATGCAAACACACAGACACACACACACACACACACACTCTCTGAGTCACATGAAGAGTCGTCCAGAACAGCTGCTCTCTCTCTCTCTATCTCTCTCTCTCTCTTTCTCTCTCTCGCTCTCTGGTGGGGTGGTCTAATCTGGTAGAGCGCTTCGTGGATTGGGTTCCACTTCCTCTCCCCGATTTGCTTTGGCAACAGTTTCCGTGGGAATGGAGCAGGCAGTGTTCCCCCGACGACAGAGCGTGTGTGAGTGTGTGTGTGTTTTGGGTTTGAGGTGGGAGTGCAGGGGGTGGCCCATTCGGCATCTCCACCAATATGATACAGTGACCATACACTGTGGGGATGTTACACACCTTTCCTGGAGATGCCCCCAAAACCTCTTACTAGGCTAGCCCTAAAACTAAACCTAAAACTAACCCTAACCCTAACCCTCACCTTTACCTTACCTAACCCTAACCCTCACCTCTAGCTTTACCTAACCCTAACCCTCACAATGAAAAAAGATCCCAACACTGTGAGTATATGAACAATTTTTGTTCCCCACAATGTGGCATAAACCTGACCCATACACACACGGATGGATGGATGATGATGCTGAACACTAAAAGCTTCTGAGCGCAAGATAATAATGTTTAAACTGAACTCTGATGGGCGCTTATTGATCTCTGATTGCCTGTCTTGTCTGAGCAGGAGCCAGTAATTCTAAAGCATCTTATTAGTTGGTGCAGTAATTGTAAAGCATCTGATTGGTTGGTGCAGTAATTCTAAAGCATCTGATTGGTTGGTGCAGTAATTCTAAAGCATCTGATTGGTTGGTGCAGTAACTGTAAAGCATCTGACTGGTTGGTGCAGTAATTATAAAGCATCTGATTGGTTGGTGCAGCATAATTATAAAGCATCTGATTGGTTGGTGCAGTAATTATAAAGCATCTGATTGGTTGGTGCAGTATAATTACAAAGCATCTGACTGGTTGGTGCCATAATTCTAAAGCATCTAATTGGTTGGTGCAGTAATTTTAAAGCATTTGATTGGATGATGCAGTGATTCTAAAGTGATTGCTGGGCTGCACGTCGCAGGACTACATGCACGCAGATTGTTAGGACGACTGCCCTTAATACCACGTCAACGTTGCCAAAGACTGCAATGGTGTTGTGCCAGACAGTCATGGAGTGACTCAGAATGACAGCGGGTCATCTTCAGTGATGAGTCCCGTTTTTATCTTTGAAGACTAACGAATCCGTGTGTGGAGGCACCGTGGTCAGCGCCAAGATGAATGGTTTGTTGTCATGCATCACA
Source organism: Semaprochilodus insignis (assembly GCA_034552555.1). Classification (NCBI taxonomy): domain Eukaryota; kingdom Metazoa; phylum Chordata; class Actinopteri; order Characiformes; family Prochilodontidae; genus Semaprochilodus; species Semaprochilodus insignis. Next base: position 9,591,258 of record CM067484.1, on the reverse strand, counting down.
TGTCCAGAAGGCCTGGTGTTGCTCCATCTCCACCACTACTGCAAAATCTGCAGGAACTGTGTGAGAATATTCAGGCAGCATTGGAAGGATTATCACAGGGCACCATTAGGAACCAGCACAACTGCATGACTAAACGTCTCGCCTGACGCCATACTGAGAGACACTACTTCTGTATGTGTAGCTCAATAAATATTACCCATATCAGTCTAAATTTATCATCGTTTATTGTTCCTGGTAACCTTTATCTTCCTTCCTAACAGCATTCCAATCCGGCACTTCCTTCTGGGTGCAACTATTCCTTTGATGATGATTGTATAAACGATGACCAAGCCCAACAGGCCAATCACGGCGCCGCCACTGGCCTCCAATCTGAGCAGGTAACCAGTGTTTAGTCTGTTCAGCTAAATGACAGTAACATATAAATGTCCCATATACAGTAACACGGACGCAGACACAGGGAGGGGTTTACGATCAGACTGTCGGCTCGCCAAAACCATTATCTCATTTACACACCACTAGAAAGCAGATCAGACTGTTTACACACACACACACACACATACATTCCAGACACACACACACATGCCAGACAGGCCAGACTGAACACTCCCTTATCTTTCAGGAACTGTGTCATCCTCTTCCTGTTCCACAATGAGGAAGAGAGTGAGAGAGAGAGAGACGGATAGAGAGACTGTTGTATAAAACTGTGCTGAAGTTTGAGTGTGGCTCGCTGCTTCTTGCTCCAGTGTAAAGGTTTGCGTTTAGACACTGATAAAATTAGCGTTAGCTCCATTTTGGATCTTCAGTGCAGCTATATGAAGCCCTCCCTCCTTTTCAGAGGTCAACACAGTGGAGTGACTGAAATGTGTCTCGCTGATGAAGCTCCAGTCTGAGTCTTTAGATTAACCGGGACTTTTAGCTGTATTCTGTAAAGCCTGTCCAAGCTATCAGCGTGGGCAGTGCCCGGAGGGGGGATTTCGGCTCGGCAGAAACGATAAGATGGCAGTAGACTGGCAGAAACAGGACACAGATTTTTTTCCCATAGTCACGCTTTCCCATACTCTCTCTCTCTCTCCCTCTCTCTCACTGGAATGGTTCCAATCCTCTTTTCAGTTGAAGCCAGCACCCCCCCCCCCCCCACTTTTCTGGAACGCTACCATCACGTGAAGCACTTCCAGCCAAGCTGGGGGGTGGTGGTGGTAGGGGGTGTCACGTGGGATTCCGATGCAGCTAAGCTGATCAGAGTTACCACCAGGGAGAGAGAGAGAGAGAGAGAGAGAGAGTGACCTAAATTGCAGTGCTCTCTGAGCTCCGTTCTGTGGGAAACACCATCAGACCGTCCCGCCTTTCCACCCCGTCAACCCGTCTAACGAGAAATCCCTCCATGTTCAACGCCCCATTTCTCTCTCTCTCTCTCTCTCTCTCTCTCTCTCTCTCTCTTTTCCCCTCTATCTAGGTCTCTCTCTCTCTTTTTCCCTCTCTCTCTCTCTCTCTCTCTCTATAAACCCCTCTAGGCTATCTCGGCCTTTTTCTCTTTTGATGTCTGCTGACATAGATGTCTAGAGAACTCTATCTGTTTCATTCTCTCTCTCTCTTTCTCTCTCTTTCATTTCCCCTCATTCCTTTCTTTCTCTCTCTCTGTAATTTCCATAATTTAAATCAGAAGCAGTTTATGTGCTCTGTTATCTCTCGGTTCCCACGGGTCCTGTTAAAGACGTCATTACAGTGAAGCTGTGTATGTGTGTTTGGGCTGAATGTCCTAATCTGAGCAGATTATCGTCTGGACTCAGGACCCATCTGTCTGGACGGCAGAATATAAGAATTAAAGGATGAGACAGCTCGCTGGCGGAAGCCCCTCCTGTTCGTACTCCAAAGCCCCGCCCCCCCGAAACACATCCATGAACTAGAACAGCGAAATGCTGACACTGTCCAACATAACAACCACTAGCAACCATCTAGGAACAACACTCTAGCATTCACCTGGGATTCCCTAGAACCCCCCATAGATACTACACCATCAACCTAGTAACCACCAGGGATACCAGAGTAAAACCATAGCATTCACCTGGGACACCTTAGCAACTACCTTGCAATACCAGAGCAACACCATAGCACCCACCTTGGATACCAAAGCACCCACCTGAGATACCACAGCAACACCCTAACACCCACATAACCACACTTTAGCCACCACCAGCAATACCAGAGCAAAACCATAGCATCGACCTGAGATACCTTAGCATCCCCAAGCAACCACCCACTATACCACAGCTTGGAATACCACTGGAACCATTGTGCACAGCTATCACTTTAAATCATCCACAGCTCTTTGATCAGCTCTCAGTTACATAAATAATTATTTAGTTTTGAAATCCTGACTTTTATCAGAAGAGGACACCCTGGTTTCTTTCAGGTCCTTTATGCTGCTCATGCCACTTGTCCGCTTAACAAATCGCCTTCAGATTGATTTGATATCAACTGAACGCAGGCAAAGGAAGACACACACACACACACACACACACACACACTCACACACACACACACGCACACACACATACTCACACTTACACTTACAAACACACACACACACACCCTCACACGGTTTTGTTTCTGCTTCCCCTGCATTCAGACCGAAACTGACTCAAACACAAGCTACTGGAAGATTATGCACCACCAATTAGCATGGTGCTAACTGCATGTCTACATCGATTTGATTGGAAATGACTGTTCTGAACACAGACATCACCAACACAGAGACCTCTGATGAAGCAAACAGATGCCAAACTGTCAAGACAGTAAAACGAGAAAAGGGGGGGCTTTGGTTGTGAGCTGGGTATGGGGGGTTCAGGAGGCTATCAGGCTGTAAAAGCGCCTGTAAAACCACTGGGTGAAGTTGAGGTCATCCTCTGTGAGCGTGTTATGGAGGGTTCATCTGAAGGTGAGGAGCCATTCCTGAGCTGTAAACAGTCTGAAGTTTACAAGGCTGGAAGTAAAGGGCTCCATAAAGTCCAGCCTTGGTCAGCTGGTCACTCTCAGAGGTGACAGAGAGGTCACCAACCCAGCGGAGGAAAAAAAAAAAAACCCCTAACCACAACTAACCTCTGATCTTCATCGTAAACCTTAAAGGTGCCATAGAATGGACAACCCTACTTACACTGGCATAGTTGAGATCGGTAACATCAACAGTCTTAACTTAGTATTAACAACTTGCAAACAATGACAACGGAGCAACAGCAACAAAACTGGTGGACTATGTGGAGACATCTACCATTCCTGGCTGTGAAGGGGATGTTGGCACTTTTCATACCTTCCCAAGGAACCGAACTGTCAGCAGGCATGGTTCGTGTTCATCTTTACACAAAGCTGATGTTCGCCATCTTCTTAATCAAATGTTCCATTCCACCCAGTGTAACTGTGGCACCATTTTTAAGGTGGAATTCACAAAACAAGCTAATGAACAGGAAGCCAACTTCAATGTTGTGAACATTGCTTGCTCTGCACATTTAACGCCAGACAGTTTCTCAAACCTTGGACACATCGGCTATATAAAGCAGCTTCACTCAGCGTTTGATACTGAACTTTAGCATCACAACCCCAAGAGAAACCTGTAAGTAGCAGCCATGCTTTGTGGTTTTAGCATTGTTTGCTGGGTGAAGCAGATCATCTTAAGATGAAAGCTTCGTAGTGAGTAGCAACTCCAATTTGAATCACTGACCCTTTGTGCTTGCACAGAGAGGAATCTGTCCTCTGCATTTAACCTCTCCGTGCAGTGAAACATAAACACACACTCTAGTGAACACACTAGGGGCCAGTGAGCACACTTGCCCAGAGTAGTGGGCAGCCCTATCCATGGCATCTGGGGAGAGGTTGGGGGTTAGCAGCCTTGCACTTCAGGGGATTGAACTGCAGCCTTCCGGTCACATAGGTTCCTTAACTTCCAGCCCACAACTGCCCCTTTACTTTGGCTTGATGCTGAGATCGACAGCAAGTAATTAGCATAGCTAACTATATAATGTAATATGAAGGCCGAGCTTATTTCCATTTCATAGGTTCATTTTATTTTGTTTAGTTCCGCATTTTTCTTCTGTGTGATCATCGCTGTGTCTCGCTGTAAACCAGCCAATCAGAGTAGAGCTCATCAAATTATTCATGAGCTCACCAAAAAAGAAGAAGCGGCTCGTTTCAGTCTGGGGCCATGTCATAGGGTCATATCAAAGTAAGACACCTTCTATGAGGAACAATTTAGAATTCTGAATATGTGCATTCAATAGCAGCTATAAGTGGCATTCTGCTCTATTTAAATATAATTAAATAATGATGCATGTAATTACATAGGAATAGCATAGATTTATGAATTTCCACTTAGTATGGACATGTTTCCATACCTAACTTTTCTGATCGGGACACCTTTATCAGAAAACAGGTGTTTCTTATAAAGTGGTCTGTGAGTTAGTGGAAAAGAGAGAAAACGAGGGAGAGAGATATATAGAGAGGGAGTACGTGTGCAGGACTGTTTGAGTTCCTGATTGTTTCCTGATTTCATCTAAACATGTTGGAACAGAAAGAGAGAGAGGGAGAAAGAGAGAGAGAGAGAGAGAGAGAGAGAGAAGTGGTAAAATTTCCATCCTCAGACAGAGGAAGTGTCGGAGAAACGCCACCACACAGTGGGGGAGGAGGGGGAGCGGGAGACAGGATGTTGTGGTTTGAGGAAAAGAATAAAGAGAGAGAGAGTGTGTGAGAGAGAGGAAGGAGACTCTCAGAGCGGTTCTCTCACTGGAGTTGGTTAATTACAGAGAAATGAGTTTATATATATAACGGAGCGATTCAGGACAGAACTTCATTACTCACACATGGAAGAGCACTCGGATAAAAAAAGTGATTCTGATTCTGAGGGTCGATTCTCGTTACGAGTTCTGATTCCGAGTTCTGATTCCTATGGTTGATTCTGAGTGCTTATTTTGAGGGCTGATTCTGATTCTAAGTTCTGGTTCTGATTCTGAGTGCTGATTCTGAAGTGCTGATTTTGAGTGCTGATTAGGTGTGCTGATTCTGAGTGCTGATTATGTGTGCTGATT
>CM067484.1:9571291-9585846 GCA_034552555.1 Semaprochilodus insignis | reverse complement strand
CACACACACACACACACACACACACACACACACACACACACACACACACACACACAGTTTTATTGCATGAATGGAAGCTTTAATTGTGTGTGTATATGTGTGTGTGTGTGTGTGTGTGTGTGTGTGTGTGTGTGTGTGTGTGATGCAACTTCAGAAATCCTGCAGAACTGATCAACTTACATAACAGCACAGCCGGAATAACTGACACATATGAGAGAGAGACAGAGAAGGGGTAGAGAGAGAGAGATACAGAGATGGATAGAAAGATAGATAGAAAGTGTGAGAGAGAGACAGAGAGAGAGAGAGAGAGGAAGTTGGAAAGAACGAGGGAAAGTGAGGGAATTGGGATGTACCTACTTGAGTTGGCAAGCAATGGTACTTTCCACTAACACAAACACACACTTCTCTCTAGGTCAGTGTGTGTGTGTGTGTGTGTGTGTGTGTGTGTGTGTGTGTGTGTGTGTAAAACAAAGAACTTTGCAAAGAAATCTTGGCCACAGTCAGACACAACCACCCATAATTTACCAGCACATTCACATATCTATACTCTTTGTGTGGACTGGACTCTTGGTGTGGACAGTATCTGGAGAGCTCTTCTACTGAGAGAAGTTACGTTAAGCTGTGGAGCAGTGGAGCTGCATTCTCTGGAGTGATGGAGCTCCATCCAATACCTCTTGTGTTGAGTTGGAATGATCCAGAACTGATCAACCAACAACAGGACTTGACCTCACTAATGCTCAAATGCAAACACCAATGTTCCAACATCAGTACCTGACATCACTAATGTTCAATCAAATCCTCACAGCAATGTAGTAAGAGTTTTTTTTGCTACATCTATGTACTACCAACAGGCTTGTTGATGAGCGCTCTAGTGCTTCCCACTGGGAGTTTCACCATCATGAGGCATTGGATTGGTTCTGCACTTGTTTGTCATGCACTGGTAAAACAATCTGAGCTCCAAGAATGGCTCAGCACTGTCTTTGAGACCAGGCGGTGCAGTCCGTCACCATCTTCAAATGGTGACTGAAGACTGTTGCTTAAGTGAACATCTACTGCACTTGTGTTAGGCTACAAGTATGCTGTGTCTTAATTATATATCTTTCAGATCTTTTCAGCATTAGCTTTTATTTTCTGGCAATGTTTGAGCACAAGGATAGTACTGGTGTTAGACAGGACACGTTCTCTGAGAGGACTACAAAGCTCTTTTGTAAGTCGCTCTACATAAGAACATCTGCTGCATGTTTAAATGTAAACGCAGCTTATGACCAAACTACTGCACTGAAATCCATTTTCCTGCCCTATTTAAGGTGGAACTGGAAACTCTCATGAGAAGCCAACTTCAGCTACATAATAGACGGCTCATCTGATACAGCTGAGCGAGTCAGGCGGCTCTTCAGCTGCTGTGAGCCGAAACAGAAGTGCTCCGGTGTCCATGCTTGGTTAATTTAACCCCCAAAATGTAAGTTATGGACAAACTCCTAGCTGAAAAGCCACCAGCTCCTGCGTTATTTCCTGCACAATCCAACAAAAAACTGCAGTGTTGGCGGAAAACCACCCACTTTGGCAACACCAGTCCTAGCTTACACACAGCCGAACGCTCCAGAGGTCAACTCCGACAGTGTAGCGCAGGTCAGAGAACCCACAGTGAGTGTGGTTCTGCTCCAGAGACGGTGGGCGGATGCTGATGTGGAGCTGCAGCTGGTTGTGTTTGTGTGCTGAGATTAGCAGCAGCTTTCAGACCCAAACACAGAGTCCATTCTTCAGCAGCAGAGCGACAGCAGCTACATCTGCTCACCAGCAGCAGAGCTCACTCACACATACACACACACATACACACGCACACATCCGGGGCCTGCTCAGACCTAAAATGCTGCCAAAATAAACACAGCATTCAACAGCATTTCACTGCACACAATCAGAGGTGCAGTAACAAGCACCATTCACTTCAAGAGAACACTCAGTGACTCTTACTGACCACTACAAATACCTAACCACTCCGGTTAACTGGGTAAGAAGGAAATACATGCAGTCGTGTGCAAAAGTTTGATCAAATTCCATGTTGTTGTTCTAAGTGTAAATAAGTTCACACCTCCTCTACAGAGAACACACTCCTACACATTCTCATAGAAAAGCGCTGTTTATTTACTGGATTTAAACATACTGTAAATAATAAAGAAAGGAATTTAACCCCCGGGCCAAAGTTACGGCACATTTTATACTTTAGGAACAATCCTTCAGCCATATTTAAGGGTGCTTTCATACCTACTTTGTTTGATTAGGATCTTTGGACTTTTCAGTCTGGTTTGAACCGAAAAAGCAGGTGTGAAAGGTGCCTTGGACCGCGATCTGATCTGGTGTGATCAGCAAAGGTAGTCTCGATCCGACTCAAACTGCACCATGGCTGGGTTCGTTTGCAGTGGTTCGGACTTTCAGGACAATTACACAAAGTAGAGGCAATGTAAATGTAATTTGGCCTGACAAAAACCACGAGGACACACATGCCAAAAACGACAGTCACGTCACCTCCCTGCGCACTGCCATGCAAGTGAACCTCGGAATTTTGTTAACTTGGCATTCATTGCACATGACGCTTCTTTCACAATGAATAAATATGAAGGGAGATTAGCTGAACAGGTACTCCTCTACAGGTGCTTATATGAGAGCTGCCAAGGTTTTGACAGCAGTGCTGCTGCAGTGTTTAAACACCTCACTGTCACTGCTGGACTGAGAATAGTCCACCAACCAAATATATCCAGCCAACGGCATCATGTGGGCAGCATCCTGTGGGTAGCATCCTGGGGACAATGTTCTGTGACCACTGATGAGGGACTAGTGGATACACTGACAAGGTGGACCAACAAGGGCAGAGTATCTGATAGAGTGGACAGTGAATGGCTGCAGTACAACAGCACTGCTGTGTCTGATCCACTCACACCAGCACAACATACACTGGCACACCACCACCACCATACCAGTGTCACTGCAGTGCTGAGAATGATCCACCACTCACATAATACCTGCTCTGTGGTGGTCCTGTGGGGGTCCTGACCATTGAAGAACAGAGTAACAAAGCATATAGAAACAGAATAGAGACACAGACGGAACTACAATCTGTATCTGCAGAACTACAAAGTGCACCTACATGGTAAGTGGAGCTGATAGATGAGTGAAGATATAAGGAGACGGACTGCGAGTAAATGTCAGTGTGAACGGTTAGAGAAGCAGAACTAAAAAGCACCAACGTATCATTTTCTGCTTTGATCCAGACCAGCACCAGATATAAACACACCCTCGGAAGCTGGTGAGACTAAAAGTAAAGCTGTTAGTGTAGCAGGCCTGCATGTGTGAGTGCCTTTTTTAGCATTAGCGTCTGATCCGGACGTGCAGCTTCAAATCTCTCCTTCCTCTCTCTCTCTCTCTCTTTCTCTCTCTCTTTCTTTTTTTAATTTCCATTCTCTCGTTTCTCCCAGCAGAGACACAAGGGATCTCTCTCTCTCACTCTGTCTCTCTCTCTCTCTGTTCTATTTGAAAGCAAGGTCACTAAAAAGGGTCATGGAGTCACGCCAACTCTCTCCCTCTCTCCCTCTCTCTCTCTCTGTAAGTGTAATAACTTTCAGCAGTCTAGCCAGTGGGCTGGAGGCTCAGACTGCAGTCTACCCCCCCTCCTCTCTTCCTCTCTCTCTCTTTATCACTCTCTCTCTCTCTCTCTGCAGAGTTGATGCATACTGCAGGCAGGACCAGCTTCTTGAGCTTAAAGCGACAGCACCCTTCTCTCCCTCCCTCTCTCGCCCACTCTTCACTGAAAGCTGACGTTCTCTCCAGTATAGAGGCGGGCGATATCACGATACGAGACATGACTTCATAATAAACTGCATCACGGTATCCTTTCCAGACTACATGATCAGTAATTAAAGAGCACTGCCTGATCAACATGTTTCATTAGAGGACATAATTAGTGATGCCTAATTGCATCTGTAGGGTTTGATAGTATTATTAAAACTGCTGATTTCCTTTTTTCCTCCATTCCATCTCACCAGTCCTCAGGAACAGTGAATATCGTGATATCTCACGAGACCTGATTCACACGTGCTACCTCTGCATGGCGTGAGCAGCGCAAAGCATCTTGATTTTCATGTCAATGCTCATGTTAACAGGTCAGCGCTTTCATGCTCCCAGACGCAGCACCGAAATGGTGCTGGATTTTAGAGAGACCAAAAATGAAACAGAAAAATCGAAATACTAGGAAAGATTACGTGCTGCACACAGAATTCCCAACTGGACAGCCAGGCTTGAAACTATCACCCAATCACAGTCAGAGTGCTGAGATGTAGCTTCACAGTGCAAACGTTGTGGTATGAAGGGCATGCATGTGCGAGCTGTACCAGTCATTCTGCAGCGTTGCTCATGCCATATTGAGGCAGTATGTGTGAATCAGACGTGAAAGTATCATGATGCTACGTTTGTGACATATCGCCTAGCCTTAGCAAAGATGGATGTAAGTATATTGTTCATCAGCCCTGTGATCAGAAGCCTCTGTTAAAGTAACAGAAGCAGCTCCTCCCTCCAGATGACACGTGAGTCTGGCTTTAAATGCGAATCTCTAAGACCATCTACCACTTCTTACTGACCTGCTGCTGCAGATGTTCTTATTGCAGGCTTAAGGAGCCCCCCCAACCCCTTCCCCCATTCACCAGAAGGTGGAAAGAACGTTTAGAAATGACTGTGATGCATGTCAATCATAACTGTGCTTATTTTGCATTCTCCTCCAAGCGTGTTGAGCCCCAGTGAGAGAAGCCATCTGTAAAGGTATGGTTGAGCTTATTGTGTCTTGGAGGAAGAACCTTGGCAACATCATACAATAGAATGGTAGCTAACAGAGGTAACTGGAAACTCAGCACAGAGAACCCCTAAGAGACGGGTGTTATATTTCTCGCTTTCATGAATTCTACAAATAATTCTCAGTAATATCGCACAAAAACTAAACTCTTCCTCACAGCATCCAGCACTCTTTCATCTGCACCACACCTTTACCCTTTCCTTTTCCTCTCTCTCTGTCTTTACCACACACCCTTGCGCTAATTCTACCCTTTTTTAATCCTCTCTCTCTATCTCTTTTTCTCCACTTATTGTCTACTCGCCTCACCTTTTCTCTCCTTCTCAACTTTCTTCTCTCTCTCTCTCTGTCTCTCTCTCTCTGTCTCTCTCACTCTCTCAGTATGAAGTGTATTCTCGTGCAGTAGAGGAAGCTATTAAACTTTAATGAGAGCTGAGTGATACAGAAACCTGCAGGGGTGTGTCTAACCCTCTCTTACACACATACACACATATACACACACGCGCGCACATACAATGTCAGCTCTTTTCTTGAGTCTTCCTTCCTTTCTGCGACTCCACACCACAACACAGAGTGAGACACAATAAACACTCTTCGCACTCTTCTGTGTTTTACATAGATGCTATACAGTGAGTAGTAAGTCGGAGGTGTGGTGTGTAAGGTACCGTGCATAGGGCAAAGGCTGTAGAGTGTAGTGTGCAGGGTATAAGAGGTGTACTGTGCATGTTGTACAGTGTGTAGAAGGTATAGTGTGTAAGTGGTATAGTGTGTAGGATGTAAGATGTAGGTGGTAAGTGGTGTAGGGTGTAGGAGGTGTACTGCGCATGTTGCATACTGTGTAGGGTATCGTGTGCAAAGTGTAGTGTGTAGGAGGTATAGTGTGTAGGATGTAAGGTGTAGGCAGTAAGAGGTCTAGTGTGTAGGTGGTATGAGTTGTAGGGTGTAGTGTATAAGGATTAGGCATTGGTGATACAGTGTGTAGTGTGTGGGGTGTAAGCTGTAGGCATTGTTGATATAGTGTGTAAACTGTAGGTGGCAGGAGGTGCAGTGTGTGGGGTGTAGGTGCTAGGAAGTGTAAAATGTACGAGGTGTACTGTGTATGTTGTATAGTGTGTAGGATGTAGTCTGCAGGGTGTAGCTAATATAATGATATACTATATTCTGTCTATGAATATACTGTAAAATATAAACAGATCATATACTTTAAATATATTCCAATTTATTAGCATGTGAATGAACAACAAATGTCCTTATCAGAACACGCTGCAGCTCAAACAGAAGAAGAAAAAGGATGTGAGTGATTATGGTGATGTGCAGGCGGTAAACCCAGAGAACCACCACAGCGAGCGTGTGTGTGTCTTTCAACATCAAAGAAATGTGTGTGAGTGTGTGTGCAGCGAAAGCCACCACCACAAAACCATGCGACCCAGCTCCTCCCTCACACACTCTACACACGCTGCACTGCTAACCGACCTTGCTGCAGCCTGCAGACTCGCCACATGCACAAGCTTAGACTCTAACTGTAGGTTTCAGTTAGCTCTGTTATTGTAATAAGTCAACATCTACACTGTATAGGTAATACACAATTACAGTCTATTTACTCAATTTAAGAAAAAATATGCTTTATATTTATATATATTATATATTTTGTTGACTTTGGCGAATAAAATGATGGTGCTTTTTAAGCATGGGCTCCTTAGAGGATGGATTTAGACATTTCCATACAACTGAATGAGCACAGGCAGCAGAGCAACTCTAGGAATACAGAGAGACAGACACTTACCTGGCGATGTGAAGGAAGAGGTCAGTGGATACATGCAAAAAAAAGAGGGAGAAAAGAAACATTAGTATTACATATTACATATTATTCCGCATGCACTGACCGGCCACTTTATTAGGTACATCTCCTTGTATCTACATTCCTGGTTCGTTTTATCAGCTCCACTTACCATATCGATGCCTTTGTAGTTCTACAATAGAACTGTAGTCCATCTGTTTCACTTTGTTTGCCCCCTGTTCTTCAATGGTCATGATGCCCTCAGGACCACCACAGAGCAAGTATTATGTGGGTGGTGGATCATTCTCAACACTGCAGTGACACTGACTTGGTGCTGGTGTGTTAGTGTGTGTTGTGCTGGTGTGAGTGAATCAGACACAGCAGTGCTGCTAGAGTGTTTATACACCTCAGTGTCACTGCTAGACTAAGAATACTCCAACAACCAAAGCTGTCCAGCCTACACCGTCCTGTGGGCAGCGTCCTGTGGACACTGATGAAGGACTAGAGCATGATCAACACAAACTCTGCAGCAGCAGATGAGCTATTGTGTCTGACTTTACATCTACAAGGTGGACCAGCAAGGTAGGAGTGTCTAATAGAGTGGACAGTGAGTGGACACAGTGTTTAGACACTCCAGCAGCACTGGTGTGTCTGATCCACTCACACCAGCACAACACACACTAACACACCACCACCACAGCGGTGTTACTGCGGTGCTGAGAACAATCTACCACCCAAATAACACCTGCTCTGTGGTCCTGTGAGGGCCCTGACCATTAAAGAACAGGATGTGCAGAGAAACTGATGGACTATATACAGTCTGTAATTGTAGAACTATAAAGTGCATCTATATGGTAAGTGGAGCTGATAAAATGTACAATGAGTGTAGATACTCAGAGGTGCACTTAATGAAGAGGCCGGTTGGTGTATATCATACGTTAAAGACAGGATACTACACTTACTATACACGGCAGTGAGCTCTGTCTGACAGTCAGCAGTCATATGTATTAGTGATAACAGCACGGATATTCTTCTACAGTAACCGTATCACTCTGCTGAATTCTGGTAGCAATGACTCTCTTTCTGTTGCAGCTGACCAACACTCAACACTCATGTTAAATCATCTCACATCTCCCATCACAGGGAACACAAACGTGTGCTCCAAACACTTCTCCAAGGACTGAATAGTGAGATCCCCCACCGGTTAGAACAAACTCAGAAACAGGAGTGTGCCAGCTTTCCTTAAATGCTGTCAGCCGAAGAGCAGAAGGACAATTCACCACATCCAGGGATGACGGTCACCTGACAATAGCCAAATCATTTACGTATCAACATGAAAAATAGAACAAGAGCATTCGTTCCTGTTTTGGGAGGTGATTATCAGGATATGCTAACGTTATGTGAGATAACTTACATGTTTCAGTCAACGTTAGCTTGCGATACACTAGCTGAAAATAATAATAAACATCTCTTTTTATACAGCAATCCACTGGCGACGGCTGTCTGGGTTACTCGGAAATTGATGAAAAGATGAGCCATGATCACATTTAGATCACTGAGAAGGTGTACAGCCTGGTACACATAATGTGCCGTACTACCATCACCGCCTCGACTTGCTTTACTGCTTCATTTAAGCTCTGCTCTGAACTATTCTTACACCACTTCCCAAATTCCTCCCTCCACAGCTTTGCTTTCACCCAGGAACCCAACAGTGGCATTCAGAGGCCACCCAGGACACATCAAGGCCACCCTTCCGGCCACCCCGGTTAAGGCAGTGACCTAAGTGAGACAGTCAGCCATCATTACTAAAGTGTCAATGATGCTTTATGGTAAATGTCTGCCATCAAGGTAAGGATAACTCAATAATGAGAGTCTGAAGATGCCGTATTTAATAATTAGCATATTAGTGTGACGGGCTAATTTGCTCAGCAACAGGGAACAGGGAAACAGGGGAAAATGAATGAACAGGGAAAACGAACGTCAGCTGGTTCCTTTCAGCAATACTTCTGTGAGCTACATAATGTAGTAAGCTATTCATGCTAAATAATATTTGTACAGTTGAATGCATGCATGTATTGTAAGTTAGCTTCAGTGCTGTCTGGCAAGCCTCCCACACATTACATGTGTCAGGTAATCAGGTGTAACCAGTATCAACGGCAGTCTAAACTAATACATTTATTCATGAGGAAATGATGGACAGACTTAGTTATGCACAAAGAAAAATGTACAAAGAAGAATGCATTAGTCATTTAAATACAGTAACAATATTTTTCTGACCAGTGTGCCACCCCAATATCACTAGATCTCACCTGGCCACCCTATTCTGAAAGTTCTAGCTACACCTCTGAATGGCGACTGGCATGAAATAGGTGCATGCACTTCAGAAAACGAGATGAGCTGAGCACCAGACTTTGCAGACTGACTGAACTAAACCACATTCACCTTTATCTGGAGAAACACTGAAGAAGTCTTACAGCTCTGTAACACTAAAGGGGGATACTTTCTATGGTGGTAGGAAGATCTGCTGTGTAAAGCAGTAGGAGACTGGAGGTGGTACGCTGTGGTAAATAATATCCTGACTGTGCTGGATCTACTATGAACACCTTCAGCTCAACGGAACCACAGCTGCTATGTTCTTGACCAACCATACTGTGTATTTTGTTTATGCTGAAGTTAATGTTGACTGAGAGTTTGTGCACCAAACAACAGAACTTCCTGAGTTAAGTAAGTTTCCTTTCTATACCACACTCAAGACTATCATCAAGATGTTTCTCAGAATCTCACACCAGTGAACCTGAAACTCACCCACATCTCACATATCAGAAATCACACTTCATATGTACAGTTTGTGAGGTTTCTCAACAAGACAGCTAAAAATCTATATATATAACTGAAACAGAGTGTTAGAAGTGTTGGTAACTTTGGATCTCTCTCTCTCTCTCTCTCTCTCTCTAAGAATAATTTGTGCTTCAACAATTACTATATAAATTTTTCAGGATTTCATTGGTTTTATCTAAATCACAATTTAAGACTGAAGTTTTCAGGTTAAGAGATGTATTTTTTTTTTTTAATTACAGCCTACATTAGCAAAACGAGGTGGTCTTATGTTTTAAGTGGGGAAACTAATAACACAGAGCCTGTGAACTGCCTGTAGATAAGGTAGACCAATGACACCACAACCATGACTGGCAGTTTGGCACACTACAGTTAGGGTTCAAACCTTAAGCAGAAATAGTGGATATTCTGAAATTCCAGACTAATCTTCTTCGTAATCTGACCCTTAATTTATAGAAAGTAATCACAATTTAAATCGCAGTTGTAATATTAGAAAACTTGCAATTAGATATTTTCACCAAATTGTTCAGTCCTGGCTGTATCTATCTGGATATCACAGAGTGAACGATCCTGATCGGACATTTCAATTCAATTCAACTTTATTCAATTCAATTCAATTCAACTCAACTTTATTGTCATTATATCAGTACAGGGTTGCACAGTATAACGGTATAACGAAACACAGTCAGGCTCCTTCTCCAGTGCAGTTACAAGAATATGTGTATATACAGTATATATATATATATATATATATATATAGTGTAGTGCAAATAGACAAATACACAAATCTTTCTGTAAAGATTTGAACCCTTTTGTAATAAAAGTATTAATACAATACTAACAGAGTCCAACCACAACAAGCACGACGACTACATTGACAAACATACTTTCACAGAATTCATTAGATCTGCTTTGGACACCTAGAAAGCCCTGAAGGTTCTACTGCATGATATGCATCATGATATTTAGTCGGAGTTGTGAGTTGGAGCTGTGAGTGCAAAGATATTAACTGAGCATTTCACAGACTGCTGCACTAAACACACCCAATTAAGACTAATTATTACAACAGCACATACACAATTACAATAAATAAACATCATCATGCTTCTCAGCGGTGTTTCAGATATACATGTATGTTTTGTTCCACTGTTTGTTCCACTGTTTAAACTATGATTCTATTTTGCTCCTCACAGAGCCTCATGGTCAGGCAGCCTCGCTGCTTTATCTGAGCCAGATGCTGTGATCTGCACTCCGGTCCTCATAAAGAGCGACCTCTGACCCCCGCCCCTCGACTCTGACCACATAAACTGAAACCCTCCGGTCAGTGGGACCGTCTCGCGAGGTCAAGCACACACATCACCCACATAAAACACAGAGACGTTTATGTTTCTGCTCTGAGGAAAGCCTGAATAGATCCGTCCTTCAGTGTTTTACATCTCAAGGCAACTGAAAACACAACCGAGCTACGTCACTTGCTGTGAATTCATGCAAATATACAGTCAACAGTTTGGACACAGCTCAACCATATGTTCTGTTACTCTGCTCTTGAGAGATACATACAGAGCTCTGTTCTGACTGGCTGTCCTGTATTGTGCCTCCAGTTTGAAGCACTTCTTATAACTTCAGGGTCAATAAATGTATGTGGCTGAATGGGTGGGGCTAAACTGCTGTAGGCGGGATGGGTGGGGCTAAACTGCAGTAGGGGTGGGACAAATATAATTCCAAAGTTATTTCAGAATTTAAATGACTTCAGATGATATGTATTATTATTATTATTATTATTATGTGGAAAAAAACAGCAGAAATAAAAAATAAAAAGATTTTATTGCCTAAAATGTTGAGTATGTGTTCACATTCAGTGCCAAAAAAGCGGAAACTTGCATTTGTGTGGTTCGGAATACAGAATGCAAATATGAACTTCATGATAACAGAAATAAGCTGAGTAAGGCACTTTGCACACTATCTTTTCTCCACATCTCTGTCAGTTTCTGTCAGACAAGACTGGTTCTCGTCTCTGTGAGGTTGTGACCTTTTGACCCCCCTGTGGAACAGCTCACACCGTGTGTTGGGGCGGGGGGTTGGTTGGGGTTTATGGTCCGTACCACTGTAAACTTTAGTGGGGGGGGAGCTGTAAAGAATAAAAGCCTCAGCACTTTGGGCGCTATCTTGAAAAGTCATCAGGGCAGACGCTTCAGCCTAATGACTCCAAACGCAGCTTCATGACCACTAACGGCAGCCAGACCGGGGTCAAGCCAGGGTCAGGTTGAAACACACAGAGTCATCTTTAGACGTGCACTACCCCCACAGAGACTGCTGCCTGAGTAGTTTTATAGAAATGAAACCCTATTTTTTAAGCTGTACATAAGCTTCCTTCATTTGTCAGCCACATTAGCCTCATACTGGGTTAAAGGATGTGTGCTGCAGGCCACCTCTGTGGGAGGGAGGTTTTATTCCACATCGCCCCCATTTTCTTTCATAAAACCCCTTTTTGTTACAGAGCTCTGCCGATCCACATCTGGAGAACTCTCCACTGACGTCACCCCTGTTCTCCGGCTTGATTAGTAGCACATGAGGAGATGGAGGAGCGAGGAAGAAGCAAGCTGGGGGTCTAAAGCTTTCTCCCCAGAGTTTTTAACCAATACTTTGGAAGGAAGGAAGAAGTACTTAACACTTTCGTTTCACAAAAAAACACACTGTTCTTAGTCCTTCAGCCCTAGCCTTTAGCCATTAGCAGTGTGTTGTTTTGCTCAATTCAGACGCTAAATATTTTGGATAAACATTGCACAAGTTGAGAGCCGAGTGGTGCCAAATGGAACAGTAATGGAGCAAACTGCGGTTAGCAAACTAGCTAGATCACCCTGGATGGATGGCCTGGGATGATTTTTACATTTTTCTCATCTGACATATTAAAAAAATGTCTCACAAGGCTGTTATGACTATTGATTTCTGTTTAGCTATGAGCAAACTTGCCCGCTTGATGCCTAATGTTAGCCAGATAACTGACGCAGACGCCAACACAAGTTTTTTACAACTTCAGAGCAGTTGAGCTATAATTCATCTGTTGCATTATTCTAGTCATTGTACCATAAGGTTGCTAAATCTAAGACACCTGAAAGTTAGCCTCTATTTAATACAGACAATTATTAATCAGAAGAGTAGTCTTAATTGATATTAGCTTAGCTAATGAGCCTAGCCCAAGCATAAGATAAACAGACAGGAAACAGACAGGGTCCCAATTTTACAACTGTGTCTGACACTGTGCTATTTTAAAATATAGCTAACACAGCTAACATTAGCCTACATTCCTGTCATTCAGCTCATTTAAATAGAGATTACATTAGCCACAGTTTCGCTAATGTTACAGCTACCAAGAGTGAAAACGCCATTCTATGTGATATTGTTGTGATCTACTTTTGAACCACAAGAGATACTGCAAATCTGATTGCGGCAATCGATTTCTGAGAAAATTCTGGAAATCGATTGCACTGATAAAGTGCTGATAAAATATTGTGCAGCACCCTGGTTTGAACATCATAGCAGAACACACATGGAGAGATGGACACTTTGATGACAGCACTTTATTGTAAGACACAATCTCTTTTGGAATAACTAATTTGACAGATGTAAGTTAAGCAATGTAGCATACAAGGAGAGAAACACAACCCACATAACACTGTTCTGGCCCAAATCTGGCCCACATTGCCCATTTTCATCTGGCCCACTGGCCACATGGATTGATGGCACTTGGGAAGACTGATCACAGTTACAAGACACATATGCACTAGATTTGGGCCACTCGTCAGCCAAAAGTAGGCAACTCTGCTGTATCTGTGCCAAAAGTGGACCAGATCAGTTTTCGGACAGGTCGGCCCAGTGCATGTTTTAGACATGTGGGCCACCTTTGGCTCGCTGAAGATGGAAAAGAAAGTGGGCCAGCAGTACCATATCTTCGCCAGATGTGGCCCACATCCGCATGCTATCTGGAAAGTGATTTCACTGCACGTTGAGATCATGCATAAAATCTTCCTGTTTGTATCAGTAAGCGTTGCTGATTGGCTACCAAGAGTGAAAACGCCATTCTATGTGATATTGTTGTGATCCACTTTTGAACCACAAGAGATACTGCAAATCTGATTGCGCCAATCGATTTCTGAGAAAATTCTGGTCTTCTTTGATATGCATTACCACCTTCCCATTGGAAAAATTTTATCCAATATGGCGGCTTTCAAGATGGCGGCCATGTCCCGGACATAGCCTAAAACATAGGCCCCTTCACCCATTACTTGCTGGGGTATTCAGATATGTCATTTTCCCTTTAGTTTCTGAAATAAAACGGTGTCCTGAGACCTTTGACTCACTCTGTACAATCATATTACACACTACTAGTGAAGATGTACTGTGAGTGTCTGTAGTGCAAACGAAAGTCTGTCTGTTGCTAATTTTAAACTAACTACTCTCCACCATAAGTCTCGGGATAGACTTACTATCAAACTTACTATGGAACATACGCTTAGCTGATGCAGCTGACTGCTGGTCCAGAGAGACTGTAACTTCACTCGTTCACTAACAAGCTTGCCAACTAGCAGCTACACGTGAGTCTTCTCTTTTGATGACAAAAATGTGCAGGATGTTTTTGTCTTTTCACAAAACACAGAGTTCTAGATCGTTCCGCAGTGTGTGTGTGTGTGTGTGTGTGAGAGAGAGAAAGAGAGAGGCTCAGTGGGGCTCTGACACACACACACTCACACATCACAGCCATTATCACCAATTAGAGAGACTGTCCTCATTACAGCACGAGCAAAAGGTGAACCCAGGCTGCTAACTGTGTCCTTCTACCCTTCGCCACCACAGAGTCAGGAATTCAGGTTAGAGAGAGAGAGAGTGGAGAGACAGAGAGAGAGAGAGAGAGGAGTATATACTGTATAAATGCTTTTATATATATATATATATATATATATATATATATATATATACATATATATATATATATATATATATATATATACATATATATATGTGTGTGTGTGTGTGTGTGTGTGTGTGTGTTCATGTATATAGTAAAAATAATGTGCTGGTGTATAGTGAAGGTGTTTGGACTGCTGCATACTA
>CM067484.1:9547293-9571239 GCA_034552555.1 Semaprochilodus insignis | reverse complement strand
TGTGTGTGTGTGTGTGTGTGTGTGTGTGTTCATGTATATAGTAAAAATAATGTGCTGGTGTATAGTGAAGGTGTTTGGACTGCTGCATACTATGCATCTACATAATAGATATGGTATCATATAGATGCCTATTTACAAAAAATTATATAAATATTTTATATAATCTAATATAAGTATATAAAGTTTTGATTACAATGGCAATAATTATAATGCCATAAACAGACACCTGGGCGGTGAGAACAGATTACTAAAGGGTGAAACTGACCGGTGGCGGCGGATTAGCCGTCCGTGCCAGCGGGACGGCCGATCACCTGTTGCTGATGCTAATGCTAATCCCAAAAGCAGCTTGAAGCTCAGAGACTCGCTACACACACACCAGCTGCTCCGGATACACACACACATACACAGAGCGGGCACACATACGCACACTCACACGCACACACACTGCGTTCACACTGTCACAGAAAAACACTTTTAACCTTAAACCAAACCCAGCAGGAAGGTGAGGTCAATAGACCAGGTGGGCCAGGTGAACAACCAAGCTGCACAGTACAGTCTTCCTAACACATCTGAGTGTAGAATTCAGCCTCACAGTATCTTAACTATCACTGTATATGATCATATTTACTTTAGCACTGATAAAGTTAATAGGATAGCATTAAAACTTAGCATTAATAATAAACATAAAAATAATGTCAGCATTAATCATTTTAATATCAATAAATTAGCATACATAAGGTTGATATGTTATAGGCATGCATTAATAAATTTAATGTTAAATGTTAGCACTAATGAAGTAAAGCAGTTGGCATTAAAACGTTAACATGTTAATGAGCTAGTATTGTTAAAGTTAAGCTAGTATTAAAGGTTAATAATAATAAATAATACATTAATATGTATAACAGGCATAATAAAGTTAATGCTAAGCTAGCATTAATATGGTTGATTGATTTACATAATCAAGCTGAAAGGTTTGGGTTAGCATGTGTAAAGTTAGTGAGCATGGTATCGATCATATAATGGTCAATATCTACCAAATACCAAATGCAAAAAACTGAACACTAATATTAATACGTTTGAATATCATGGTAGAGACAATGTATCGCAGCATGAGTGCGCTTTACATATATGTAAATGAGCCCTGTTCTGATTGGCTTCCATTTATTGTGCCTCATTTAAAACGTAGAGCAGACTGAAGCACTCCTTGTAACTTTAGTGTAAGTGGGCGGGGCTGTAGATGTGTTGGTTTTTGAGACACCACAAAAACAATGAATTGAAGTGGGCGGTTATGAAGATTAGTTTCCATATATGGAATATGTTATGCTAAATGAGCGATTAACTTTTAAATATTGTACTTCGTTACTTTGTTAGCGTGTTTGTGAGAGACGTCGGAGCTGAAGAGACTGGATTACTCTCACTGTAATGAGCTAAAGCTGCAGAAACGCTGAGCACCAACAACCAACAGATCAGTCTGATCTGTGATTGTATGAGAGAACTGAACACGCGACCCTCAGGTCACCTGACTCTCACTCTCTCTCTGCCTCCTACACGTACTTTATTTTGGTGAATGTAAATTGGTTTTAGATGCCCTCCTGACCTCGACACACTGGCGCACGCCCAGGAAGCGGCGTTTATTGTTGTCTGTTGCACTGACTTCATTTAAAAATAGAAAATGCAGTTACTCTGTTATAAGAAACAGGACTCTAAATATTCTCATCTCAGGCTGCAGGCTGCTAATGCTGGAGGGCTACTCCTCAACCCTCACCCACAGAGCCCACCTTAAAGGCGAATTCCACCACATTTTCCTACAGTCCTCCATAATTCAGTGTAAAGTGAGTGATTTAGAGTGGTTTGGTGTAAAATGGTTCAGGTGGCTTTACAGTGGTGGTGATAGGAACCAGGGGTCACCATGTCTACAACACAAACATAGCTACATTATGTTCAATCCAAAACCCCCAGTGAACCCACACGTGTCTTTTCAGATTTCATATGGAATGCTGATGATGGTAAAACAGTGGAAAAACACTGAACATAAAACGTATTTTTTAGGAACTATTTTGGCACACAATGCCCTGCCTGTATCCCTCCACCATTAATTGATTTTAAGGCTGAAATACACCTAGAACTATTGTAAAACAACATCTCAGACATCAGGCATCATATTAATAACCATTTCATGTAATAACTTTCTGTATATGAGCGTTCAGAGGAGCACGTCTGGCTCCTATTACCCCCACTGTAGGAAGCCATCACCCTCCTAGTACATATGATCATAAGATAAGCCAAGATCTAGCCATATATTTATGGCTGCATCCTTAACTTTGAGGCCCAGGATCAGTAGGGAAGTTGGGCTGCCATTCCAGAACCTTCCAGGTGACAAGGACATGGAGGTGAGGGGGGGGGGGAGAAACTAGCTAGCTATCATGGCTTGTGTCTAGTTAATTCAGTCCATTTTTGAAGGCTAGATAGATACATTAGCTACATAACTAGCTTTAGAAAACCTAGCAGACTGACTCACTGTGCAAATTCCACTCCAAAATTATTTCAGATATGTTTCATTCTGTTTCAGTTATTCATTTATGCTGCAATGCTAGCATAATTAGCATTATGGAGCGACAAAAAGAGAAGACAAAAAGGGGATGAAAACAACAAGAAAGACAGAACCACTAACACAATTACATGGGAGTTGTAAGAGAGACAGAACGGGTTATCTTTACAACAGGATATCGGCTAGCAGCCCTAAACAAACTCAGGTCAGGAACCGGCTCCTTCCTTCATTTTAGAAGCAGCCTGTATCAGTGACTGATGACTCTGCCGAGCCAGTCTGAGATCTACAGATAAGCACAAGCGCTGCCATGCATGCTAACACTGTGTCCTGTGTGCTAATGCTAAGGCTCTGGCCCACGTCCATCCGTCCACTTCTGTAATTAAAGCGCTCCAAACGAGGCGACACCATGGACAGACGACCCGCGGCGTCGGGATCCGCTTACACAGAAAAGGCCGAGCAGCCGTCTCAAACGCTCACACACACGGTGGCTTAGCATGTCTGCGTGCCTGCGGGGCAGGATGTTATGTTACCTTCCCAAATTACACGTACTAGCGGTGACCTACACCGCCAGTCTACAGCCAAAATTAGCCTCAGCTGCCTGCGGGGGCGGGTTCTCGGTACCAGCCAAAATCAGGCTTCCAGCGTCTTCCCCAGTGCTAGGAGGCATGACACACGTTAGCATGACTTACTTACTGTTCTTACGGTATGCTAAATGCTAATGTTGAGTTATGAAGTGGCAAAAGTTTGGCTGCAAGGATCTCCTGGAACTTTTCCACCCTCTAATTTAACTCCTAAAATATTTCCATCTTCTGTTTCCTGCAAATTCAGCTGCATCCTGTTCTCCAGATGCGGACGCTTTCGTTTCACCATTTCTTTAAAAGAAATACGGATCTTGGCTTGTTTCGTCCTCATCTCCGTGCCCAGTTCTCAGCACTTCAAGGGGGCGTCTAGGAGGACCGTGCCAAAATAAACTCAACATTCCAGAAGCGGTTCATCCCACGCTGCACAGTGTAGCACAGACAGCCTTCATGCTAGGCTAAACCTGCTAGCATTTCAACAGAAACAGAGACAGGGCATGAAGTAACATGAGCTGAATACAGCTGAAATATAAGGAGCAACTACACCATTAGAGTTAGCGTTAAAGCAATTCGTCGACCGGGCTGCCTTAAAATGAAGGAATGCTATCAGTCAGAAAGATTAACAGCACTACATTCTCACTACTTTCCAGATTATTCAAGTTCAGTATGATACTTTTGTACAGCAGTGTGCACTTCTGACTCCAGGTGGTTATTGATTTTCTAAGTTACGCATCCTCTCCAGAGAATATATACGGTAGCACTTTAGAATAAGGCTAAAGGATTTGCAAATGGTTCAAAAATAGCTTATTATTGGTTATTAGTTAGGTAATAAACGCTTTACAAAGTATTAATAAGCAGTTATAACACATTAATAAAAAGGGCAAAAATTAGCTCCTCCATACGATGTATATGAATAGGTATTGAAGCTGACAGGGTTTATGTAGACTGATGCAAAAGATGAAGTAGGATCAGTAAACATCAAAATCGGAGATTTAACAGCATAAAAGTATGTGTGTTCAATGTTAGATTAACAACAGGTCACCCTTGCCCCTTTTATTAATGTGTTGAACAGGTTTATTAATGATTTTAAGGTGTTTATGACCTAATTAATATCCTTTAGTAAACACTTTTTAAACCATTCATAAAGGTAGCTTTATTCTAAAGTGGTACCAAATACGCTACTACACATTTTCATACACAATTACTGTTTATTAACTGAATTTAACACAATGGTGGGGACACAAAACACAAAAAACATGGCCTTTAGAGCTGCATATGGAAATCTGAGATGTAGCAATATGTGGATTTGAATTATGTCATTTTGATTTTTTGCTTTAAACATGTATGTATTCACCCACCTATCAGATACATCTGTATGATCTGTCTAACTCCAGTGACCTAAACATCTCAGTCCGGTCACCTAATAATCCCACTCCAGTCTCCCTCCAGTGACCTGAAGATTTGATAATCGCACTGCAACCACCTGAAAATTTCACTCCAGTCACCTAAAAAAAACACACTCCAGCCACCCGAAAATATCACTCGCATCTACCTCCAGTGAGCCGAACATTTCACTGCAACCACCTGAAAAACCCACCCCAATCTCACTCCAGCTTCCTGAAACTATCTCACTTCAATCAAGTGAGATTTTCATTTCAGTCTCACTCAAGCCACCTGAAAATATCTCACTTGTCTCACTCCAGTGATCTGAAATTCCACTCCAGACACGTAAAAAACCTGTCTTGTACTTCCACTAACTGGCCACTTTATTAGAAAATCTATCTCCAGCCACCTGAAAATCTCCCTCCTGTGATCTGAAGATCTAAAAAAATCTCACTCCAGCCACCTGAACATTTCATTCCTGTCTAACTCCAGTCACCCGAAAGTTTCGCTTGTCTCACTCTAGTCACCTGAAAACACTGCATTCCAGCCAACGGAATATTTAACTCCAGTCTCACTCCAGTCACCTAAAATATCTTACTCCAGGCACCTGTAAAGCTCACTCCAGTCACTCAAATATATCACACACAAATCTCATTCCAGTCACGTGAAAAGTTGTAAATTAAAAAACAGCTAATATAAATCACCCAGTTTGTCTGTAACAAATTCAGAAATGCATGATCGGCACGGCTTGTTATGAGAGGCTGGTGTAGCTCATTAGGACATTTTGGTGCAGCTCATTACGAGTGAGGAAATAAAGAGTGTTCCTCGTACAGAGTGTAAGGGGTTAAAGCGGATTCCCAGCAGATTCTAATAATAAAGAATAAGTGGATTATTAAATGAGCAGAGTCATGTGACTAGCGGGATTATTTCATTGAGGAACAGTTCATTTCCTGCAAAGGAGCAGAATGTAATCAGCATCAGCAGAGACGCAGCGCTCCGTGTGTGTGTGTGTGTTTCCAGTCCGTCCGCCAGGATGCTGTGAGGTCAGTGAGGTAGCCCTTATTTAGAGCAGGAAGACCAAATTTGCTTAGCAACCACATTTACTCTCCAACTGCTGAAATATTTTGGCACACACACACACACACACACACACACACACACACTCTTCCCAATGCTTGAACTCTCCAAGGACGTGCTGCTTCACACACACTGAATGGAGAACACAATTCTCCCACTCTTCAGGTGGGTTTTGGCGGTTTTGTAAAGATTTTATCTCTAACTGGAGCAAGGGTTGCCAGATTTCAGCCATGAAAACACGATGCGGTCTGGGCCTTCCTAATTGGGATTAGGGCCGACAAGCAGGCATGTAATACGTATTTGATTACATCTTTATTGCATCTCCCATTCTGTTTTAAAACCGGGCTATCTGGACCAAAAGCAGCAACCTGGCAACCCAAAGAAGAGCTCATACATAAGAGGAAGGCAGGCTGCCAGTCACTGGAAGTAGAAGGTAGGTGCTTCTAATAACAGTGCGGAATCTGTCCATACATGCTCATGTGTTATCGGGAACTACATAAACATTATCAGCATGTATTCTGTCTACTGCCTGGTTGGTTTGTCTGACCCCAATACCCCTGCCATGACGGTTCAAAGTTCAACCACGTACCTTAACGTCCAAACAAATCACCCACGCTCACACACACACACACACACACACACACCTGCACACATGCAGTTACAGGCAGAGAGAGAGTGAGACAGAGAGAGAGAGAGAGTTTGGTGTGGTTGTCAAGGACTCAGCCTAAGGCGCTATTGAGGAATTCTGTCCTGACATGCTTTAGCATCCGAACGGAAACAGCTTGCAGGAAAACACGTTTCTGTGGAGAATTAAAGTGGTAAACTGCCTGGCTCGGACCCGCTCCCCTCCACAGCCAACACCACACACACTGCAGCAAAGCAACCAAGCAGTGATAATGCGGTCAACAAGGAATAAAAGCTTCCATTCACTGTTAGCCACATTAGCCTAGTTTGGTTGAAATCCCCTGTTTTTAAAGGAATTGTTCAGTGAAGAATCAAATTCCCCCCACTCTACCTCCCGTCCAGCCTCAGAGCTCAAATGTAGCCTATCAGCCAGGACATGAAGTTTACGTATTTAGCTGTAGTGCAAGAGTTACGAGGCTAACTCTTTCTAATGGCCTTGATTATGTGGTATAAACTATAAACTGAGACTAAAGTGGCAAACAAACACTAGAAGTCAATAGTCACCCAAATTTTATATTCTCTCAAACCGCACCAGGTCCTCATAAGGGAGGTACAGATTTGCAGATGTGGGTCAGGACACTGTGTGACTCAGTGTGAGATATAAACATGAACTAAACTGTGTGGCTAAGCACTGCAGGTCCTTTCAACTAACAGGTGTTGTGCTGAATTGAGACTTTGCAGAATCAGACCTTCCTTCAGGTTTATGCATGTCATGCATAAGGATGTCAAAACAGGTTTGTATTTTTTGTTGTTTCTATTTACACTCATCATCAAAGGAACAGCTGCACAAATAGTTGCACCCAGGCAGAACCAACTGACACGTATGAAACGTGGTGGGAAGGTTCAACATTGTGAGACATGCGAATCATTAACGTTTCACGCCCGGCGAATGTGATGCAAGCAAGGACAGGCCGTATTGCTGTACCTGACTGACCCAACAGCCACGATTGCAGACATTCAGTGAGCAGTGATGCCCTCCATGAGTCATCCTGTTAGTGCCAGCAACATTGGCAGACGGGTGCACGACGCAGGACTACATGCACACAGACCGTTACAACGACTGCCCTTAACACCACCTCAACATCGCCAAAGACTGCAATGGTGTCATGCCACACTGTCATGGAGTGACTCAGAATGGCAGCGGGTCATCTTCAGTGATGAGTCCCACTTTTGTCTTGGTGGAGACAACCGAGAAATCCGTGTGTGGAGGCACCGTGGTCAGCGGCAAGATGAATGGCTTTATGACACTGGTCACACGTCCAGAAGGCCTGGTGTCACGCCACCTCCACCCCTACCCCTCTGGTGGAACTGTGTAAAAATATTCAAACTGCATGGGATGGATTATCACAGAACACAATGAGGAACTTATATAATTACATGCCAAGACATATGCATGCATGTGACCTGACGCCATACTGAGAGACACTACTTCTGTACGTGTAGCTCAATCAATATTGCCCATATCAGTCTAAATGTATCATCATTTATTGTTCCTGGTAACCTTTATCTTCCTTCCCAATAGTATTGTAATCCGACACGTCCTTCTGGGAGCAACTATTCTTTTGTTAATGAGTGTAGAATAGGGACGCACTGATCCGATATTAGGATCGGATATCGGTACTCATATAAACAAAATTAGCTGGATCGGATATCGGATAATTAGGCCGATCTATGGGACTGATCCATTCAGATTAATTTGTTTGAGACGTGTGCTATGCCATAAATCAGCAGTGCGTGTGCAGCATGCCTATAGACTTGCAAACAGGAACAACAACAACAACATGGCGCGAGTCATATAGTCAGCTTCATGGAGGTATTTCATGCTTGTTACACCAACAAGTTTGACGGTAATATGCAATATCTGCAAAACAAATGTTGCAAGGGGTGATGGAAAATGCATTGCAAAATACAATGCAACCAATTTCATTAAGTACCTCCAAATGCTAAAGAGCACACTGAGTTCCTAATGTCACAGAAACAAAAAGAAGCAGGAGATGATACGATACTACCTTTAGAAACATAAATCAATTAGACATTATTAAAATGAAAGGGGGTCAGATTCTGCAGGGAGTCAGAATTCAACACAACACCTGTTTGTTTCAAGTTTTTGCAGTGTTCAGCTACATGGTGAAGTTTAGTTCATGTTTATATCTCATAGTAAGTTATATCATGTCCTAAACCACATGCACAACCTCAGACTCAAATTAGCTGCTGGACATTGAATGTAAGGAGGACTCTGGGGGGACTATCACTTTAAGAGAAGTCTGATGAAGCTTCAGCACTGTTTTGTTTCACTCTCACATGTGCAGAATGCTGGAGTCTCAGCGGCAGCAGCTGAACAGACTGAAGCCAATTACAGACGGAGAACACAGAGGGAGTCAGATTTCTGCTGATAAGCAACAGCACAGAGAGTGCGTGTGTGTGTGCGCGGGCGTGTGTGTGTGTTGTCTACCAGCACACACAAAAACAGAAACTACCCCTCCAAAATAGACCATTTACTCTCCCTGTTATACTCATCCAACTGTGCATATCAGTTGCTCCTCTAATGAAACATTATCACCGCTCATTTAACACTCGTGCCCGTACCTTTAAAAGTGGGCTAGAGGTTGAGCCGTGCTGAAATCAGATCGCTGTCCCTTTAAAAGTACCACTGTATGCCTCTGTTTGTCCAGTGTCACACCATTGTAGTCACGTGACTCGCACAGACAGAAACTCTCACATCAGCAGCCTTCACTAACTTCTGACCTCCACTCACTACATCACAAACCGCACGATTAAAACAAGAAGTGTATTGTATTTACTTTATTTCATTCCTTTATTTAACCTTTATTTCTATTTAATTATTTTTTTCCTGCCAACATATGAACTTACCAGTTTACAGATATATCTATACTTCCACTAACTGGCCACGTTATTAGAAAATCCTATCTTGTGGTTCCACTAACTGGCCATTTTATTAGAAACACCTATCATGTGGTTCCACTAAGTGGCCATTGTATTAGAAACACCTCCCTTGTGGTTCCACTAACTGGCAACTTTATTAGAAACACCTATCTTTTATTTCTACAAAATGGCCAATTTATTAGAAACATCCACCTTGTACTTCCACTAACTGGCCACTTTGTTAGAACATCAGTAGATGTTTTACAGTCTTTGCTGAGATGAAGATACAGGGGAAGGGTTTTTGACGAAGTGGCCGAGGACTGAGCGTGTTGTAGAAAAATCGTGAAAGTTCACAGACGGTCATATCTGAGCCACATGCTGCACTTCCTCTTTCTTAGGCAAAAGTTAGCCTCACTCCTGGTTTTAAATCCTCCATTTTGTTGGATCAAACCCAAAGTTTCTTCTCTGTGGTGTTAGAACATGGCGCCTCTCTTCTACCCCTTCATCAATCCATCCTTTCCCTCTTTTTCATTACAAAGAGCCTCCCTCCCATCTCTGTCCATTTCCTAGCACACGCTAATGGCAGCATTAGCCTGGGTTAGCGGCTAGCGACTCCATTATAAAAGCTCGGGTCTCATCGATTCACTGCAGCTCAGATTAGCGTCAACTTTACACCGATTACCAAAAGGAACACCATCAATCCAGCACTGACCGGAGCTTCCAGAGGATGCCACACCCACACATTCTCAACACATCTGGAGCAGTAGTATGGAAAATGACTGGGTTCTGGGTTGAATTTCATTGTGCTATACTGTATTTAAGGACTGTTGGGTTGCATTCCAGGGTGCTGGGTTGTATTTTCAGGATGTTTGGTTGTATTTTTGTGTGTTAAGTTGTATTTTCAGGTGTTGAATCATATTTTTTTTTGTAATTTCTTATTTTGTAACTTGCACTTTAGTCTACCTCTTGTTCTGTATCTGTTCTGCTGCTATTCTGCTGTAACGATGCAAAGTTCCCCATGTGGGATAATAAAAGGCTATCTTATATTATCTTGAATTGTATTTTTCAGATGTTGAGTCATATTTTCGGGTGTGGAATCATATTTTCAGGGTGTTGAGTTTTATTTTCAGGTGTTGAGTTGTATTTTCAGGGTGTTGGGTTGTGTTTTTGAGTGCTGGGCTGTATTTTCAGGGTGTTGGGCTGTCCAGTGTTGGGCTGTCCAGTGTTGTGCGGTAAGTGGCTGATTGCAGATCTGAGTTGAGACATCAGGCCTCTGTTATATCAGTTCAGCAGAAGGTCATTTGTTTTCCTCAGTTGGTGATTAAAACTCCAGAGCCGAGGGTGTATCGACCCTCTCTTCCTAAAGACTGTGTGAGTGTGTGTGTGCTGAGATCTGTTGGTTGCAGCAGGAAGTGTATTCTGATGTTACACAGTGCTGCTTAAATTTGATTCCTCCTTCACTGACCTACTATGGAGAAAGAGAGAAAGAGAGAGAGAGAGAGAGAGAGGAGATGTGATAAGGGATGTGCATACATATATATATATATATGTATATATATATATAGCACAAATATTATAATTCTGGAAGTAGTTATTTTATGTATATCATATGGCCAATAGTATGTGGACACCTAACCATTACACCTATAGGGGCATTAATATGGAGTTGCCCCCACAGCCCACTATAACAGCCTCCACTCTTTTCAGAACAATGTGTCTGTCTGGGGAATTAGTCTCCTTTCAGTCACAACTGACATTCCAGTTCATCCCAAAGTTGTTCAGTAGGGTTGAGGTCAGGGTTCTGTGCAGGTCACTAGAGTTCCTCCATATCAAACTCCTCAAATCATGTCTTTATGGAGCTGAACTAAAGGTCAAAGTCCAAAGCCTGAAAAAATGCCCCAGACCATTCTCTCTCCTAACTTTACCATTGGTACTATGCATTACAGTGTGTAGCGTTCTCCTAGCATCCACCAAACCGACATTCACTCTTCAGACTGCCAGATAGTGAAATGTGATTCATCACTCCAGAGAACATTTCCACTGTTTCAGAATCCATCCGGGGCTTGGCATTCCACATAATGATCTTAGGCTTGTGTGCAGCTGCTTGGCCATGAAACCCATTTCATGAAGCTCCTGATCTACAGTCCTTATGCTGATCTTGCTTCCAGAGGCAGTTTAGAACACTGTAGTTAGCGATGTAACAGGGGCGGCCTCGGTGTGTGCATTTGCGTGGTCTACCACTTCGTGGCTGAGCTGTTGTTGCCCTAGAGACTTAGCGCTTAACAATAGCACGTACAGTGGACCGGTGCAGATCTAGCAGGACAGAAATTTCTGAATTGTGGTAAAGGTGTTATTTTATGACAGTGTCACGTTTAAAGTCACTGATTTCTTCAGTACAACCCATTCAACTCCCAGGGCGCAGAGGACAAAACACAGTGTGTGTCCTTTACTGAAGACACAACAGCTCTCTGAAACTGCCGCGCTGTCTCACTGTACCAGTCAGATCCTCAAAGCAAAGCTCATTAAAGCGATAGTTCAGCAAAAAAAGAGAGAGAGACAGAGAGAGAGAGAGAGAGAGAGAAAGACGCTGTTCCAGCTCTAGTAGTGTAGTGTGTCAGCCTCGTAAGTAAATAGTGCTAAACTGTAAACAGATAGCGCTCCGCTCACGATATCCGAGACATTTTACCCCACTGAGTCAGACATACAAACAACAAAGCGCCAGTGTGGGGCAAAAAGACGCCTCAGTAATATTCGGGAGGGGTACAAGGACACAATTACCTGTAATTTCCTCCTGAAATAAAAGACCTTAAAGAGACGCTGCGCTTTCTACCCCTCTCTTTGTGTGAGCTTGTGTGGGAGAGCGAGAAAGAGGTAAAGAGAGAGAGATATGGCGAGAGAGAGATACTGAGATAGAGAGATACAGCAAGAGAGAGAGAGAGAGAGAAAGAGAGAGACAGAGAGAAAGAGAGAGACAGAGAGAAAGTCCTGTGTGTAGATTAAAGCAGCCGAACGGCGCCACAGCTATGAACTCATACTGTTTGGTATGGATAGTGTTTCATATACAAAACCGGTCAAAAGTTTAGACACACCTACACACCGGACATGTTACTGTCAACCCTGTTACTGTCAATGCAATTACTGTTTACATTGGTACTGACAACACCACTACTGTCAACACCGTTACTGTCAACCCTGTTACTGTCAATGCTGTTCCCGTTTACTCTGTTACTGGCAATACTGTTATTGCCAACGCAGTCACTGTCAACCACGTTATTCATTAAAGTCACTGTCAGCAACAATACCCAGTAAACAATTGGATGCTGTTCCTGCACCTGTTTATATTCCAGAAATTTTGAAGTTCTGATTCAAAGTGACAGGAATTGATATCCATTCCATAAGTGGATTCCACACAACAATTCCGATTCCAAAAACCCAAACATGGAGAAGAACATGTAGCAGAAACAGAGTAGAGCAGTGATTATGCCCTAAAAGACATTCACAGTGTGAATGCTAAATGGATTTGATTAACTGGGACCGGTTCTGTTAAATCTGGTTCTCCTGTAAACTCCTCCAGGTTGGTAGCTGTTCCGTCCTCTAATGGATGAATGCAAGTTTTTATAGATTGGGCTAAAAGGCACTTCAGTGGTGGGATCAGTCATAAGCGGTTCTCCTCTTTCACCCACTATTTTATTTACAGCGTCTGCTCTGAAGTTGATCTGCAGGAGAGTAGTGAGACTGTAAGACTGCAGTTAGACCGCAGGATCAGTGACCCGGTCATTTAGCCTGAGGAACCACACCGACCGGACACTAACAGTATTAAAAGCCATTGTTTCCAACACATTTAATTCCTAAGGAGTAACCCGAGAACACACACACCCAGACTCCGCCCTCCTTCACTTCCTGTGAGTGTGTTACAGGGGCTGTGTTTCTAATCGCAGCTGAGATCACTTCCCTTCCCTCGCTCTCCGCTCTCCACTTTACTTTCCTGTAGAACGCCAATCAAACCAGACCAAAAGCTCACTTACGACCTTCAGCACTCCAAGTCTCTTACAAACAACTTGTTTCTATTCTATTCTTTTTGTGAAGTCAAAAAACAGCAGTTTAGCCCCACCTATTCAGCCTATAACAGTTTAGCCTCACCTATTCAGGCTACAGCAGTTTAGCTCCACCCATTCAGCCTATTGCAGTTTAACCCCACCCATTCAGGCTACAGCAGTTTAGCTCCACCCATTCAGCCTATAGCAGTTTAACCCCACCTATTCAGGCTACAGCAGTTTAGCTCCACCCATTCAGCCTATTGCAGTTTAACCCCACCTATTCAGGCTACAGCAGTTTAGCTCCACCCATTTAGCCTATTGCAGTTTAACCCCACCCATTCAGGCTACAGCAGTTTAGCCCCACCCATTCAGCCTATAGCAGTTTAACCCCACCCATTCCGGCTACAGCAGTTTAGCTCCACCCGTTCAGCCTACAGCAGTTTATCCCTGTCTGTTCAGTCAACAGCAGTTTAACCCCACACATTCAGCCCATAGCAGTTTAGCTCCACCCATTCAGGTTACAGCAGTTTTGCTCTATCTCTTCAGGTTACAGCAGTTTTGCTCCATCTCTTCAGCCTACAGCAGTTTAGTGCCATCCTGTTCATTCTACAGCCGTTTAGCTCCACCTGTTCAGTCTATAGCAGTTTAGTTCCACCCATTCAGCCTACAGCAGTTTAGCCCCACCTTTTTGTTCTACAGCACCTACTACCTGAAAGAGGTTTCTGATAAAGTGACCGGGGCAAGTACATCTAAGGTTTTGGAGCTACAACATGACAGAAAGTGGAAACAAAGCGAGACAGACAGACAGACAGACAAATAGACAGAGACAGAGAGAGAGAGAGAGAGAAAGCGAGAGAGAAAGTAACAATAGCCACTGGTCAGTGTGTTAGCGTGTGAACAATAGTGTAAAGCTCAGTGGGCTCCAGCTCCACCGTCACTGCAGCTGATGCTTTTTAACAACAACAACAAAAAAAAAGGGACAAAAGAACCCGAGAGGAACGTCAGCTCGCACACACACAACAGCAAAACAAAACCTCTCTCACGGCCGCGAGCATCCCGCTGAGTGATGTTCAGCTAGAGCTACAGGGCAAAGGTCACAGTCTCCAAACGCTAATCAAGCACATTTAAAAAGGCACACGCCACACCAGACAGATCTTCACCTGTCTCCACAGAAGACCACTGACCAGTAGAACGGGATGCTCTGGGGCAGCTGCACAAGATCCTAAGATCACAAAGCCACCAGGCATGGGCTAGAAGGGTATTAAGCCTCCCAAGCATTCGACTGAGGAACGGTGGAACTGCATCCAGCTCCACTTCATCCAATACCTCTGAGATGAGTTGGAGTGATCCAGAAATGGTCATTCAACATCAGTACCTGACCTCATTAATACTCAATCAAATCCTCACAGCAATGTTCCAACATTAGTACCAGACCTCACTAATCCTCAATCAAATTTCTCTCTCTCTCTCTCTCTTTCTCTCTCTCTCTCTCTCTCTCCCTCACTCTCTGTGCTATCTGCTGTCCTGTGGGACCTGAACAGGGATGCATGATTGGTCAGAGATAATGAATGCAGTGGGGGTTGATGGGAAGGGTCATGTGTCAAACATCTCTTAGACACACACGCACACACAGAGGGGGTGATAAGAGTGAACAGAGTGAGGAGAGGAGCAGAGGGCCCAAGAGCACATCTATACCCCTCATTCATGTTCTGACCCTTCACAGAGAAACATCAGTGTTACTCAATGAAGCTCTCAAATAGTCCCTCACACCTCTTTACAGAGTCAGCTTCCTACAACGTTCTCCATCTCCTCAAAACGACCGTAATAACTAACACAGCAACCTCACTACCTTTTCTCAGAGTGACCTTAAAAGATAACGCAGCTTCCTCCCAACCTTCTCCACCTTCACAGTCTTCTCAAAGTTACAGTAAGAACTAACACAGCACCCACACAACCTTAAACGTCTTCTCGAACATCCTCAGATTGACCTTAACAGCTAACAGAGCTCAACCTTCTCCATCCTCTCAATCTTCTCTGAGCGACCTTAGGAGAAAACACAGCACCCCCACAACCTTCAACATCTTCTTAGTCTTCTCAGAGTGACCTTATGGGCTAACACAGCACAACCTTCTCCATCTTCTCAGTGACCTTCAGCTATTAGTGATCTTAAAAGCTCTCAGTGATCCTAAAAGCTCTTAGAGTCACCCTAAAAGCTCTCGGAATGACTTTAAGATGCCAGAGTGACCTTAAAAGATCCCAGAGTGATTCAAAAGCTCACATGGTGAGTTTAAAAGCTCTCAGGGTGATTCAAAAGCTCTCAGGGTGATTTTAAAAGCTGTCGGAGTGATTCAAAAGCTCTCAGAGTGATTCAAATGCTCTCAGGATGATTTTAAAAGCTCTCAGAGTGATTCAAAAGCTCTCAGGGTGATTTCAAAAGTGCTCAGAGTGATTCAAAAGCTCTCAGGGTGATTTTAAAAGCTCTCGGAGTGATTCAAAAGCTCTCAGGGTGATTTTAAAAGCTCTCGGAGTGATTCAAAAGCTCTCGGAGTGATTCAAAAGCTCTCAAGGCGATTTTAAAAACACATAGAGTGACTAAAGTCTCTAAGAATGATTTTAAAATTTAGGTTAAACCTGCCCCTCATACTGAGAAGAACTTTCTAATGAACATGAAGCTGCAGAGACTCCTAAATTGAGAGTATACTGTGTAGGGGTGGGGAAAAATTGATGTAACCTAGTATCATAATATTGAGCATTATTGTATGAACACACAGACAAGCATGAATATCGTATTATATAAATATCAGGTAAGTTTTTATTCCATTTTTCTGTTTCCTTTGGGCGCAACATTTGCAGCTGATAAATCACTATGTACATATATCACAGATCTCGGCATATTGTGATATGTTTAAAATCGCAATAGTATCATATAGTGGGGTCTTTGGTGATTTCCCCTTTAATATTAAATGAATATCTAGACAATATTGGTCATTATACTGAGATATAAAGTCGCAGTGTTGCTGTTCTGCTGTGGGAACCAGAGAAAGTGAGAACTTCCATGGGTTGTTGATCACCATGTCTTCACAGAGAGGTTTATTTGCCTCCTCTCATTAAATATTCCAACGTTTAAAAAAAAGGTGACGTGTAATTAAACATCTGACTCTCTAACCTCCAACAACACCCCAACACCCCTTGTTCACCCTTCTGTTTCCCAGGCAGGTAAATTAATGCTAACTCACCATCCAGGGGGGAAGGGTGTTGGGGGTGGGGTGAGGGTGATGAGTGTTTGACCTTCTCTCTTTCATCACTATTTATTCACCTCTTCTAACTAATTGGATTCCAGCTACTGCCAAATGGGGGAGGGGCCAGGGTTGGGGATGGGGGGTTGGACTGGATACAAAGATGCAAAACACAAAAGAAGTAACACCCAATAAAAGGTGCACAACCAGATACACTATCACAGAAACACTGAATACAGAGAGACATGAACACGCATGCATTGACTTTAATATATACACAAAGCAATTCTATTTCAAGGTCTTTCATTCCAGAACATCCAAACACAATTTCAGGCTGTATTTTTTAACAAATGCACTTCATATGTTTTTTTTCTGTCTGTAAAATGGAATTCCAACAATTTCTCTACCCAATATTCCACATAAAATGTCAATTCCAGCAGATCAGTGTAGTTTTTTGTCTTTAACAACTGATCAGATGTTATTATAATATTGATACATCATGTAACATCAAAGCATTGTTTTGAAAATGTCTTGATATTACATTTTTGCTGGCATGCACCCCCAAATATCAATATAAAAAGTCTGGAATATTGTAATTGTTGTCTATATTCCAAAACACAGGTCTTTCTGTCCTGTTAGTACCTTTAGAATTACATTGAATGATACATTTGTATTTAGTATTCAAAACCACCAGCCACCCTAAACAACGTGTGTTTTGAGTTTGTGATGCTAAAGTGGCGGAAATTCTGAAAATAAATGTTCTTTGAGGACTATTTGAGGGATACATGACACCCTGTATGTATCCCTCCACCATATACATCTATTTAAATAAGCAGGAAATTTGGAAATTATTGCAGTTAAGAAGAGCTAAATGTAACCTACACTTACAGCTCACTGAGTGAACTCAGTTTTTGACTTCTGCAATAAAATGATTGGTTAATCGAAGTGTTTTACGTATCTATTATTTTAGTCAAATGTTCGCACATCCATACACATCCAAACGCGCGTCCCAAAGACCAGCTGTTCTGATGTTATTTGGGTGTAAAAATGATCACATTAGCGCAGCACGTGTCAAGGAGGTAGTCAGCGCCTCTTCGCGCGTAAACCTGCTGCTAATTTAAAAATAAACATCCTTAATTGACTCGCATTTGCATTCTATTAGCCCTGCAAAGCAATTAGGACGTTTGTCAATTGTTCTGTGGCGGTGCCCCGATCTTTTCTGTTAAAGCTGCAGGTTTTTCTCTTTCTGCTCACTTAATCACCATCACAATCTGTCACTCTCAGGCTGCCGCTTGGAGGAGGGCTAATTGAAAAAGCTTAATTAGCACCTAAAAGAGTCTGGGCGCATCACGCGGGCAGAGAGTGAATCTAATAAACGCTCTGAGGACACGAGGAGAACAGAAATCATAATGGGATCGGTGTTGAACAATGGGCCGTGTTAGCGCCGTCTGATCTCAGGCTAATTAGCCCGCATGTTTCCAACTTCCTGTCTTATGTGGGTTTCTTACGCTGCTCACTGCAGCAGCTCTGCTCAAGGAGCAAGACGGAACTTCTTCAAGCTTTCAATGTGAGAAAGTTTTAAACACAGCATGACTGGCAGCCCTCCTTCACTGATCTGCCCTCTATCACTGACTCACCCTCAAGCACTGACTCGCCCTCTATCAGTGGCTCACCCCCTATCACTGACTCACCCTCAAGCACTGACTCGCCCTCTATCACTGGTTCACCCTCTATCACTGACTTAACCTCTATCACTGACTCACCCTCAAGCACTGACTCGCCCTGTATCACTGACTCACCCTCTATCACTGACTTGCCCTCTATCACTGGCTCACCCTCTATCACTGACTTAACCTCTATCACTGACTCACCCTCTATCACTGACTCACCCTCAAGCACTGACTCGCCCTCTATCACTGACTCACCCTCTATCACAGACTCACATTCCAACACTGAATCATCCTCTATCCCTGACTCACCCTCTATCCCTGACTCACCATTTAACACTGACTCACCCTCCATCACAGACTTACCCTCCAACACTGACTCAAACTCCAACACTGAATCACCCTCTATCCCTGACTCACCCTCTAACACTGACTCATCCTCCATCACAGACTCACACTCCAACACTGAATCATCCTCTATCCCTGACTCACACTCCAACACTGAATCACTCTGCCCTCATGTATAAAGTGTTAATAAATCAGCATGGATTATTATTAGATTGGTGTTTATTAGTGTAGAGCTATTAACGCAGTAAGTTTAATAAAACATGGATATTCAGTGCAGTAATTCAGTATCACCTAAACTTTCTGCTCAGGTCAATAAAATCCTCATTACACATCTGACTCATATATTTCAGAATAAATTGTCCATAATATTACTATTATATCATTATGTAGAGTCACTTTTGACTAACTGCCTAACAGCAAGAACAGCCTGGTTTAGATTCCTGGCTGGGGCATCCAGGGACCTTTCTGTGTGGAGTTTGTATGTTCTCCCCCTGTCTGGGTGGGTTTCCTCTGGGTGCTCCGGTTTCCTCCCACAGTTCAAAGACATGCAGGCAGGGGAATTGGAGATGTTAAATTGCCCCTAGGTGTGAGTGTGTGAGTGAATGTGTATGTCTGTGTGTGTGCCCTGCAAAGGACTGGCGGTTTGTCCAGGGTGTTTCCTACCTTCTGCCCACTGAACACTGGGATTGAATTAAGTGGTTCAGAAGTGAGTTAGAGCTTTTGACTAACAGAAACAAGCCAGACATGCAGAACCGACTCTGTTCATATAGACTGTCCAATGTAACTGTAATGCATTATGGAACTGACTACAGCAGTGTAGCATTTTAACCAGAATCATTTTTTGCTGTCACTTTGGTTTTGATGCAGAAATTAAAATCACAATCATTGGCAAATCACAAATCTCTTGAAGCATGCACTGAACATTTATAATCTTCACTTTCTGCACAGTTCCTCCACTTAGACCAGTCAGAAATAACTCCCACAGAACTACAGCACAGCTTAGTTTTCTCCTCTCTGAGTTCTCCG
Organism: Semaprochilodus insignis; assembly: GCA_034552555.1. Lineage (NCBI taxonomy): Eukaryota > Metazoa > Chordata > Actinopteri > Characiformes > Prochilodontidae > Semaprochilodus > Semaprochilodus insignis. The sequence continues at coordinate 9,551,772 of CM067484.1, read as the reverse complement.
CACTGTAGACGAGGTCAGAGAAAGTTTGCTCTGAAAAGCTCTGCTCGTTTCTTCTCCTCTGCGTAAGTAAGATTTGGCTGACTTGCGTTTTTTGAGACAGCCTGGCACCCTGCCAAAAATCCCCCCTCCACCAGTCCCCCCCTCCAATTCCAGTGCCCCAGAGGATTGTGGGATATCTGGTGTTCAGCTGAATCCTGCAGAGGAAGTGGGCTCCCTCGGGGGATATTGGGTATGTCCTGTTTCATATGCAGCACACAGGGCTCATCTCAGCAGCAGCTGGGCCCGGCATGCATATCAATGGCCGCAGCAGGAAAATCTGCCTTTGCGCATTTCTTGGGCTTTTTTTTCACTCTTTCTGGAGAATGTGAAGCACTTTCTGTGGAGAGGAACGCCAAGGAATGCTGAAGCTTTAAAACCCATTTAGGAGTAAAGCCGTTTAAAGAAAACGGCCCAAAATCGCCCAGAAACCTCTTTCTTACTCGTTGGGCCGACTGTTCAGCCGAATGAGCAGAATGATCTCTGACCTGAGAAATCTGTCATATCTTGCAAAGAAACTTCAAAAATCTGTTTTAATAAAATAGTTTAGTTCCAAATTTGCCCCAAACCTCTCCCCGAAACTGCTGTTCTCAGCACTGCTGGAGTAGCTACTCATATAACGTACTAATCATAAATGACTAATTATGGAATCATGGAATAACTTACTCGGGGGTGGGGGGGCATTTAGAGGTGGTTCCTATGCCCATCACTGTCACCAATTCTGACTTGGTAAATTTCATTAGAGCCGCATATTTCACAACAACCCACTCCAAATGATTTTGCTCACAACTTAACCATTGAATTCTACAGAGAATTGCTAATAATTTGGTGGCGTTTCCCTCTAGCTCTAATAATAAGCAGACAGGTTTATCCTCAGTCTGATATAATAAGGATTATTAGAGAAGCCAGCACTGCAGCCCACCCTACACTTTGACCCCGCAGCCCAGAGTTCAGTCACCTCTCACTGTTTACTCTCATTTACTCAGATGAACCCAGTACCCCAGTACAACCATCAGCACTGTTAAAGTGATACTTCAGCACCCCCCTTTCAGTAGAACCAGTCCATCAGCCCAGACAAGTCTGTGGTTCTGTTCTTTAGCTTTGAGCTACAAGATTAATGTAGACTTGCTCATGTGCAGTTTGCGCCCTGCTAACTGGTGGGACATACGCCTCCACTACATCAGTCTTGCAGCTCTAGTGCTAAAACTAAGCAGCTGATTGGCCATATTTGGGGTGGTGGGGCGGATGAGGCTGCTTAACTATCACTATAACATTCCTCGGCTTACCATGTTGAGTGCAGTGCATTGTGGGAGTGGAAGTGAAAGAGCGAGACAGAACGCGAGACAGCGCCGAAGCTCAGAACATCCTGTCTTTCGGCCACTTCCTGTTCCACACGAGACTCAGACGCATGACGAGAGAGAGAGAGAGAGAGAGAGACAGAGAGAGAGGTTGAGTAACAGCACAGCCGCGTCTGTGACCTTCCTTCACTAAAAGAGGAAGTTCCTTCACCCCACCCAGAGAGAAACCGCCAGACTGATTTTCACACATGAGGAACATCTCAACATTCTCCACAAATAACTCAGCAGAGACACAACACCGCTCTCACACACACACACATACACACGCACAGACACCACCCTCACATGCTCACAAGCAGATCAGAAACACAATAATTAATAATCTATAAATCTCATTGATTACTCACAGTTCTATTAAAGAGGCTGCGCTGCAAAACAGTAACATCTACAGAAGTTAAATCATCTTTAACAAAGTTTCTTATTATCAGACTGATGTCAGAATATTAACGTTATTTCTAAACATTTTCATTTAAATAATTCTATCTGATTTTGCATGTGTTTTATTTAATTGGCAGTTTCCTTATTCCATGCATTAATTCTTAATTGTCTGTCTCTATATGTATCTTTACATCTGTCTGTATAGCTGTCTGCCTGTCTCTCCTTCTCTCTTTCTTTTTCTCTCTCTCTCTTTCTCTCTCTCTCTCCTCTCTACGTATATATCTATACATTTATATATAAGTAGCAGGAAGGAAGGGTGTGTGAACGTGTGTGTGCGTAAATGTGTCTTTGTTAGATCATATTCTGTTTCCACACACACACAGAGTCTGCTTCATCAGCTCTTTTTGCTTTTCAGCTGGAACAGTTCATGCAAATCACGCAGAGGGGGTGGTGCAGGTCGGGGGAAGGGGGTCTTATCAGTTATACCCTGAGGACAATGGAAGCACTGCCCCCTGAAACCCCCCAAACTCTAATCCTGTAACCCCCACCAGCACCCAAACACAGAGCTAAAAACTCCAGAGAGCATCACTCAGAGTTCGGCTACGACACCCAGAGCTCAGCTAGGACACTCAGAGTTCGGTTACAACACCCAGAGCTCAGCTAGGACACTCAGAGTTCGGCTACAACACCCAGAGTTCAGCTACAACACCCAGAGCTCAGCTACAACACTCAGAGCTCAGCTCAGCTAAAACACTCAGAGCTTGGTTACAACACTCAGAGCTCAGACCACATTCAGCACCTCATACTCAGCACTTCACACTCAGCACCTTATACTCTTATGGACTTGAGCTTTCAGTCCACAGTGCAGCTCCATATTTAATTTACTGAAACAGCACCAAACACAGCGAGAAGAAACACGGCCTCTCCAACCGTCTACACAGGAAAACCCACCACTCCACCCATATTCAGGCTTTTCAACAGCCCAAGATAAGCATTCCTTCTCTTTAGAAACTCAACTATGTACAGTGTGCATGGAGACACCAACACATTTTGTCAGCACATTGTTTACTACATACTTTTTAGCTGCAGTGTTAAAATGTGAGCAGCAGTGAACATCACTCTATCGTGGTGCTAGAAAGCATGTATTCCCAGGGCGGCTGCAAACAGTGCCCCAATGTACTGGACTCTTACTAGAGCCGAGATGTATGCCCTGTGTACCTTGAGTTAGACCACCTTCCTCAAGCGCTGGTTAACCTGTGCATGCACTGTGCTGTTACCTCCTAACCCACTGCTAAGAGAGGCTAATGGGCTAATGGTAGATAGAGTGAAGCCGTGCTGTGAGTGCTGCAGCACTCTCTGAGGGAGGACAGCAGCTTGCCTGGATATTCAGATTTTAGATGAAGCCACAGATGTGCTTTCAGCATGGGCATTTTTTGAACGACTGAACGACTTTCTCAGATATCTCATGCCCTGGGCAAAGCTTTGAATACACTCTGCTGATTACTGCCAAAGCGCCCATAAAATGGTGTTCAGGAAAGCCCTAAGCGAAACCTGCTCATGAACAAATCTACAGGGCTATAGATTGCTGTAGGATCCCTGTGGGTTTGTTGTTGGTGTCTGGTAGTAGATAAAACCTTAAGCCCCTTAAAATCCCACACTTCTTACATCCTACATGGACTAAAGTGAGACCTGTCAGTTAGTTATGGGCGTAAATGACAGAAGTTCAGATTTCAATTTTACAAAGAAGTTCAAATTTACAAAGAGAGGCTGAACTAAACTGAGTGATGAGCTTCAGATGATCACTCAGAGTCTTTAACTCAGGAATAATCTGATGATAAGAGTTCGGGAGATAAGAGTGGACCTCAGTTTGCCCCCGCTGGAGAACTAAGTGCTCCCATTATTAACCCCTTTAAAACTCACTCAGGAGAACAAAGGCGCAGAGATAACCTCAGATATCCGGACATTTCCCAAATGCAGAGTGGCTTTTGCTCACCTCCTCTTCAACCTGGGGTCCTCAAGACCTTCTTTAACAGTTGAGGAACATATTTAATGTTGCAATCAGCTTCATGGCTGTTACAGCCTTTATTAGTGCAACATCTGCTGAGCATTAAACAGTTATATTCAGCATCACACAATGTTTCAATAGGGTCACGTACTTTATGGCAAAAAAGAAAATTAAAAAATGGTATTCGGGACAGCCATTATACCTAGAGAGACTATTTCATTATGGTGGTCATAATGAAATATTGAATATTAATCATAGGCTGTTTCATTACAGTCACCTACTTCATCGTAATAGAGAGAGATACGTGTAAGTGTTTTCCTATCAAAGCATTCTAATGGGGTCAACTATAAAGCAAGGGCTCATTTGAAAACTGTTAGTATTATCATCATTATTATGTACAGCAATCGAATCTAAAGGAGCCTAAACAGGAAATGAAGGCTCAATCAAACATGGTGGTCACCACTGGCAGAGTGGCTCATCAGCCTAAATTACTGTTTGTTTGCTTGTGTTTAGCTCTTTACTTACAGACCATCAGACTGAGGTCAGGACATGCGGGAGGTGTCAGAAAGCACACATTACAGCAAAAACGCACACATTACAGCTTTATGACCCTGAGCTGTTGTGTTGCTGGTCAATTAGGGTCATTGTGTGAAATGAGGTTTAAGCTTCAGTCTACCTAACTGCAACCCCCCCCATCACCAC
>CM067484.1:9518295-9547215 GCA_034552555.1 Semaprochilodus insignis | reverse complement strand
CCCCCCATCACCACCAAACCCCCCGCCGGCCGCCCGCCCATTACATCCACAACCCCCACCAAAACACTTTCACTGAGCTTTTGTTCTCCTCAAAGGTTTGAGGACACCTTCTTTCCTACTGAAAGTGTCCAAGCTGAGTTAGATCTGCTGCTATATTCTTAGTGAAGTCAAAGTTTTCCAAACACATCCTGAAATATCTGCACCTGCAACTGACAAAGACAACGTTTGGGAAAAGCTAGCTGTCCCCAAACTTCTGCCCTGCCAGCGTTTGTCTAATAGCTGACCTGAGTTTAATCCAGGTTAAAGGGTACCGCGCTATCAGCCTCTCTACGCACTCCACATTTGACCTGCTGATATCAGGTTGTAACATTTGAACTGGCAATCAGATTGGAGGCAGCCTCTGAGTGGAAATCAATCTGACCCATCTGAGAAGAGTCAGACTGGCACTACTCTCAGGAGGATAACTGACACGCTACCGCGGGCTAGTATGCCTGAAAACACTCAGGAACAGGCCCAGAACTCTTCTACAGCGCTTATTCACAGAGACCTGCAGCACTGACTCCAGCTCAAGCCCAGCTCATCGCCTTCCAGAGGGGTTCTACAACCTTCATCTAACTGTCAGATCAGATACACCAAAAAGTTCATGCATTCACCCATCCAATTTTTAGTACATTAGCACCAATCAGAACGCAGTCAGTTACAGGAGGACCAAACTCTGCTGGACATGGACCCTCCAGGACTACTGCTTAGCTGCTAGCCACAGCTCACAATTTACTGCCCCCAGCATCGTTACCGTCAGCATTATCACAGTCATAACAGTCCTCATCATCACCATTCTCATCAGCATCATTACCATCACAACTGGCATCTACATCATCACCATCATAACTGACACCCTCACTGTCATCGCCATACTCATGAACAGAGATATTCCACTGCGCCAGCATCACTGAATACTCTACTGCTCCAAGCATTACCAATATTTTTATTTTCCTTCCCAGCATCTTTACATCTCTCTCAACATCATCCAGTACTGTACTTTCACGGTATATTAATCATCATAATCACCTGTGCCCCCTTCATCATCCCAATACATTATACTGGACCTCAAATACTACTGTCCCCTCATTACCATGCTTCACCCTCATGATCCCCATACTGGCCCATTATTACTGATCAATCTACTGCTAAGAAACATTTACACTTCACCTTCTTTAACATCACCGAGTACTCTACTGCCCCATCATCATCTCCATTATCACGGTCATCAATACCATCATCACCCTCACGACCCTAAACACTTTACTGTGGCACAAATTCCACTGCCTCCAGTCCTCTACTGCCCCAGCATCACCATGATCATCATCACCATCGTTCCTTCATGATCCCTATACACTCTACAGCACCACAAATTCCATGGCCCCATCATCCTCATTATCATTGCAGGCATCATCAGCATCATTACCAGCATCATCACCATCCTCACCCTCATCAGCATCAACATCATCATCACCATCACTGTCATCACACTCCACACCCTAAGCACTCTACTGTGACACAAATTCTGCTGCCCCGTCATCACCATCATTACCAGCATCATCACCATCCTCACCCTCGTGGCCCCCTGTACACTCCACTCACTCCATTCTTCTACTGCCTCAGGATCATCATCATCACCACCATCCTCCTCACCATCATCACCCTCATGACCCTAAACACTGTACTAAGGCACAAATTCTACTGTATCTAGTCCTCTACTGCCCTAGCATCACCATTACCATCATCATCTTCCTCATGACTCCTAAACAATCTCAGAGACCCATCATCACAATCACTACCAGCATCATCACCATCATCATTGATGATGGTGCTGATGCTAGTAACATCACCCTCATGATCCTCGTAAACTCTAGTGCCTTCTTCCACTGCCTCAGGATCATCACCATCATCATCATCATCATCACCATCATCATCATCATCATCATCATCATGCCTATTCTGTTGCCCTGGAACTCCCCCGCATACGTTCTTGCCCTCCCACCTCATCACCCAAGAGCACCATATCAGCCCTCAGCAGCACACCTCCCAAAAGTACACTCACCCTGCTCGCTCTCCTCTTGAACCTTCCCGTGTAGTCGAAGCGCTCCTTCACCTCCTCCAGCAGCGCCTCCATCCGCTCCCTCTCCTCCTCCTCCTCGGCTCCTGCGCCCTCTTCCCGGGTCTTCCCCGTGTACTCCCCCGCGCGCAGCAGCACGTACGCGCGCCAGTTTTCCGAGTCGAAGCCCCAGTGGCAAGTACGGTTCTCCGGCGCGCCGTGCGCGTGCGCCACGAACCTGCGCGGCGCGAGGAGCACGCCGCAGTCCGCGCACTGGATGCACGGCGCCGCGGGGCTCGTGTAGAGCTCGGGCAGCAGCACGCCTCTGCACTTGCCGAAGCACTCGTGGTACACCTTGATGCCGCTCTCCTCCAGCTTGGCGTAGCGTGGCGCGCGGCTGCTGGCGCCGCCAGCGCCCGTGCCGTGCACGAGCGCGTTGCACAGCCTCTCCGCGTCCGTTTTGGTGATGAGGCCGCACGAGGGCGCGGAGAAGGGTAGCACGCCCACCACCTTGAGGATCTCGAGCTGCTCCGCCGTGCAGCGGCTGCAGTAGATGTGCAGCTCGTCGCACACCGCGTTGATCTGCTGCAGCGTGAACTCGCGCAGCACCGTGTTGAGGATCTGCGGCAGGCACAGGCGCTTCTCTCCGCCCACTACGAAGCAGGAGATGGTCTCGCTCTCCAGCACCGTCTCGCAGCGCTCCGTCGAGCGGTCAGAGGGCACGAGGAGCGGGCAGGGCGCCACAGGGGCCACCGGCAGGCGCGCGACCCGGATCTCTGCGTCCCGGTCGCCGTTAATCTCCGTTAAATCCGCCAGGTCCTTCCGGTAGGCTGGATGGTGCTGGTGGTGGTGGTGCTGCCAGCGCGCGGGACCACCCAGCGAGCTCATGGAGCTCAGGTGAAACTGCCTGAGGGTCTGCTGCAGGCGCGCGTGAGGCTGGAAGATCTGCCGCGCGCCGCTCTCCATTCTTTTCTATTCCTCACCGCGGGGGTGTCGCCTCGCGCGCGCACACAAGCACCCAAAAAAAGAAGAAGAAGAAGAAGGAGAAGAAGAGGAACCCCCCTCCTCTCCCAAAAAACTCCAAAAAGAGTCCCGTACAGCGCACGCACGCACACACGCACGCACTCACTCACTCACTCACTCACGCACGCACGCACCGCACAAGCACTCAAGCGCCAATACACATCCATACGAAGCGTTCCTGGCTGCTGCTCTGCTGGTTTGTTTGTCGCGCGCTCCGATCCGTTCCTCCGTGGCTGGTCAAAGCCAGCGCAGCCCGGGCGCGCCCCCGTCAGCTGCGCGTTCCCGTGCGCCCATAGCCGCCGCCGCCGCACACACACATACACGCACACACAGTCACACTGAAAGAAAAAGTCTTGCAGTGTGGAGCTCGCGCTGCTGCTGCTGCTCCTCCTCCAGCGCCGCGCACTCGAAAACACGAGCAGGCAACTTGCAGTCTGCTTTAGACTCGCACTCTCTCTCTCCGTCTATCTCTCTCTCTGTCTCTCTCTCACACTCACGGCGATCCAGGCAGGCTCGCTCACTCCTCCCACTCTCTCTCTCTCTGTCTCTCTCTCTCGCTCTCTCAGAATCCCGGCCAAAGAATGTGAGCGCGGCTCTTCCGGGAGCGCGCCTTCACTCCCCCTGCTGCCCAGCGCTGCCCCACTAAAGCTGGGTGGAGTTTGGCTCTCGGGTTTCCTCGCGCTTCTCAGACTGAGCTCCACATTACAGCCTGCATTAAAGGCCACATACCGTGCATGTTCCTGTATTGTCGTTCCTGTGGGTTTGTGTACACACGGTTCTTCAAGGGTTCTTTAGTAAAGCATATGGTTCTATGTAGAAACATGATCACATGATTAAATGGTTCTTTGCATAGTGATATGGTTTGGATGAAATGGATGGAGGAAGTCTTGTATATGGTGGTATATGGAATCCAAAAATGGTCTACTATAGTTGCAATGTCATGTATGTAACAACAGAAGAACCCTTTTCGGTGTTACATTGAACCTGTTTCAAAAAGCTTCAACATAGAACCATCTACAGCACACCTCTCCATCTTAATCTAAAGAACCCATTCACCATGCAAAGAACCATTTAAGCATGCAAAGGATTATTTAGGTGCTCATAGTTCTATACAGAACCATTTTTCTTTACTAAAGAAACCTTAAAGAACCATATTTTTTGTGTGTACCAAAACAATTTTTATGTAGCCTCTCTTTATCATTTTTCCCCTACTGTACCATTAACACTGCTGCATGTAAATGAGCTCTGTTCTTATAGGCTGCTTCATTCAAGAAGCAGCCCAGGCTGAGAAGCTTCAGCAGGAGTGGAGCATAACTGTGGAAATATGTAAACGCGTTTCTGTAATGTTGAACATCCAAAAAGCAAGTCATATGACATCAAACACATGTTTCAAAATAGTGAGGACAATTTGTTTTTCCATGATACAGGCCCTTTAAGACCGAGATACGCAAATGCCTCATTAAAAAAACCTGTGGTGGGAATATGTAAATGTTTTATGACATCACAAAACAGTAATTCTAGAAAGGACAGCTTCATTTCTATATATGGGCTGGGGTGTTTTAAAACCTCAACAATCTTTACTCACTACACCAAAGTCCAGTTTTCCATGACATTGGCCCTTTAACATATCCGTATTAGCTATTATTAGGGGCCCCCTGCACTTATTAATTAAAGCTGAAATCCTCCAAATTCTCCAAATTCCAAATTCACTCGAAGGGTTCTTTGAGATTTCTGCTATATAGTTATATAGGCTATATAGAAGAATTTGAAGAACCATAGGTGTGTACCTAGGACATTCATGTGGATTTGTGTATGTTTCTTTGGCTGCTGTACCTTTAAGAATAAGATAGGTATTTGTTTTGAAACTCAGCTTCCATATATAACCTAAAAACCTTACACAGTGCATCTAAACTCTCTGATTAAAAGAACTGAAAAGTGAGGAAAGCTTGGTTTTCCATGATATGGGCCCTTTAATGTATCACTACTACGGGTCCAAGCACTTATTCCTTTAAGGAGAATTCCCACAAATTCTCAAAACTCCTCACAAATAATTCACTGTAAACAGACTGATTCAGAGAATCATCAGGAAACATCTGGAAATAATACGTTTTTTGGTTTTTTTGCGGCAGGGGGACTATTTTTTTTCACAACGTCCTGCATGTATCCCTCCACCATGAATTAATTTTAAAAACTGAAATCTTCTCAAAACAACGTCTCAGACATCAGGCAGCGTATTCATAACCAATTTATGTAATCTTTCTGTGAGGGAGCTTTTAAAGATGGACGTCTGGTTCTGACATTCTCTAGAACGCAGCGCTTCACACAAACCATTCTGAACGACTCGGTTTACATTTGAATTGTTGAATTATGAAGGGAATTTTGTCAACTTAGTTTTTTTAGCTCATTATTAATGCTATTCTCATTGGTTCATCTTTTACAGACTTGTCAATACAAACAACCTGCACTCAGAAACTCTATTAAACTGAATGAAACTGAATTAAATTGAATTAAATTGAATTAAATTGAATTAAATTGAATTAAACTGAACTAAGCTGAATGAAACTCAGTTAAACAGAATGAAACTCAATTAAACTGAGCTGCATGCTTTTTCTGACATGTATAGAACTAGTCCTATAGTCACAGCCAAAAAGCTGCTTCTATTAAACACATGCGTATTTAGTTTGCACCACTGCAGCTCCGGATCAGCAGGACGGATTTGTATTTATTCCAAGCTCAAAGTTCCTGACTCTGGCGCTCCTCCTGATCAAGGCCTTCATAATGATTTAGGATGCAGCACCTCCACACATTTCTTTTATCAATAATTCTCTTTGGTCCTCATCCAACCTGCAGCACCAGGAGGGTGCAGAGCGTCGCATCAGCGCCCTCTAGCAGCGGAGAAGAGTTACTGCAGCATCCACTGGCCTGGATATTGCTGGATTCTGATTGGGCTGCTGAGCAGTGGATGGCCAGTGGAGCTGCAGTCTTGCACAGTCTGCCGAATGTCCTGCTGAAACAGCTCCAGTTTCACCTGATGAAGGCTGTGAACGTTAGCTGGTAAGGTCATTCAGGTGTGTTAGAGCAGGTAAACACTAAGGTGCAGTATGCTCCAGGACTGTCTAGAACTAACCCTCATCTTCTCTGCCTCGTTGCTTCCCCACTAGAGAACAGGGCTGTAGCTAGAACTTTTAGAATGGAGTGGAACACGTGGCTAAGAAATGAAAATAGTGTAGTGTTACTGTATTAAATAGGCCGTTGGTGAAAAATGGTGATAAATGGTGATGCGTTGTTTTGTCTAGGTACATTATTAAATCTGTTTCCATGTGATAAAAATATTACAACATTAAACTGAAAGACAAAAATGTGTTTATGCAATGTATTTCAGAGATTCATGAGGACATTGTGTATTTGAATTTATACAATGAATGTAACACTTCTAACAGTGAATAATATCCCTTTTAAGAAACACATTTAATTCAGACAGAACATAGACATTATTAATTTGGGCTGCTCAGTCTACAGATTATACAGTCTAATGATCAGACAGTTGGCCAGACTTAATATAACTATAAATGAATATTTATAATATAATATGTACACTCATTGCCAAAGAATAGTTGCACCCAGAAGGAAGTGTGGGATTGCAGTGCTATTGGGAAGGAAGATAAAGGTTACCAGGAAAAATAAATGATGATAAATTTAGACTGATATGGACAACATTTATTGAGCTACACTTACAGAAGCAGTGTCTCTCAGTATGGCAACGGACCTCCATGTTTGCCAATGCAACACGCCAGACGTCTCGGCATGCAGTTGTAGAGGTTCCTAATGGAGTCCTGTGATAATCCATCCCATGCAGCTTGAATAACCTCATGCAGTTCCTGCACATAGTGCGGTAGGGGTGAAGGTGGAGTGACACCAGGCCTTCTGGACGTGTGACACATGACAACAAACCATTCATCTGGACACTGACCACGGTCCCTCCACACACAGATTCATTGGTCGTCTCCACCAAAACAAAAGTGGGACTCATCACTGAAGATGACCCGCTGCCTTTCTGAGTCACTCCATGACAGTCTGGCATGACACCATTGCAGTCTTTGGTGACGTTGACGTGGTCTTAAGGGCAGTCGTCATAACACTCTGTGTGCATGTAGTCCTGCATCATGCAGCCGTCTGCTATCGTGGCTGTTTGGTCAGTCAGGTACAGCGATAAGGCCCGTCCTTGCTTATGTCACACGCGCAGTCGAATGTGAAACTTGTTAAACGTGCTGACCAAGTTTCATTTCTGTTAGCTGACTCTTTTTAGGTGCAACTATTGTGTAGCTATTTTTTGATGATGGATGTATATGTGTAAGTATAGCAAATATTTTAAGAGCCTTTGATTGAATAAATACTGCAATGGTGTAATTCTTTTAACCCTAACTGATGCAGTAAATAGCTTCTCATCACTTAAACCATGTTGGAAGATGTATCCCGTGGTCATGGATAAGATGTTACTGTGTTTCAGAGAGGTCAAATTATTGTCTTCCATCAAGAAAAAAAAAACATCCAAAACTAAGGAGCAGCTGAAATGCCTGGAACTGGGTTAAAACTGTCCAATGCATTATTAAAACCTGGAAGGACAGTGTAGCACTGTCAACTTCACGGAAGAAATGTGGTCAGAGAAAACTCTGATTGCTTAAACGCTTGGTGAAGTGGAATGGTAAAAAAAAAGAAGGCCAGTAGAACTCACAGCTATGTTTAATAGTGGAAGTACAACAATTTCCACTTGAGGAGAACTCACAGGATTGGGACTTAACAGCTGTGTGGACATAAAAATCCCACTTGTTAGTGAGTGTAATCAGCATCAGTTTGCTAGGGAGTATAAAGATTGGAGCAATGGAAAAAGGTCATGTAGTCTGAGGAGTCCAGACTGACCCTATTCCAGAGTGATGGCCACTTCGGGGTAAGAAGGGAAGCGCATGAAGCGATGCACCCATCATGCACAGTGTCCACTGTATACAAGCTTCTGGAGGCAGTGTTATAATCTGGGGTTGCTTCAGTTGGTCAGGTCGAGGCTCAACAATGTTATGTGGTAATAAAATAAAGTCAGATGACCACCTGAATGTACTGAATGACCAGATTACCCCATCAAAGTTTTTTTTTCTTCCCTGACGGCACAGGCATATTCCAGAGCAACAACGCCAAGTTTCGTTTTGCTCAGATGGTGAAAAAGTGGTTCAGGGAGCCGGATGGAAATAAATGTTTGAAACAATGCCACAGCCATTCGCCCTAATCAGAGCTAAAGATGACCCAACCAAGTATTAGAGTGTGCAACTTTTTTGTACAGGCATTGTATACATTATTCAGACTACAACAGTTCTGTTTTAGATATTCATGCTAAAGTTACAAAGAGGAAAAAAAATACTTTTGAAGGCGGTACAAGACAGAACAGCCAATCAGAACAAAGCTCATTTGCATATTATTTTTCAACCAGGTACAATACAGGACAACCAATCGGAACAGCCACTCATTTACTTATACCAGTCTGAAAGGCACAGTAACAGCCTGTTTAACTCTAGAGGATATAAAGTCATATAAAATGAGTAATAACTTCTTTTGGCAAAATTAATAATTATCTGTATTACGCTTTCTCAGTTCACAGCTTTTTAAAGTATAACCAGTTGTCATTGGTTCTCCTGACTCGCCAGCACTGTGTGGTAAGAGACGGATTCTCTCCATACGCGCCTCATTTTCAGCCAGCTCTTTTTTTGTGTCAGGATTTGCGTCATGGTTTTTTGGAGAAGGAGCTGTTCGTGCCAAACCAAACCAGCTTTATTCTTCCTCTGCTCTCACAGCTTCTCTACAAAAACGGTTCTCCTCAGCACAGAACACTCACACGCAGTAGTCCAGTAATCAGTTCACTCGGCAGCACCGCCGTAACTTATTCGCTCCTCTAGTACATTCAGCATGCTGACTATTTCATTAAAGGTACCATATCATCTAAAATTGTATTTGCTCCATCTACAAATACAAATACTGCATTTACAAAAGAGGACGGTAACACGGGCTGATTCCCAAATCCTAAACTGATTAATATTTACAACAACGAAAATGGTGAACTATGTGGAGAAATCTACCTTTCCAGGCTTTGAAGGGGATGTCAACACTTCTCATCGCCTTTCGAAGGACCCAAACTGTTGGCAGTCATGGTTGATGTTCACTTAGGTATAAACGAGGCTGAAGTTGGCTTCCGATTCACCAGCTTCCTAATCAAATGTCCCGCTCCACCTCGAATGCTTGTATAGGCCACCCGAATGTAACTGCGCCACCATTTAAGGTGGAACAGAAAATTTAGGAAGCCAACTTCAGCTTTAATAATATCCCAGACAGCTCTAAGTTTGACACCGAAGAGACTGAAGAGATGAGCAGTTCTACCTTTATTAACATCACAAGCCCAAACAGCAGCCTGTAAGTAGCAGCCATGCTGTGTGATTGTATCACTGTTTGCTGGTTGAAGCAAATCATCGTAAGCTGAGAGTTTCATAGTGAGTAACAACATTCATTTACTTTGTGTTGATATTGAGATCGAAAGCAAGTAGCTAGTATAAGTTAGCTACTAGCACCACCAAGTAACTAGCTTAGCTGACTAAATACTTTGAGAAGCTTATTTGCACAGAGGTTAATTTTATTTTCTAAAGTTTAGTTTCGACGTTGCTTCTGTGACATTGCTGTGACACTGTAAACCAGCCAATCAGAGCGGAGCTCATCAAATTATTCATAAGCTCACCAAAAAAAGGGAAAGCAGCTGGTTTCACTCTACAGCCAAATCATAGGGTGTAAATGGGCATGTAAAACCGCATCTGACCAATTCAGAACAGTGAGTAAATGCATTCTATGGCACCGTCAACACAGCACCACAAAACATCCCATTACTCCAGCCAACATTTCTCAGAGCGCTGCAGAGAACACCCATTCTCCTCAGGTAAACATCCTCATCAGTGCCCTTCAGTGTTTGTTCTTCTAGTTTATTCAGCATTACAGATTACCTGGATAAACCACTCACTTGGTCACTGCAGATTCACTCTGATCTTCATAAATACACATTCATATTATCCTCATATATGCTCATATAAAATAGTACCCAGGAACACCACTGCAGTTCAGAAGGTCCATCACTTCTGTACCGACAAAGACATCAGTTAAATCACACAGAGCCCCTAAGCTGACATGGTGATTCTTTTTTTCATAAGACGTGACCACATATTAAAATACAGTATTAAAGTCATCAGATATGAGAGCCCTAACTTGTGGCCTTGTTATATTAATTCACAGCCACGTCTTACAACATAATCACTACGTCAGAGGTGCCGCAGTTTTCGGAATGTATTATATAAGTATTGTATTCAGTATATATTATATCAGTTATTAGTTAGTAAGCATTTATTGTGAAACAGTTAACTAAGTTAAACTGAGGAGTTACAACATGAGCATGTTAAGAGTGTATCAACATGTAGAAACAGCTTTCTGTGAGCTAGCATGTTTCCTATCACTGTATAGAACATGCTCAAGGTGTCTTTTATTGCTGAACCGTTCATTCAGAGCAGTCGGGATTACAATTTTGGGTTTGTTCATTCAAGTGTGTTTTCCATCCACCAATGTTTTATGTACTTCATAAACGCACAAAAAGCTGAATGGAAATTCAATTAAAAAAAACACACCCACATATCACAAAAATATTTTTTTATGCTAGGACAAGATGGAAAAATTAGAATACCACTAAACTGATTTGTGAAAAAGGGTGATGGAAAACAGTTTTTCAAATTAACTATGACGCATTAAGCTGTGCATCACATGGATCCATGGACCATGGTGCAACACAAAAAACACAGGTGCAAAACTACACAATATACAGATAGTACACCGTACTGAGAATAAGTAGAAGTGTCCAAAATTAGATGTAACATACAACGATATATTGGCAGACAGCCTGGCATATATGAACACAGTAGTCACTGAGGCAGCAGCCAAGTTATTTAGGTGCAGTATCTCAGTGTAAAGTACAGTAATCATATATAAATATGGTATCGCAGACATTCATTTGGATATACAGGAAGCAAGGAGCAAGATGGTGTCCTTTGAATGTGTGTGTGTGTGTGTGTGTGTGAGAGAGAGAGAGAGAGAGAGAGAGAGTGTGGGGGTGTCTATATAGGGATCTGTCAGTTCAGTCTCTGGGAGTTAAGGAATCTGATGGCTTGTGGAAAGAAACCAGACTGTAGCAGAGTCAGGTTATGAGTGCCTGAATGCTGTGGTATCTTTTTCCAGACGGCAGGTGTAAACGTCCGTGATGGAGGGAAGAGAAACCCTAATGATTTTCTCAGCTGTCCTCACTATTCGCTGAAGGGTCTTGTGGCCAGAGGCAATGCAATTCCCAAATCAGGCAGTGATACAGCCGCTTAGGATCCTCTCTATAGCGCCCCCTCTAGAAGCTGGTAAGGATGGTGTTTGGGGGTACATGGAAAGAACATGACTTATGTTTACCATCGCCAGACCCTGCTACAGATAAGAAAACAGCCAGAAACCAACCTTGAGGATGACCTGCTAGAAGTTGTGAACTCAGTTTGCTAAGAGTACTGGGCTTGTGGAGAGTTGCTCTCCAATGTCTGCTCCCTGGACAATAAACTGGACTACATAAGAACTCATGCTTCTTATTGTGAGTCAGCAGGGTGAACAGCATTGAGTACACTGCCCTTGGGGGCTCCAGTGCTCAGCGTGATGGTTCTAGAGATGCTGCTCCTGACCCTGACTCACTGCGGTCTCCCACAGGGGACGTCCAAAATCCAAATGTAGACGTGAAGTGGGACATGTTCGGGCCCAGCAGGCTCAAGCCTGCCAGTCAGATGCTGAGGAATGATGGTACTGAATGCTGAACTGAAGTCTACAAACAGCATTTTAACACAAGCATCTTTTAGGTAAAGGTTAGATTAAGAGTGGTGGTTATGTACCTGTAGGGTGGTGGAGATGATATGCAAACTGCAGAGGGTCAAGTGAAGGATGCAGCTGGATGTTGATGTACCTGGTTACAAGCCTCTCGGAGCATTTCATGATGATGGTGATGATGATGAGTGCAAAGGGACGGTGGTCACTGAGCTAAAGACAGTGAAGACTTCTTCAGCACAGGACAATGGTGGTGCCCTTGAAGCATACTGTGACGACAGCGCTGATCAGAGAGATGCTGAAGACCTCTGGGAGAACATTTGCTAGCGGGTCTGCACATTCTCTGAGCACTCGGCCAGAAATGTTTTCTAGTCTAGCAGACTTCCATGGGATGACTCCGCACAGAGTTTTCCTCATGCCAGACACCTGGTCATCAATTGCCACGTTGCAATGAGCTTTGACCTGTGTGTTGAAGTAAGTCGCCGCATCTGGTAGGGAGGCATCAGTGTCACAGGAGGCTGGTTGATGGCCTGGATGCACTGGCACATGAGCCTCATGTTACCGGTATTCTGGGAGTGTTCGTGATTTCACTGGGAGTGTGTGCATGCATCGCCTCTCTGATAGCTTGCGATAGCTTGGCCTTCGCTGTACTTAGGGCCGTTTTGTCACCTGCTCTAAAGGCAGAGTCACGGGTCCTCATCAGCATGCACACCTCAGCTGTCATCCACGGCTACTGATTTGTACATGTGGTGAGGGTCTTAGTGACATAATCCCGCTGGCCAGGTTTTCACCTGCTTCCGAACTGGTTTGGAGGTTCTGACAAGCTGTCTGTAAGCCGGGATCATCATTACAGAAATGTGGTTTGAGTAGCTGAGTAGGTGGTGGGCTCTGCCTGGTATGTGTTGGAAATGTTTGTGTAGACAAGGTCCAACGCGTTTGCCCTCTCGTTGCAAACAAACTGATGGAATTTAGGGAGCACCGACCTGAGATTTGCATGAAGAAAACCCCGGGGGCGATAAACAGTCCGTCTAAAAGCTTGTTCTGCAGTTGAGCCCAATTTAACTCACAGAGTGACTCCTAGGAGCGCGGAGGTGAATTCCCAGGGTAAATAAAAAGGTGTGCATCTAACATTCACAAACTCCATCAGCTGAGAACAGTTCTTTGCAACAAGTACAGAGATCTTGCACCATTCCATGTTGATGTAAACACACACGCCCCTTCCTTGTGTTTTGCTCATCAGATCTGCACTCTCATCCAGCCATGGTTCAGTAAAAACTAAAACACAGCAGGGTCTGGATAGTCTGAGGATTATCGGACTGGAGAGTCTGATGTAGACCAGATTATTGTCCAGGGAGCAGACACTGTAGAGCAGGATGGAAGATGGCTTTTATCCTAGTACGGACCCTGGCCCACTTTCCATGCTTCTGCTTCCTCATGCAGCGCTTTCAGCCGCCCTTCCCTTGGCCTTTGGCATCAGGCGACGCCATGGACTGCGAGCAGGGCTTGTGAGCAGGCCCCCGTGATCCAGGTTTTCTTAGAAAACTGAGCTCATGTAAGTTCTGCAGTAGATCATCTCCAAGGCTGGTTCCTGGCTGTTTTCTTATCTGTAGCAGGGTCTGGCAGTGTTACGGTTGTTTCCATATACTTGCATCGGAAAAACTACAGGAAAAAATGTTGTACCCACGACCCTACACGCAGTGGGGATTCTCTTATCAGTGGGAGTGGGCGGCTGGTGACTGGAAACGACTGGCCCTACAGATGGTCCAATCATGGCAAAGCTTACCAAAGGTGGCTTTCCACATTCTGAAATGCTCAATCTAAAGCTTGTTTGAAAAATGACTCTCTGGTGTGTTTGTGTTCCCTGATGCAAGGTGGACGATGTCAGGGTGGCACTGAGATTTTAGCTCTCAATAGTGGACCACTGCTCGTCCTGCCCTTCATCTCTGAGCTGCAAACATAAAAACATTTAAATATGGTAAATGTCTGTAAAGACAGATGAATAAATGATACTTCAGAATTCCATTTAAATCTCTTCATCTTGTTCTTTTGAATGTAGCTCCTAATCAGTAGTCCACATAACTGTGGTGGATTGAAACACGATTTATTTTTTTTCCTGACAAACATTTAGTAAAGGATGGAAACTTCAGATTAATGTGACTAATAACTTATATTCATGTTCAAGTGTTTACGTTTCAAAAGTATAATTTGTTAGACTTCGATGTCGATTTTGTTAAATCATGCATAGCAGCATTCAGAAATCACTTCATTAAACGAGAAGAGCAGATTAAGGGACATAAATAATTGCTGTATTGTTCAGTTATAAAGTGTTAATGTTTACCAGTCTGCTAAATGTGACTGGATCGAGATGATGCCGGTGCTGTGAGATCCAGCTAGCTGGCAGTTTGTGCTTTGAAGCTCTAGTCGTGACTAAATGTGGTTCAGTAAATGAAGCCTCAGGTCCAGTCAGAGATGAAACGCTGTTAAACTTTGGTTAACTTCGTTTCCACGGTGCAGCGCGTTACACTGTGATATTACAGCACTGCTCCCACCATCAGGTGAGAGGAAGAACTTTCTCTCTCTCATTTCTCTCTACTCATGGTCTCTCCTTTCTCTCTCTTCCATCTCTCTCTCCCCCACTCTTTCCCTCTCTCTCCTTTCTCTGTCTCTCTCTCTCTCTGTCTGTCTCCCCCCCACCCCATCTCTCTCTACTCTCACTCTGCTTTTTGTCTCCCCTCTCTCTCTCACTGCCTCTCCTCTATCTCCTTTCTCCTCTCTGTCTCTCTCTCTTCCTCTGTCTCCTTTCTTTCTCTCTCTCCTTCTTTTCTTCTCCTACTCTCTCTTCTTCCTGTTCTCTCTGTCTTTCTTTCTCTCCTCTCTCTGTCTCTCTCTTCCTCTCTCTCTCTTCCTCTCCTCCTCTGTCTCCTTTCTCTCTCTCTTTCTTTTTCTCTCCTCCTCTCTCTCTCACTCTCTCTCTCTTCTTCCTCTTCTCTCTGTCTTTCTTTCTCTCCTCTCTCTGTCTCTCTATTCCTCTCTCTCTCTCGCTTCTTCCTCTACTCTCTTTCTTTCTCTTCTCTCTCTCTGTGTCTTTCTATTCCTCTCTCTCTCTCTTCCTCTCCTCCTCTGTCTCCTTTCTCTCTCTTTCTTTTCCTCTCCTCTTTCTCTCTCTCTCTATGTCTCCCTCTCTCTCTCTCTCTCTTGGCCATGGTGCCATTAGAGATTTCGGGAGAGCATTTTCTGGCCCGCTATTTTTACATCTTCCATCTGGTAACCATGGTGACGGAGCACAACATGCGTCCTAATGACATAAGTGTTCTTTCCTGGACCCACTCTGTTTCTCTGTCTCTCTCTTGCTTTCTTTTTTTCTTTCTTTCTCTCTTTCTTTTCCTTTTTCTCTCACTCTGTCTCCCTCTCTCAATCTCCCTGCCTCTCTTTCGTTCTCTATCTCTCTGTCTTTCTCTTTCTGCCTGTACTCCTCTTCTGTATCTCCTGCTGAGTGGCTGCACAACACTGGAATCCTCATCCACCGTCAGAGACTCCAGATCTTCTGTCATCCTCTACTGGTCTCAGAGCTCAGACACCTTTCTCATGGATCGTTGATTTCAAGTGCCCACCCTTTATTAAACTTCCAACCTCTAGAAAAGGGTTCTAACCCCCTTCCAGTTCTCTAAAGTCCTCTTGTAACCCTTTTTGACCAAAAGTTACCCTGGATGTTGAACCTGGTTCCGTTCAGGCTTCTTACAACCTCTGTGCTATTCAGGGAACCAGCCTGCATTTGCGCCAGTTTTTATTGGAACCAAGGAACATCAATAGATGCGTCATGCACAGTAGTAAACAGTAGTAACAAAATGGCAGCGCGCATAAATTACAGAGCATTGGTGCTGTTATTACAGATGTTTGCTTTCATCCAAAAGGCAAGCTCAGATCAGCTAATCCTACTAAGACAACGAAGAAGAGTTTCTTCAGCAGACCACTGCACGTGAGGGTATCGCCACTGTTGCATTCTCTTCACTCAACAACTGACTCTCCCTCACCAGCAAAGCCTCATTAAAAAGACGTTGAAAAAAACAACTTTACCAGACGTTTAAACAACGTTAAGATTCAGTTGAAGTGTGAAAGGATGAATATACATCTTTTTCAGGTCTTAAATTTTAACCATGAACTTATGACATCATACTCATCATATTACATTCAGAATTACTCTTAAAATAAGACATTGGATTAAACACTACTAATAAAATCAGCTGCATCGAGAAATAAAGACATTTTTAAATCAACCTTTGTTTAATCCTGATTACAGTCAATCAAATACGCCAAAAAAAACATCATAGTGGGCTGCACTGCTAAACAAGAAAGACGACCCAAATGTGTCTCCATGGTTCTCGGTTTCTCCGTTCCTTACTGTGGAAGTCTGTCCATCCTTTTTTCAAAAGGTGCATCTGCCCTTCTACCTCTCCTGCACCTCCAGTCACCTGCAGCCACTCTGACTGTTGACTTTAAGTGACCCATCAGTCAGAACAAGCCACTCTAAGAGTCAGTATTGCTGTGTGACCCCAAATTCATCCTGTGGTTGTGTGTGTGTGTGTGTGTCATCAAGTGGCAGGACGGTACATTACATAAACTATTAAAGAGCAATAAAGTCATAAGTCATTTTGTATAGTGTATTTTAAACAGTTTACTTGTAAACAGTGACTGAGTCAGTCACGCAGTCCTTTAAGATCCAGGCTGCCAGAGAGTCAGGCAGGGCATCGGCATAAGGCCTTAGTTTGTCTCAGTGACTTTCCTCAAAACTTTCACAATATAAATATATTTTTTTGAGCATTGATTGTATTCCAAAATGTTCAGGAAGACTAATTTGGGTTTGTACACCGCATTTCCATCAGTCTCATTTTCATGGCTTTTGGATATATGTGGTCCAAAAAAACACATCCGGCTTGGGCTAAATTTGGACCAAACTGGACAGACTAAACACAGCCTAAATTTCATTGTCTATTTTTGGGGTTAATAAAGGTCATTAAAGGCTGACCAGATTTAGCCCAAAAAAAAAAAAAACAAAAACAAAAAAAAACAACGTCCATATGACGTCTAGCGTTCAGTGGGACAAATGTTGTCACGGTTTGTGATAAGGAACTCGTGAGGACTATCATTAGGTTCCAGCTGTGAACAAACTTTGGGCTCCGGAACATATTTATTTTGATGGAAGTGCACCAAACAGTTAAAAATTAAGTGCAATAAACCTCCCACTAAACCTAACACTAAACCCAAGACTAAACCAGAACTGAATTTCTGCCTTAACAGCCAATTTAACTGGAATTGAATGTGTCTTTAATGCAAATTTAATCTTAATTATATTCATCCTGAATTTAATCTAAAATAATTTTTGGAGTAAATTAATCTGAATAATTGAAAATATGCCTTTATTACAAATTACAATCTAAATTAAATTTGTGTTTAATCTGAAATCTATTATTTTCTGAATTATCACTCATTCTGCACTAGATCTGCGCAGCATTGACGCGCTGAACGTAGCCTCGTTCTCTGAAAGGGAAGTGAATGAAGAGGTGAAGTTTTTGAAACTCGGCGGGGTGTGCTGACAGTGTACAGCTGAGATGTCCAAACTAAAGAGAAAGAAAGCGCCGGCGGAGGAGAACAAACCCGAACCGAGGTCTGTGTTCAGAGATCTACAGCCGAGTCTGCGCAATTCTGGCGGCGATACATCCAGCAGGAACAGGTAAGACCAGCCGAACAAAAACAAAAAGACTTCGCCGTGTTCAGCAGAGCTCGAGTTAGACGTTCAGGTGGACTACAAGCATCTTCTCATCCACTAAATCACTTTTTTGCGTGGCTGCTATCTTACCAGTTCTGCTTCGAGTTTCCCGTTCCACCTTAAATAGTGCAATAGTAACATTAGGGCGCCTCAGACTGCTGTACTGTAACTACTTTGTATTTACTTTGTAAATACTTTGTATTTAAGGTGGATTGGGAAATTCAAAACACAGGCCAATTTCAGCCCAGTGTTTTGTGGCATTGTGCTTGCCTGGGTGAGAACAGAAGAATGTTAGGAGTGCTCTCTGATCATCTTACATCCTCTCTCTTCTTCCTCTTTTTCTTTTCTTCCTCTGTTTATGTAGCCCCAGCAGGCCTTGGTGGACTGCAGGTGATCTAGCAGAAGTGGAGAAGCTCTGGGCACTCACCCTGCAGGATCTCTTTCCAGCAATGTCCAGCACCTCTGCTATGGGTTACCATGTTCCAGAGCTACCAGAGACCCCCATGGTACGATATTAATGCCCACACATACCTGCCCTGGTATGATGTCACCGGCTCATACAGTGTGATGTCACAGATTTTTAGGCTTGATATAAAAAGGCAAAGCGCATCTCTTGAAGAAAACACAGAGTGCTCACTGTCGTGCTGTTATCCCAGGTGGGTACTATGTGGTCGCTAATTGTTTCCGTGTGGGTGCTAAGGTGCTGCTATGTTGATTCTGCGGTATCCCACATGGTAAACTGTTTCACCCAGTTCGTTCCTATGGAGGAGAAAAATATGCATCATTTAACAATGATTGTGGGAAAAGCATACGTCCAATCAAAAACCTGTCACACCCTTCCCGATAAAGCCGAACATTCTGGAATTGGTAACAGCCTTTGTAATGTGTTGTTGTGATGTGTGCATGCATAGTAGTCACATCGCATGACCTGCCATGTCAAGTAAGGCAAATTAAATCAAACATGCCAGGCTACATCTGTCTTTCCTCCTTGATGGTTAATATAAAAGAGAAGACTGCCTGATGGAACATTTAATTTACTCAATTTATTAATCCCCAACTAGGGAAAACATAAAAGTACTCAAAGTTGACAGTCAGTCATGTCATACAGGCTAATTCTGTATCTACCAAAATATTTTTAGGGACATGTTTCTACCATTCATATGGAAACCTATCCCCATGATTGTGCTTACAGCTGAAACGTAAACGCGTAATCAAAATAATGTTAGTTATGCAAATAGCTGCTATTACCGATATAAAACAGATTAAACAGAACTGTGTTAAACTTCTAGTTATGTGTATTGTGAGATCACCCCCCTGCCATTTACCAGATTGTCACCACTCCCCTTCAGGTTACATTTCCCAAATGCTTCATCCAGTGAAAAATCCTGCGTTTTATTTCATATCGCAATATATATTGCAGAAAAAAAATATTGTGGTGTAAACTGTTTCCAATAAGACAAAACTGAGTAATCTTTTTAATCTCATAATAAATGTTTACAAACTAATATTAAGTAATACATTTTTTAACATGAGGTACTACACTGATAATAGTTAAAACACTATATGGCCAAAAGTAAGTGGACACCCATACATCACACCTATTGTACATTCCTTTCCAATACCACAGCAATTATTATAGAGTTGGCTCTTTACAGCTATGACAGCCTCCACTCTTCTGGGGAAGCTTTACACATGAGTTTGGAATGTCTGTGGAAATTTGTGTCCATTCAGTCAAAAGAGCAATTGTGAAGTTAGGCACTGACGTTGGCCGAGAAGGCCTTGCCCACCGTCGACATTCCAGTTCATCCCAAAGATATTCAGGGTTGGGGTTGAGATCAGGGCTCTGTGCAGACCACTCCAGACTCCTCAAACCATGTCTTTATGGACCTCACTTGCTGGAGTAGGAAAGGGTCTTCCCCAAACTGCTGCCACAGAGTTGGAAGGACACAACTGTGTGTCTTTGTCACCCTTCACTGGCACTAAAGGTCCAAGCCCAAAGCCTGAAAAACAGCCCCAGAAGGTTATTCCCCGTCCACCAAACTTATTCCCTGTCCACCACCCCGCTGCCACTCTGGTAGCTCCTGATTTAACATAATGAAGTACTGATCAGATAAAGCAGGTATAAACAAACACACTTACACTCACAACATCACTGCTTTTTTATATTAATATGATTTATATTAAACAAAACTTTGATGTTGGTGCAGACATATGAGAGAACCTCAGACAGCAAGAAAACATACAAATGACCAAATCAAGCCTCCTGCTGGAGGTCCAGATATTCATATTGAAACTCTTATTTTGAACACATAAAGAGAAGAACCGGTTCTTTATAACAGTTACGCTCAGAACAGCTGAAAGTGAAAGAGGAAGAGGATGATGATGGATGGAGACGATTAGGGGAACAGGACATTTTAGAGAAACACGGTCCATATGGTTACCATGAGTCAGAATGGACTAGATGACCAGATAAACAGCTTTTTAATTGTAGTTATAGCTTTCTTTTACTCTGTACTGTATATCTATTAAATATTACTTTCACTGAACTCTGCAGTATAACAGCCCCTACAGCTACAGCAAGATCTGCTGTGTTTATTATTTTATCAGCGTGATCAAAGCAGCTGAATGAAGGACGGGAAGTGGTGGGCCCAGTGGGTAGATTTCAAATATTAATACATAATTAATATTAATGATTGTGTAATGTATGCATGTATAGATCCTGGAGTAAATGAGTGAAGCAGTCTGGTCTGGACCTCACTCAGCCACTTCATTATTCCAGTGTGGGTGATTCCTGCTCTGACTGGGGAATATTCAGATTAGACCGGATTAGATTGGACAGTGTCTGTAGGATGAGAGATTTACTGACCGTTATAAACTGGCTGCTCTGCAGAACCCGGAACTCAGACTGGAAGCTGAACATACGGCTGCAGCTGCGTAACACTGGCTGTCAATTAGCGTCAGAAGCTGACGGGTTTGTAAGAATGACTGGCAGGTTTGGTGGTGGGTTTCCGTGGAGACAGGGTGATTGACAGCGTGGAGTGCCGGCTAGCTGCCAGAGTATATAGTGCTGGCTTGGCAGTTCTGGATGCTGAGCGTTCCTAGTAGAGCTGTGAGACTGAGAGACTGGCAGCAGGTAACGAGCTGTAGCGCTGGATAAATTATTCACTACAGCAGAAACTGCAGTGAGAAGCTGAACATCCACGCAGGAGGACTTCCAATCAGGACTGAACGATTCTTCGCTTTCATCACAACCTCAGTTTAAAGAGTGCAGCTTTAATGATATCCTACAATGTCCCACATTGTCTTAAAGCATCAGGGAGCTTAAATCTGTGTTTCCTTTCTAAGTAGGTTAATCCGGGCCACTGTATACGTGCATGTTCAGTCAGTATCTTTCTATTGTTTACTAAACAGTCCGTGTATTTTCTTCTTTCTCTTCTTTCAGTGTAAACTGGGTCATTCTCTCGGGTAATGAGTATGCAAGCAGTCCCTCCACCAATCATGTGGTTTGTCCCACGCGCACAGCGTTTTCCAAAACTGCTTATTGTCTCCTGTAGTATAGTATCACAGCTGCGGCCTAAAACAGGTTACAGCCCTCCAGTATACCATCACTACTGTAGCACCACTGTCCTGCATAGAGCAACATACCCACACAGCTAAGCCTTACGCAGTTGTGTGCATTATATAAAAACATTGTGTGCAGTCAGTGTGCTTATTGGACTTGGTGTGTTAGAATAAATCACAGTCCTCTAGACGATCTTCAGAGTCAGAGAAACTTGGAGAGAAAGCTAACCCAGCAAGTAAAAGCTACCCTAACAAGCAAGAACTATCCCAGCAAGCGAAAGCTAAACCAGTGAGCGAAAGCTAACCTAACAAGCAAAAACTATCCCAGCAAGCACTTAACCCTGGAAGCTAAACTAGCAAGCGAAAGCTAACTCAGCATGTGTTTAACCCAGCGAGTGAAAGCTAACCTAGCGAGTGAAAGCTAACCTAGGGAGCATATTTTGAGTTATAACTAAGTGACGTCCGTTAGTTCCCCGCAGCTGCAGATCCAGCAGTAAAGTGAGCTAAAAGGGGAGATGTAATAACCAAGCATTAAGTTTGTTCGAAATGGCTGTTACTGTGATATTCCAGGTGGTTGACATGGTATTGCTAGGCTGTTGCTATGCTATCCCAGGTGATTGCTAAGGTATTGCTAGGATGTTGCTACTGTACACCATGTGATTTGCTGAGGTGATCAGCTTAACCATTGCTGTAGTATCCACAAAGGTTGCTAAGTTGTTGCTGCTCTGGTGTTCCGGGTGATGGCTAGGCCATTATCATGGTATCTTAAGTGATTGCTAAGGTATTGCTAAGCCATTGCTATGGTATTAACAGTGGTTGCTAAGCTGTTGCTGTGGTATCCCATGTGATAGCTAATGTTTTACTAAGCCATTGTTTTGGTGTCTCAGGTGGCTGTTAAGGTGCGTTAGCCCACAAAGACACTAAAATAGGCCATGGTTAAGGTATCCACAATGGTAAATGGGTTGTTGCTAGGCTGTTACTATGGTATGCCTGGAAATTGCTACGGTGTTACTAGGCAGTTGCTATGGCATCCCAGGCAGTATGCTTTCTTCTTGAGGAATGAAAAGGTCAGAGGTTTAAATAGAAAATAATCACACTTTAATTTCATATAACTATTAAATTATGAGGAAAATAATACTAGTATAGATAATTTCTACTAATAATAATGTAGAAATAAATTATGGAAAAAATTAATGCTTAATAAAATAAGCATTAGGGTTGTTGGTGCACTAGTTATGATTATTATCATTGTTATTTTGGAACCTTTAATGCTCTGAGCTCAGGAATTTTTATCTGTCATTTCTTTCAGAAAGCAGAGAGCGAGAAGCAGTGTGAACAGCGCTGGTGTAGTCTGGATGAAGATGTCATTGAAGTTCCTGCTCTAAATGACCCACGAGACTGCATCCTGATCCCCAGCACACCACACTTCACTCTTAATGAGGGAAACCACCAGCCTGAAAAGCTGAGTGAAATGGGAGGTGAACAGCAGACTCTGAGCAGTTCTCAGCGCCACCTAGAGGAAGATTGGACTCTATGTTTAGGAGATGGAGCACCACTACAGAAGAAGACTAAAAAGCCAGACTGGCCTAGCGAGTGTAAGAGCGATGGGGACAGAAGCAGGTTGTTGAAGGGAGCTCAGAAATCTGGAGGTGTGGAGTCAAAAGGGAGGATCAAACCTGGTTGTCATGGCAAGAAACAAACACCTGGTTCCCATCGCGATAAAGCTGAGAGCACAAAACCGCAAGAGGGAAAGTTGGCAGGAGGGAAATCTGAAAGAAAATCCGGATCCGAACTGTACAGACTGGGATATGATAAAGCTGAAGCTGGGTCATCTAAATCCAGGATTGTGTCCACAAAGGTTTCGGGTGGAGGAATACGAGCAGGTCCTGGATCAAGAGTATCTAACCTGGAGAACGATTCTGAATGCAGAGCCGGGACGTCCAGAGAGGGAACTGGGTCAGGATTAGCGGAAGCAAAACTGGAGTGCTGTCCAATGTGCCTGATGCCATTTCCTGCAGGGTAAGACACTTCCTGTGGTGTATTAGAATCTGTCATAATGACCGTGTGGACCATATGCACATTATAGAGCACTTTTTAAATGAAGCAGTTGGAGCCATATCGCCACCTACACTTCCTGTGGTGTATTACAATCTGTCAGAATGACTATGTGGGTCATATGAACATCATAGAGTACTTTTTAAATGAAACGATAGAAGCAATACTGCCCCCTTCATTTCCTGTAGTGTATTACAATCTGTCAGAATGACGGAGCATCTTATAAATGCTACAGTAGACGTCTTATTACCCCTTACACTATTACATTAAGATGTGTTTAAATCAATGTTTAAGGTATGTGGTTAAAATTCATATTTTAGATATATGGAACATATTTTTCTGAACTTATAGAAGACCACCAGACCCCTGGAGTGTAGTGTTGAAGGAGAACTGTATGGAGCTGTGAGACTCTGAGGTCTGACTGGCTCGAAAATGCTAGAATCACTCACTAATACAGAAACCATATTCATTCAGGAAAGCAGAACTGTGTGTGTGTGTGTGTGTGTGTGTGTGTGTGTGCGTGTGTCAAAACAAATCACCTTCCCGTGTGTGTGTTTGTGAATGTGGCTGTTTTTGTGAGTTTGTGTTCAGCTGTACGAGTGAGAAAGAGAGAGAGAGAGTGTGTAGAACTGAGCTGCAGGCTGGAACACTGAGATCATCTTTGGCTCTGAACAAGTTGAGTTCTCTGCAGGTGAAACCAGGACACCCTTTTTTTGGCTCTCAGCAAAAACCGCTGAAAAGTGTTGCTGTTAAGAACTTAGACCAACTGTTAGGAAAATGAGTTAGATGTAAACTTCAGTCGACACTTTAGAGCAGCTAAATCACCTACTTATTCTTATTCTAAAGCATAAAATCTCAACCCCCCTCTTTTGAACAAATGTATGATACGATATCACAGTACTTAAGTCATAAGATGTTACTGTGATAAAAAAAATTATTTAAAAAAATGCAGTATTGCAATAACACATATATTGCAATATGTTACTGCATATTTTGACGCCATAGAAAAACTGTTTTATCTAATCTTACTACAATAATGTTTGTAACAGTCCAATTAAATAAAAATTCTGTGCTTATGTAATAAAATATCCATACCTGGCATCCACGTATCTATACAATTCAGCCACCCAGAATGTCATAATACTATGCTGTACCGATTTCCCCTGCCCCTAGTAGCCAATCAGCTGAGACGTGTTTGGGAAGTTTCCTTCTGTAGTTTTAGTTTTGGAGCTAAGAGGCAATGTAACCAACAGAAATCTCAAATAGACATAATTAAGTAGACGGTGCAGCATGCACGTTTTCATACGAAGTATTATTTAGGAGGCATGTTTTAACGCATTGGAAAGTTTGCTGATGTTGGCTATGGAAATGTTGACACAACTTCCATTTTACATTTGACTTTATCAGGAAAATAAAGTTTCAAATGTTGCAGAAACCAGCCTTGAATTTGTGTGATATTCTAATGCTGCATTTACAAAAGTCATTCACTTCTCATAGAGGTATGCGATTGACAGCAGGATGAAGCCATGCAAACACTGCAGTCCTGGTTACGCCGTTACCGGTGTAAAAGAGAGAGCTTTTTCAGTCTCGAGTGTTTATGTAAGGTATGGAAGGATTTAAGGAAGGATTAAAGACAGCATGACTGGTGATGGGTATTTTTAGGATTTCATCAATATTGATATTGATACAGATTCTTATCTGTACTCTTGTTGATCTTGAGCTTCAGAATTTGGTGCCAACAACAAAGCCGTGACATTCAGAATGTAAAGATGTGATAAGGCTGCGTTCATCTCCCTACAGCTGAAAACTCTAACAGCCATATTCAATACAGAATGAGTGTCCCGTGGTCATCAGAACAGCTCACATTAAGTTGAAAATTGTGCAGACATTAGCTGTGTATGCTAAACCAGCTGCCGAATTTAAATTCAGTACAGACTAAACTTAATATCACTACTTTGTTTTCTCCCCTGATAAGCTGATTTTAGGGCTTACTCACACTATGCCTGGTTGCCTTGTACCATGCCCAAGCACCATTGTCCTTCCTCCCCACTCCCCCGCTGGCCTACTGCCAAAAATGACGCAATTGCCTATCCTGAAAGCTGGCCCCACGCGATGTCGTGGCGTGTGGCCATGCACTTACACTTGGCGTTCACCACACTTGCAGCGCCTTATTCTGAATAAATTCTCAGGGGACACGTATATGAGAGTCATTTCCCGTCATTTCACAGAGAAAACTGTAAAGTTGTAGCTGGTTGTAGTGGTTGGTTAACTATTTTTGATGTTTATTACAACTTATTAAATATGAGGAAAACTAAATATTGCATATCGTGAAAATGCCTTAAAGTATTGTGTGAGATATATGCGTATGTATCGCCATCATCATCATCATATCGCCCAACCCATCCGAGTCCAGCTGAACCATGCCTGGGCTGATGTCTTAAAGCGGGCAAGGGCCCGGGCACAGCACGGATCACACTAGTCAATTGAACTGGACTATAGGGGGTCAAATATGCTTGGGCATGGTACAGATCACGTAGTGCGTGTACACCCTTTACATTAGAATGCAGTTGTTTGCCTTGGGATGTTCGGTTGGTGGGCTCCAGACCATCAAAACATCCTTATTATTCTTTTAATGCTTGAAACTTTTTCAGATAATAACATTAGACCTGTCGTCTTGCTACCAGCTTCTTGTTCCAATGTTCAAAATTTCCACCTTAAATGGTGCAACTGTTACTATTATAATGCCTGAGGCACCAACATGTAACTGCTGCACCATTTAAGGTGGAACAGGAAAATTTGAACAAAAAACTAGTGGATTGGAAGCTGGCTTCACTAACGGGTATGTGATGATTAGCACCATGCTAATTGGCTAACGCTAATAAGCTTCCATTATTTACTTTAGCTTTGTAGCTCTAGTGCAAAAGAAGCAAACTTCAGACAGGCCAGATTTTAGCTGAACTATCTCTTTAAACGTGAGTGCGCTGTGTGATGATTGATATTCCAGGCTTGATTAGCTAACTGTCAGCGATGTTAGCGTCTCTCCTCTGGAGACGGAGGGGGGATTTGTTAAGATGCTGGCTTGGAGCTGTTAGGATTACAGCACTCCAGCTGATTAAACCACTCCGCTGGCTCTGTGTCCAACAGCTGGATCTTTTTCCTGTATTTATTACACTAAATATTAAATTCCTGCATCGTTAATCGTCCGTAACTGACGTGAGGACAAAGGAGCTGCTATCACGGTGATGTTGGTGTTTTATGGTGGTCATTGAGGGACGATTGTTCAGTAATGCATCACAGATTAAGTTTTCATCTCCTGGTTTCCGTGGTATTATTTTAACCCTATCTGACGGACAACCCGATTATTAGATTAGATTATTTTTAGAGCAGGTTTTAAATGAAACGCTTCCTCATGCAAACGGAGACAGAGTTTTCAGATAGTCTTAAAAAATCAGGAGGTGAACTAGTGAAATGAATTTCCTGGAGAGAATGATAATGAAGATAAAGTGATGGTTGCTTAAA
Source organism: Semaprochilodus insignis (assembly GCA_034552555.1). Lineage (NCBI taxonomy): Eukaryota > Metazoa > Chordata > Actinopteri > Characiformes > Prochilodontidae > Semaprochilodus > Semaprochilodus insignis. The sequence goes on along the minus strand of CM067484.1, from coordinate 9,520,282 downwards.
GCCCCTAAGAACATATTAAGATTTTTTTTTTTTTTGTACAACATCAAACTTGGGTGTTTATCATCCAGCAACTTACTGACTCGTGCCGACTGGCAGCCCTCAGTCACCGTCTAGTGCCGACTGGCAGCCCTCCGTCACCGACTCGTGCCGACTGGCAGCTTGCCGTCATGTTCCAGATGGTAGGTAGATTATTGTTTGGTGAGTTGATGGAATAAGCAGCATGTTTTAATGGTGCATCATGTTTAGTATCAGCAAACAGACTGACCATATCAGCACTAACAAGACTAGTGGACTACTGCTCTGTGATAACGCATTCATCTTGATATTGATTAGTTGCTGATCACGTGATTATGACATTAACAACGGATGCCTCAGAGAAGAGCTTATTGGAAAGGACACGTCATGCCCTACTGACCTGCGGATTCTTAAGCAACCCGTGGATTAAGAAAGCATTGCCTTCTCCTGTAGTGTTATGACATAATTTTGCGGTTTTGTGTGTTGTGTTTCTCATGCAATTTGAATCTGACTGAAAAACTTGTCCCTCATCCTCAGATGAGAAGAAGGGTGGATGGCGTTATGAAAAGGCGACTGAAAGGTTTAATGAGGAACCAGCAGCTGCTCATGAACTTTACTTGACTTTAGGACTGAAACGCTCTGCAGTGTCTGAGTGTACAGAACGTAAAGGACAGTTATTCATCGGAATCGGTCAAGAAGTCACGGGGGCTCCGGGCTTTCGGTGCGCCCAGCATCGTGGAGGCTTCTAGAACAAGAGTGGACTTTGTTTTTGGCGGATGGCTGGCGCGAGCTGAGTGGGATCTGGCCGCTGTGTGTATTCTGGACCAAACGCTGAGCTCAGCCTCTCCCTTGAGACACCCACAATGAAGCCTCTGAGAGATACAGAGAGAGAGAGAGAGATACAGAGTGAGGGTGAAAGTGAGGGAGAGAGAGATGAGGAGAGTGAGAAAGCGAGAGACAGTGAGTGATTGAGTGAGAGGGGGAGGGAGAGAGAGCAGCCTCTGAAAGTCCTCAGCTATGGGTGAGCTCCTCCTCCTCTTGGCTGTTACTGTAGGGCTGAGTGTGTTTTGGCGCTCGGTTCCTCTCGAGTTCTCGGAGGTGGATTTTCTTAATGAATAATCAGACGTCATTAACAGAGTGGAGGCCATGGCACGCCGCCTGCTCCATCATCTCTGTGGGCTGGTGCACCCGGCACCATGATCTGCCACAGAACTAGAGCCAGAACTCACAGAGTCACGTGGTAGAACCAGAGAGAACTCCACGCAGTGAAGCAGCAGAGCGTGTTCCACAGAACTGCTTCTGATTTGTCTGAAGTGATGAAACATCAAATAGTTCGTGATAATGGGTTTAATGGGTTTATCATTAAACATTTCATACTTTTATTCATAATCAGATTTGGATTTAATTATCAGCAGGGTCACATGACCACAGACTGAATTTAACAATAAACAGATTGAAAAACTCACTGTGTAGTCACTATGCGGAATATGTCTTCCTATATAGTCTTTATAGTCTAAGAAATTAGAAGCTTTTTACTGCATCGGTTAAGGCTACAAGTATTGTTGTTCCTGAAACATATTAATCACTGCAGTAATAATTATTAGGCTCTTAAGTATTTACTTATGGATTACCTATGGGTGGATGGATGGGTGGATTTGGCATGAATGGATGGGCGGGTGTGTGTCCGTAGGGGCGGGTGGGCGTATATTGGATGGATGGGTGGGCAAGTGGGCGTATATAGGATGGATGGGCGTGATGGATGGATGGGCGGGTGTGCGTCAGGATGGGCGGATGTGTGTCCGTAAGGGCTGGTGGGCATATATTGGATGGATGGGTGGGTGGGTTGGTGGGTGGGTGGGTGTATATTGGATGTATGGATGGATGGATGGGCGGGTGGGCATATATTGGATGGATGGATGGATGGATGGATGGATGGATGGATGGATGGGTGGGCGTATATTGGGTGGATGGA
>CM067484.1:9485147-9510150 GCA_034552555.1 Semaprochilodus insignis | reverse complement strand
GAGACGGGGGCAATGGAAAACGTCTGAAAAAATGACGAGAGCAGGCACAGAACGATGGAGCCCGGTTCAGTCCCAGACAAACAAACAACCAAACAAATAAACAAACAAACATGGACTTCAGAATCACTGAGGATGACGGCGAGTGGGAGGAAGACAATCAGTGTCTGAACGTTTTGTTCATTTCTGTATTTTGGGGAACTTTTGTTTTGTTCAGGCGAGACTCTTCCAGCTTCGCCCCAGACGTTTCAGAAATCAGTTTCCATAGCAACGCTGCCTGTAGTCCTGGATGCAGTTTTGAAGGAACAGAAAGGAAAGTCCGGCTCGTTCTCCTGACCGCGAGCGGACGGTCAGAGTGAAGTTCCCGCAGCCTCAGAAGTCCTCCAGCCGCAGGTGGAATGAAGAGGAGCCGACTTGTTTATTTGTTTATTTGTTTATTTTCCTTCCCCTCATACAGTTTCCTCATTGGACAGCAGCAGCGGGTTAATGTACTCGAATCCTTCAAACTCTGACTGGTCTATTCTCTTTATCACATCCCTGAGGAGAGAACACAGCACAGAGTCAGCATCCATCTATCCATCCATCCACCAATCAACCAACCAACCAACCAATCAACCAATCATTCAACCAATCAATCAATCAAAAATGTGGTTCTTCAATGGTTCTTCAGTAAAGATGATGGTTATGATGTAGATGGTCGCTGTCCAGAGAAAAACAAGTATACAGGACTGTACAGGAGAGTGCAAAACCTTATTTAATTTGAATGTAAGTCAATGGACTTTTTTCCAAGCGATTTTGGGCCATTTCTGTTGTCCATTCATCATGAAAACAGCAGCTGCTGTCTTCAAACAATGCATAAAAGTAAAAATGGACAAAAATGGAGATACGTGATTTTTTTTTATTGGACAGTGACGATATACAACCTTGTAATTTACGGTTCTTTGCCTCTGTGCATGGTTCTTCATATCTATAGTCCTGTTCTATTGACCAATACTTTTCTATGGAGATTATACAAGCTGTGTGAGTGATGAGTGCATATGAGTGAGGTCTGAGCGTGCAGACCCTGCAGGACTTTTATCTGTGTGTATATTAACAGTGAATGGAGGCGTACACTGTTAATATACTCAGACCCACCCAGAAATAAACACAGTGCTGGAGTCCCGCCAAGAGCAGCAGCCTGTTCCTCATCCACAGAGAGAGAATCCCTACTGAGAGAACTCTCCACCAGTACTAGATCCCATTACACCAAACACCTCCTCCGTGAGTTCAGCCCTAGGTATGTGTCTTTCTGCTGGTGCTTAATAAAAGAGGACTACTAGAGGAAAAATCCTGGCCTCCCCCGTGTCTTACTCTAGGCCGGCGGTTCTCCATCTCTTTACAGTCCCGAACTCCCTCAAACATTAAACTTCCTGCTGCGCAGCCCTTCTCACTCAGAATATACATACACGTGTGAGTTACTATGATGCACATGTGAGACATGTAAATTCATAAAATCAATCCATCTCAAGCCATCCCGACGACATCCACCTTATGGAAGATGAAGTTGGCTTCTTATTCAAATTTACCGTTTCCCCTTAAATGATGCCAGAATATCTGCTACACCATTTAAAATAACTGCTACACCATTTAGAATGAAACAGGAAATCCAGATAAGAAGCCAACTTCAACCTCGTTCCTTGGATCTGGGAACGCAAACGTGCCAGACAATTCTGCGAGTACATTGTGCAGAGCCAATTGTTAAATGAGCTTTGGATTCGGCATTGCAGCATATCGAAAGCAACATTCAAAGAGCTACGCACCATGATCGAACCATCTTTAGGGCCAGTCGTTTCCAATCCACTGTACCCGTGCCCACTGATAAGAGAACCGCTGTGTGTTATAGAAGCTGGCCACTTTTTAGCGGAGCATAAGGTAGTGGGCTTAATGTAACAGCAGTTTACCGTTGCGTGTACACGGCATACCAAGCAACTAGATCGGGTGGAATGAAATCATATGACTTTACGGCTTGAAACGTCAACGTTTATTCGAAAAACACTCCTCCACCCTTTCTCGCATACTCACATTCTTCCACCTTGCCATAGTGTAAAAACTCTTTTTGTGATATCTGGGTGTTTTTTGAATTTCAGTCTTTTCCATTCAGGGTTTGGGGTTTTTTTGCACATTTGCAAAATTCTCAAGAAGTTGGTGGATGGAAAACCCACTATTGATTCCATATTCTCAATCTTTACTCCAGTTTTTTTGTCTATTTTAACCCATTTGGTTATGAAAAGGTACAAATTCTGCACTTCTCTTATGGAAAGATGGAAGTCGTTTAACTTTAAAAATCATTTAAGGCACAAAAAAGATCATTACGGTACTTTTCAAAGTATATTTACATTGACAGACAGTTTGGGGTCGCGAAATGAGCAGTGACTAACTCAATACTTGCTAACCCAAAGTCACAGATCACATATCTCAAAGTAATGATGAGTCTGATGCTATGGACACTAACTAACACACGTTTCCCTGAAACCCAACAGAAGCTCACTATGATGGGGCTCAATGAGCAGATGCTGAATTCCGGGAGGAAATATGGTTTGAAGTACTGGACTGTATAATGCTAATATATAATGATAATTCTGCCAGGAGCAGTGTTCCACAGTGGTCAGTGAAATGATATACTAAGGGTAAAGCTCTTGCAATTGTACCCATCAGTTGCAGCGGTGGAATTAACTGGATGTTGGTGCTGAACACCTGAAGTCTAGTCGTCTCCATTTGTCTACAACAAGACTAACCCAAAGTCACAGATCATATATCTCAAAGTAACATCATCTGGTCTGCTTTTAACAGCACTACGACATGTAGAAGCACTACAAACATGCAACCTGGCCACAGAAGCTAAAAACTGACAGCTCAAACAAGCATCATACAGGCCTTAACAGCTACTAAAGGACACTCACTGCATTAATGTATAGAAGAGTTTACGGACTGAATGTCCTGTACCGTCAATAAGTTCTCCTGGACACGACACTCAGACGGAGCCATATTCTTCTCCAACAAAAGGTTTTATAATAAAAGAGCAAAAACTTTTAGAGCTTTAACATATGCTGGAAGCTGTTTGTGTAGATCGTATCTAGGAAGTATCTGCGTAACTGTACAGCCGGCAAATGAAACAAAGTAAAGAGATAATTCTCAGAATTTATTGACGTACCCTCCAAACCATTCAACATGGGTACATGCAGCCCAACTCAGAACCACTGCTATACGACAACACTACATTTTCAGTGGTGATCATTCTAAAATGTGACTGACACATCATTTTGCAATCCAATATTTTTAATAATGTAATCCTTTAAATCAGTATTCGTGAAATAAATAAAGAAATAAATAAATAAGCCGCTTTACTTTAATTCACTTGGAGTGTCTCTGAACGGCACCTGCTGCTGATCTCAGGCAGAAAAACTGAACCCTGTCGAGAAGCTGCAGCAAGAGGCGTGCGGGTTTAGCAGCCTGAAGTGGAAAATCTCCGAGCGCAGGAGAAAAGCCCAGGAGAACACGACTGACTGACATCTGAATGCTGTAATACGGAGCTCGAGTTACAGCTAGAGCAGAAAAACGCACGGAGAGTCACAAAGCAAGGAGGAGAAAAAGAGGACATTCTGAACGCTGACCAAAATAAACAGGCTGCTCAATAGAGCGAATGTTTTTCAGAGGACTTGAAAGCGTTACCAGATGCAGCCTGAGGGAGAGGGGGAGAGAGCGGGAAAGAGGGGGAGAGAGTGGGCCGCACGCTGCTATGGCGATAAGCCTTTATGTCCCGTCGTAAACTTTACATAAAGCTGTCACGGTGAGGATGTCAGGGCGGTGAATGGAGATAAATCCAGAACCGGCGCTGCTCTCTCTGAGCTCCTCGAGCCTGCGGAGTCTGAGGATCCTGACAGGAACCTTCACCACATTTACATACGTCAGAGTACCAACAAACTCGGCGCATTACTGCACATCTCTGACTGTAGGAGCCCAGCGTGAGAGAGGATTTATTACTCCTCAGCCTTCCTCAAACTGACCTCTGTATCTGCAGCGTACAGTCTGATACCACAGACAATCACTAACACACGTTTCCCTGAAACCCAGCAGAAGCTCACTATGATGGTGCTCAATGAGCAGATGCTGGGAGGAAATATAGTTTTAAATATATAATTGTATGAAGCTAATATATAATGATAATTCTGCCAGGAGCAGCGTTCCACAGCGGTCGGCGGGATGATACACTACGGGTACAGTTCTTGCAATTGTACCCATCACAGCGGTGGATTACCCGGATGCTGGTGCTGAACACCTGAGGTCCAGATGTCTCCGTTTATCTACTAGAAGACCACCCACACCCAGTTTAGGATAAGACACTTCTCTGCAGGACAACATTGGCTGCATACTTTTGCTGTTTACTCCAGTTCTACACAGCATAACAGTGCAGTTTAGAGCAGGGGTGTCCAGTCTTTTCCGTAAAGGGCCGATGGCGCTGCAGGTATTCATTCCAAATGATCAGGAGCTCACCTGATTCTATTTGATTAATCAACTGCTCAGCCTTCAGACAACTGATCACCTGATCTGCTTTGGAATGCTAGCCTGCAGTCACACCAGCCCTTTGATGATAACAGTGGACACCCCTAGTATAGACCGTCACTCTACAAGCATGACACAACAATACTCAATATTCAGACTCACATCAGAACTCTTCACCTGTCTCCTAAGATGATCTCACTGCACCAACCAAAATATATTCTGACATAACAAGGTTTAATTACCTACATAAATTAAACTTGTGTTACATCATTACAGTCCACACATGTCACTGACTCTGACATCAGTCTTATACTTAACTCTTGGATAACACAAACAAAATAAACAAACAAACAAAAATAGTTGCACCCATAATTAATCAACTGACAGGAATGAAACTTGGTGGGAAATTGGTTCGGCATTATGAGACATGTGAATCATTCAAGCTTCACACTCACTCGCACATGTGACGTAAACAAGGGCAGGCCTCATCACTGTACCTGACTGACCTAACAGCCACGACTATGGATATTCACAGAGCAGTGATGCTCTCCATGAGTCGTCCTGTTAGTGCCAGCACCATTGGGAGACGGGCTGCACAACGCGGGACTACACGCATACAGAACGTCAACTGTTGCCAAAGACTGCAATGGTGTTGGGCCAGACTGTCATGGAGTGACTCAGAATGGCAGCGAGTTCATCTTCAGTGACGAGTCCAGCTTTTGTCTTGTTGAAGACGACCAACGAATCCACGTGTGGAGGCACCGTGGTCAGCGCCATGATGAATGGTCATGCGTCACACGGCCAGAAGGCCTGGTGTCACTCCACATCCACCCATACCCCAAGATCTGCAGGAACTGTGTGAGAATATTCAAACTGCATGGGATGGATTATCACAGGATACCATTAGGAACCTCTAGAACTAGACGTCTGGCATGTTGGGTTATTAAACATGGCGGCCCAATGACATACTGAGAGACACTACTTCTGTACATGTAGCTCTATAAATATTGCCCATATCAGTCTAAATTTATCACACCTCCAACAATACAACACTACAGCAGAAGGTAATAAACCTTCTGAACTGTTAAGGGAAGTTAATGGAAGACTATTTATGCTAATCTATTCTGGATTTTAAATGATGTCAAAAAAGAAAAATCACTAAAACTGTGGGCTTCCATCTGCTCTGGATAAAACTGCTGCATTCAGTCGCATTTCACAGTGACATGTGACCTTGTATTCAGACAACTGTCTGTCTCCCTTGTAATTGATCACCTTTCTGTTGTTCCAGCAAAACTACTACTATTTCAAGCATACAAACGTTAAAGTTGGTGAATCTAATTAAAATTCCATCAAGTCCTTTCATTCAGTTAAAAACAGGTATAAATCTGGGGATCTGAATGGGTGGTGCTAAACTGCAGTAGGCTGAATGGATTGGTCTAAACAATTGTAGGCTGAATGGGTTGGGCTAAACTGTTGCAGGCTGATGGGTTGGGCTAAACTGATGTAAACTGAATGGGTGGAGTTAAACTGCTGTAAAATGAATAGGTAAAGGCTAAACTGCTGTAGGCTGAATGGGTGGGGCTAAACTGCTATAGGCTGAAGGGTGGGGTTAAACTGCTGTAGGCTGAATGGGAGGGGCTAAACTGCTATAGGCTGAATGAGTTGGGATAATCTGATGTAGGCTGATGGGTTGGGCTAAACTGCTGTAGGCTGAATGGGTGGGGCTAAACTGCTGTAGGCTGAATGGGTGGGTCTGAACTGCTGTAATCTGAATGGGTGAAGCTAAACTGCTGTAATCTGAATGGGTGGTGCTAAATTGCGGTAGGCTGAATGGGTGGAGCTAAAGTGTTCTAGGCTGAATTTGTGGGTCTGTATCCAGACTGGAGCTCTCTTGCCTGTTTTCGATATTAAGAGCTTCATCCTTTCATGTTAATGTAAAACAGTATTCCTGCAGGATCCCTTGTGCAATGAATGTCTCCACTGATCAGACTGGACAGATGATGGAGAGAAATCCCCTCCACTGTAGCCTAAACACATCACCAGCTCCAAGCCCCGCAGCCAGTCGCCTGAATCTGAAGAGCTTCTCCACAAACAGAGCTGAACACCACAATAACCAACACCGCCTAAACAAACTCCAAACTTTCTGCCCACCGCTCTCCACAATCCAACCTCTCCAGCCTGACACAGAGAAATCGTCATTCAGTTTTTCTCCCTCACAACACCCAGCACTCGTTTTCATTACCTTACACTAAGTGGACACTTTATTGGAAACACCTACCTTGTGTTTCCACTAACTGGCCACTTTATTAGAACCAGCGACCTTGTGGTTCTACTAACTGGCCACTTCATTAGAAACACTTAGAGGACTCCTGTGCGTGATCAGATGAGTGAAGGTCTGTGACTGAAGACCAGCGAGGTGGAGCTCTGGGTTCTACTTTGCTCTCGGGGTTCTTTCCAGCACAGCTCATAACGTAAAGCTATTAGAACATTAGCAGGGTTTATTTCCATATGACATCATCACCTCTCCAGATGGAGAACACATTCCATCTCGTTTCTCTCCGTGAGATAGATCCTCACCGACTCCAAACGCTACTTAGTTCATATTTAGTGTTGGAAATCCCGCTTATTAAATGCTCCGGTCTTCAGCGCCGCAGCTGTGATCTCCTCCTGTTCTTACATAAGCGTCTCTCTGATGAGTTCCGCAGGAGCCATAAAACACTCTGGTTTCCATTAAAGCGTTTGGAGATGTTTCACGCTGCGTGAGAGAATATCAGTGCGGCTCGGACCGTCTCGGCCAACAGTGACGCACGTAAACCGCTCGGATCTTTACATCACACTAACCTACAATCTGAGTTTCACATTGGGGGGCATGTATTTGCTGTGATGAATTCAGTAACGTTGCATCCTGTGATGAACTGATATAAACCTTGGCAGATCCTATAAAGTATCACAACGTCCGTGTTTATGATTGTGTGGAGTGGTCACTCACTCATCGTCTGGCGTTAGCTGCACGGGCTCGTTGGTAAACTGCGTGTCGAAGTTGTCCAAGCCGTAGTCGTCTGTAATCTGAGGTTTGAATGGCGGCGTGACCTGCTTCTGCTCCAGCTGCAAAACAACACAGAAAAATGTCATCAACTCTTACTGATTACAGTGATCGTCATTCATCACAATTAAATCTGATGAGCAAATTTTAGACAGTTTTGCTCATCTGCAGTTTCATAGTTGGTCTGGTTGGTGGCTGGTGTGGCGTTCGATTCCCGGTCTGGGTGACTATGCTGTGCTACAGTCTTTGGGCAAGAGTCATAATACTACACTTGCCTACATGTAATATGATCAACACTGTAAGTCGCTCCAGATAAAAGCATCTGCTAAATGCCATAAATGTTAAATGTAAATATATATCTGTAACAGGCTATCTGCAAATCATGTATGTACTAATTATAAAAATCTTTAACGACCATTTAAATACCTCTAGGACAGAATAATATTGTTACTGTGGCAACAGAATTCTAGATTACAGTACATACCGTTATGAAGCTTTACTGAATCTGAATAACAGAAATATGCAGTGTGCATTATCTACATTAACAGTGTACATTAACTATTCAGTGTACATTGTCTATAACATGACTGCCTTATAAATGGAAATAACACTGTAGGGCAGTAGAGCTGGCCCAGACACAGACAAATCATCTCCAATATGCACAGACAAACTAGCAGCAGCAGCAGCCAACGAATCGATGAGAACAGCTTGAGTGCTAGTGTAGCACTTGTGCTTTTTAGAGTTCATGTGAGAATCCAGAGCTTAACAATCCACATGTCCCAAGAGACGAAGTTCACACAGCAACTTATACGAATCGATGAAAGGTTTCAGCCACCACATGTGTCGTCCTCCAACCACAGAGTTTTAATTTAACCCTGACTCGCAGCATCTTGGGTTTTGAGTAAACACAGGCACACAAGGCACACTACTACCGCCTACCAAGTTTGGTAGTACACTACCTGTTTAACAAATACTGCAGGCACTGAACGGTGCAGAAATGGTTTTTGTTATGGGACATAAAATACCAGTGAAATAAAAATCATAACTGAACAAAAATGCTCATTCACTCCAGATCACATTTAAAGCCTCCCCTCCTACAATTCCAGATATCTTATTAAATCTGAAACCTGGAACATTAAAAACTAACTTTGCAAAGATGTTTTAAGACTTTCTAAGAATCTGCAAGGAGCTTGTGTATGATGAAACTCACTCTGGTAGGAGTGTATATATTTGTGAGTCACATTCTAAAGACGTTGACTTGCAGTTAAGAAAATGTAAATTATTTTCAATAAGATCAACAATATCAGCAATAACAGCAAAAACAGAAAATAACAATGATTAACTGATTTACTGTACTAAAGTGGATGTCCTTTTTCATGTGCAAACTGAAATCCTGCGACTAAATGGCAATAAATGTGTTTTGAGTCTGTCACATTATTAACCACACAAATCTGAATGATTTTACCACCACAACCTAAAAAATGGACACTCTGTCTAGCAGCTTTACTGGACTTGTACAGCCATACACGTTTGATCCACCAGAGCCAGAAGACACTGACCTGCCCAAGAATCAACCTTGTTCCTCTCAATCTGGAAGAAGAATGGTCATTGTTTTTCCTGTTTATGCTAAGCACAGATAGCATAAGCTAACAAAGAAATGTAAGTTATTAGTAGTAGTCTGTACGCCCTTGTTCTGTGAACGGTGTTCCAACTATGCATCACGCATGCCTACTTCACACGGGGTTATCGAGTCAGGTAGGCTTGGCTACTGAAAGTCTGATCTGATAGGAGCCTAAGCCCTACTGAGGTAAGAGATGCAAGTGGTGTCTGAGGAGGTGGCTGGGGGGTTTGCAGCGTGTATAAGGTGTTTCGTTCAAATCTCAGAATTTCCTTTATTCAGACTCTATACAAAGATAAGGATCTTTGCTACTTCTACTGATACAGTAAATAACCCCCCAAATATAAAGCATGGTACAGTAGATGCTTATAAACTGTGAAATTATATTATAATAGTTTTAAAAGACACTCATCATTTTATCTGAAAAAAGGCTACATTCTGTCCATTTCACTTTTTATTCTTCTCAGTTTCAGTCATTTTAGTTATTAGTAATTACTCATTTTTAACACTATAGAGCTATTTCAGCTCTGGGCAGTAGGGAGCGCAGTGCATGTCCTACTGAACTCCAAAGTCTGCCCAACAGGACACCCAACAGCTCATGAGCTGCTGAATACTTTTACTGACTCACTATGGAAACATCTGAATTAGGGTGGGCTTCATGGAAATTATGTGCACTCTCGTCATCAAAAACAATAGCTGCACCCAGACAGTAGTGTTGGATTGCAACGATATTGGGAAGGAAGATAAAGGTTACCAGGAACAATAAATGATGATAAATTTGGACTGATGTGGGCAATATTTATTCAGCTACACATACAGAAGTAGTGTCTCTCAGTATGGCATGGGTACGTCATGTTTGCTAAGTCTCAACATGGAGTTGTAGAGGTTCCTAATGGTGTCCTGTGATAATCCATCCCATGCAGTCAGAATATTCTCACACAGCTCCTGCAGATTTTGGGGCTGATTGCTTCTGGGTGCAACTATTCTGTTGATGATGAGTGTATATGCAGGTAAACTGGGCCAAATGATATGTAAACATGCTACCGGAGTGCTTGTTTTTACACAGTGAAGCTGATTCATGATGGAACCAAACCACCTGAATAAGTCTGAATGAGTACCAAATGACTCGACTTCAATCATGTATAGTATTAGTAGCTACCAGGTCAGCGTACTCTCCTGCGATGGATTTGAGCAACCAGAATCATCTTGTGGTCGGAACTCTGATGTAGTATTTCACAAACCAGTCACAGCAGTTTCATGTGGCGTCGCTGTGACGGCCAGCTACATTGCGGGGGTACTATATCTGCAGTGGAAAACCAAGAAGCCGCTCCCAAAAAGTGAGTCGAGCTGTACCACCCAGTGAAAAAGAGGCTTTACACTGTCCGTCAAACGACGGGGACACCAAACTCATTCAGCATGTTTTCTGGGTCAGTTTGAACAGCGGCTGTTTAAAATGTGGAATGGAGCTGTTTACATTGTACACTGAGTGAGTTTTCAGCACAACTAGTTCAGTAAAAGTGAACAATCAGACACATTTCACATCCACAGTTCTCCCTCCTCTTTCTTTCTCTCCCCTTTTTCCTTTCTCACTCTTTTCTTTCCTTCCTCTGTCTCTACTTTCTTCCCCTCTCTGTTTTGAGGACATGTATCATGTGGTGAATGCTCCACGCTGATCCACACAAACAGGAACAGATGGTGCTCCTCCTCTCCTACACTAGCTTTATCCCTCTCTCTCTCTGTCCCTCTTGCTCTCTCTTTCTCTTTCTCAATCTCTCTCTGCTCGTTCATTCCTGTAATTGCTCTTTGGTGAAAAGAGTGTTAACAGACTCTACTAACTCTACTAAAGAGAGACAGAGAGAAAGACAGAAAGATAGAGAGAGAGAGCAAACGAGAGAGAGAAAGAGAGAGAGACTGAAAGAGAGAGAGTACTAAGGGACAGTCTGTGACCCCCCACAGTATATTTAAATATCAGTTAAATGCTGATCTAAATCTCCTGTGCTCTTCTGAGGAGGAGACATTACTGATTATTAATATACCATTCATAGACAGGTTTAACTAAGAGAGTGTGTGTGTGTGTGTGTGTGTGTGTGTGTGTGTGTGTGTGTGTTGTGGGGGGTATAAATGTGAAAATCTGGCTGCAGACAGAATAAACGAGAAGGAGGAGAGATGTCAGAACAGTCTGATCTCTGGTGTGCCTGGTGTAGCAAACGAGCACAGGCTTACTTGTGCAATTACACACAGACAGACACACAGACATGGTGTGTGTTATAGAGTCTCACCTTCACAATACAGCTATGACCTCACTATCAAACCTGCCTTCATAACCTCCACACTGGATTTACTGACCTTCTGACTGGAAACTCTGAATCTCTAAACAAGCTCCATTTTGGTCCAGAATGCAGAACTCCACACCGGACTACCAAACTTCCTCCTGCCTTCATAATCTCCACACTAGACTTTCTGACTGGAAACTCTGAATCTCTAAACAAGCTCCATCCAGAATGCAGGACTCCACAACAGACTCCACGCCAGACTCCACAACAGACTCCACAACAGACTCCACAACAGACTCCACAACAGACTCCACAACAGACTCCTCATTGGACTTCATACTGGGCTACATGCTGGAATCCACACTTAACTTTTTGCTCCACACCGGACTCTTCTTTGGACTCCTCATTGAACTTCATACTGGACTCCATGCCGGACCTCACTGGACTCACTGAACTCCACACACTAAATTCTTCTTTGAACTCCACATTAATTATACAAGACGTCCTTTCACTCTGTCTATCACTGTGTCACTGAGATTAGCACTTACTTTATCTATCAACCTCTCACCATCACTCTGTCCATAACTCTCACCCTGTCCATCACTCTATCACTCCATCCATCACTCTATTACTCTGTCCATCACTTCATTACAAGTCTGTGCTACACAGTATGAAATGTAAGAGTCCAGATTTAGGCCTCTTAAAGGGTTTTTGGGAAATGGTGCAGCCTCACCTGATCCCAGTCGATGCTTCTGAAAAACGTGTGGGACTTGATGTCGGTGAAGCCTGTCTGAACCTGGCACCCCAGTCTCTCTTTGGGGTCCTGGAGAACAAAGGACTCGATTAAAAACACATCAGAAAGTGAAACAGCTCTAGAACAGAGTAAATATTTACTACATGTTTATCTGAATATGAGAACTGCACTTAACAAATCCAATCAAATCAAATAAACAACATCTGCTGAGGTTCAGAGGAGCAGATACACACACAGGAGGGGTTCCACGATGAGCTCAGAGTGCTCATGTATTAGTGAACTAAGAGTGAGTGACACTGCAAAACAGCATAATCTGTAAATGCAGTTCCACGATAAAGCATATTTCATTAACCGGCAGAAGAGCAGCGCTGCATTAAAAAGACTTCTAAGTCCTGATGTAGTACAATCTACCTTCTACACCTGCACACATCACCTCCTCCATCTCTCTATATCTGCATATGGTCTGACAGTTTGGGATGTTCAGGCTGTTGGTGAGTTATTTTGGGCAGGTGCAGGAATAGCTCTCTTATCAGAACATATGCAGGTCAAAAAGCACCACTGGAGAGAAAAAGTGAGAGGGAGAGGAGAGAAGAAGAGGAGAGGAGCGAGAGATGAGGATGGAGGTGTTAAGCACTCTCTTACCTTGTTTAGAAAACCTTTCAGCACACTCGCTGCTTTTACAGACAGAGAGCGAGGAATACGGATCGGCTTCTCCAGAATAACTGAAAGACAGAGAGAGAGAGAGAGAGAGAGAGAGAGAGAACAAGAGAAAAAGAGAGAGAAGGAAAGAGAAAGAGAGAGACAGAAAATAAAATGAAAGAAAGAGAGGAAAAATAAAAAGAGTGAGAGCCAGAGAGAGAGAGAGTGAGAGAGAGAGAGAGCCAGAGAGAGAGAGAGTGTGTGAGAGAGAGAGAGAGAGAGTGAGAGAGAGAGAGAGAGATTAACACAGTTATTCTTGGTGTTTAAAACACCATACAGTGTAACAGAGGTATATTTCAGGAACGTCTCTCTCCAGGATCACCCTGTCCTGTATCTTCTCAGTCTGAAGTCTGTCACAGCCAACATGACCCCAATAAACAACATGCAAGTGCAAATACATGACGTTGTTGCATCAAAACTATTCTCTCCAAAACCATAACACTGATTTTTTTTTTTGGAGCTTTGCCATGTTATTCACAACACACACAGAACATCTATCAAAAAGATCTCAGTTGATTCTCGTGAAGTGTGCCAGATGTTTTCCAGTTTGTAAAAGCCAAAAGGAGAGCAGAGAGTTCCTCCTTATGCAGGAGGTGTACCTTTCTGAGCTCCTTTACTCACAGCTCAAATCTCTGTGGAGTCTGAGCTGGATTTGGAGATGCAGCTCCACACAGAAAAAGGTCAAGGTCTTAAAGAGTAGGTAAGATCCTTCACTCCTCACACAACCAGCAAACAGCGACACCGTCAACAAGAGGCGCGTGTCCATTTAGAAAGAGTGTAAGTAGGGTGAAGAGAATCTGATCGTATTCTTCACACGCTGCACAAATGTATATCTGTGTGTCAATGTGGAACAGCAAAACACATGATATTCGCGGCAAAGCAATGCATCTCAGTCTGAACAGCCAGAACAGAAATTCAATCCAACTTGACACTCGTCATAATTTTTACACTTCTGAGAAGGAAAGATGGACGACAGCAGCAGGGCAGGATTCTGTGTCCATATCAGGACTGGCATTTATGAAAATGACTGCTATCTCACTCTGCGTCTACTTACAGATCCTGTCACTCGATTCAGTGAATTACGAGGTTGTTAAAGAGACAGAATACAGACAATGCTACACACTCACACGCTGCACCGAAATGATGTCACATGAAAGTGAGTTGACTATTAAATACATTAACCAGACGCTGTGTTGTGAGACCGGAGCGCTAAATATCCCTGTGCTGATATCCAGAACATGACCACCTTAAACAGTCACATTGCTAAGGCTCTCCTCTGATAATCAGCCATTTCCCCCAGTGCAAATGTTTTCATGGCTGTACACCACCAACAGTTACATACCGCACAGAATATCTTATTCAGATCTCACCCTGGAACAGATACTCCTCTGTGTTCATGTCAGGATTGTCGGTGATGATGTCAAACGGAGACCTTCCAGCCATCATCTCAAACATCAGAACACCAAGAGCCCACCAGTCCACACTGAACCCTGAGAGGAAAAGAAGAAAGATAGTGAGACAGAGAGAGAGAGAGAGAGGGAAAAAGAGAGATACAGAGAGAGAGAGAGAGAGAGAGAGAGAGAGAGAGAGAGAAACACAGACAGAGGGAGAGAGGGAGAGACAAAGAGAGAAAGACAGAGATACAGAGAGAGAGAGACAGAGAGAAAGAGAGAGACAAAGAAATAGAGAGACAGATAGAGGGAGAGAGAGGAAGAGAGAGAGGCAAACAAACAGAGAGAGAGAGAGAGAGAGACAGAGAGAGAGAGAGAGAGAGAGAGAGACAGAGAGAAAGACACAAAGTGGACAGTGAGTGGAAGTAGGTGTTTCTAATAAAGTGGCCGGCCAGTGGAAGTACAGAGTAGGTGTTTCTAATAATGTTAGTTAGTGAAAGTTAGTGGGTGTTTCTGATAAAGTGGCCAGTGAGTAGTATAAAGGCTCCTCTTACCGTAATCTTCTCCTCTCAGGATTTCAGGAGCTATATAGTTTGGAGTGCCACAGAAAGTGCTGGTTGTGTCTCCTGGTCTGATTCCCTCCTGAAACAAACAGTCATGATTTTCAGAATTAGAGTTTTGCATCTCTTAAACTACATTCTATAGAATAATTCTACTGTCTGAGTAACTAATAATTAATTCAATACAAAATGATCGTAATAAAATTCTAATTCAGAATAAGCCCTCTCCTTCTGGACAAAATCTCAGTCTCTCATCAGTCATAAAAATCCATACATAAATTCATTAATCTTTTGGTGTATTGTGTAAATCCAGTTATATCTGTTTATTTAGTGTATTTTTAAACACAATTCTGTATCTTATGGAGATAAAGCTGTTCATAACCATGAATACACTTAATGAAGCATTTCATTATAAATCTGTAGATCTGAATGCCTTTATAAGTATGAAGAACACTCATGTAATCAAACGGGTTCTAACTTTTAAGCAGTGCTATATGTTCTAGACTGCATTGTTGAGTATGTATTTCCTCATACAGCCTGAATAGACCTGTTATAAACATGTTATAAACGGGTCACCTTGCACATGCCGTAGTCTGTGAGTTTGATATGACCGTCCTGGTCCAGGAGCACGTTGTCCAGTTTTAGATCTCTGTATATAATGCCCTTCTCGTGCAGGAAGTTCAGGGCGATACAGATCTCAGCAGCGTAAAACCTGCAAAATGAACGCACACATACACGCACATCTAGTAGGTGCACATCATTAACAATAAACTGTACAAATACAGAAATGATGATGCAAATTTCTCTCCACAGTGATTATTAACTTATTAATTTACTTATTACTGTTAACTCAACTTCCTTTCTAAGAAGTTGAAGAGCACCCTAGTTGATCTACAAGAACCACATAGAACCACATTAGCCCAGGATAAACCTTCAACAAGCACTACAATACGTAGCTTCTCCACAAATGCCAGTTAAAGCTTTACTGTGCCCAAAAAAGGCATCATGTCAACCGTTTCCAAAAGCACCGTCCACTTCTCTGGGCTCGGAGGCATCTGGGATGGACTATCACACAATGGAAACAAATGTTGTCAGATGAATCAGTATTTCAGGTCTTTTTTTGGAGGAAATGGACATAAAAGAACATCCAAATGGAAGTGAAGGAATATCCAGACCAAGTCCAGCAGCCAGGGTCTGTGACGGTATGGCGTCAGTGTGTCAGTGCCCTTAGCAAAGGTTACTCACACTTCTGTGATGCACCATTAATGCACAAAAGTACAGAGAGATTCTGGAGCAACATCTGCTCCTTCAAGACGTCTTCTTCCACAGGGGCGTCGTATTTCATCTAGACAATGTAGAACCACATTCTGCACACATTACACAAGCATGGCTGTGGAAGAAGAGGGTGCAGGGCCGGCCTGTGTGCAATCCTGACCGTCTCTAACAGAGAATGTGTGGGGTCTCCCTCATACTGCTGCATACCTTAAAACCTATTAGCACTAAGAAGGTGACAGAATTCCACCTAAAACGCTCCAACATTTCAGTTCATCAAAGTCTTTTACATTCAGAAAGTCTTTTAAAAACATCAGATAACATGCTGCTGTATTGTTTTCAGTGTAATTCAGGTCAAAAATACAGGAGCACTTTGCAGTTACATACAATTAATCTACAATTACAGACTGTAGTCCATCTGCTTCGCTGCATACTTTGTTAACCCCCTTCTGCCATTTTATTCAATGGGCAGGACCCTCACACGCCCACCACAGAGCAGGTATTATTTGGGTGGCGGATCATTCACATTGCTGGAGTGTTTATACACTGTGTCCACTCACTGTCCACTCTATTAGACACTCCCCTGCCGGTCCACCTTGTAGATGTAAGGTCAGAGACAATAGCTCATCTGCTGCCGCACAGTTTGTGTTAGTCATCGTCTAGTCCGTCAGTGGTCTCAGGACGCTGCCCAGAGGGCACTGTTGGATAGATGGTTCTGGTTGTTAAACTATATTTAGTCCAGCAGTGACACTGAGGTGTTTAAAAACTATGCACTGCTGTGTCTGATCCACTCACACCAGCACAACACACACTAACACACCACCCCCAGCACCTCAGTGTCACTGCAGTGCTGAGAATGTTTTATGATAATGAACTTGCAGCAGTCGGCTCACACAGAAATGATGTTGCTGCAACTCACAACATGCCCCTAGTTGCATGAAAGTTCCAGCCTGTGAAGTCTCAGTTACCGAAATCTAAGGTAAACGGAACTGATATTAATTATTCAATTACATTATCACAGCACACTGTAATTAGCATATCAAAGAGTAACAGTTCTAGACTTCTAAAGTATATTCAGAATCAAACACAGATTATTTAGGATGCTATGCTCTGTTTCTGTATTGTATTTATGCTTAATGTTAACTATGAGAAAGTTCACTGTGGCTTTATTTCACTAACGAGAGTTTTCAGAAAGAAGGGTGATTAAGGCTGTAACTGTGCTGCTGTCTGAATGGATCAGCTCTCTGACTGGTCAGAGTGTCAGCAACAGAGCGGTCACTCTAAGGGAGATGAAACGGAGCTGCAGGAGGAAAAAAGAAATGAGGCACCGCAAAAATAACGAATGCTGACATTTCCAAACCCGCGAGACTTGATTCATGTTGCCGTGCAGCGAAGACTCATGGGACCTTTACAAACCCCTCATGAATATGTATGATCATTATCTGTGATTAGCAAGCTGATTTACATATGAAGTTCAGGGTGAATATTGATGAAGCTGATTGGGGGACAGACAGAGAGAGCGAGAGAGTGAGAGAGAGAGAGAGAGAGAGAGAGAGAGAGAGAGAGAGACTTTTTATCCCCCGACTCTTTTTTAGGTTGAACACTGCAGTGTATAGTGTTTAATCTGAAAACAATTCTTCTTCTTCTTCTTCTTCTTCTTCCTATTATTATTATTATTATTACTATTACTATTATTAGTACTACTGCAATATCCCCTGACTCTGGTATATCTTCAGTTGTAGCTGTATATGTTTATTATTTAGATGTTTATTAATAATCTAGTGTGCTACAGTTACACTTAATAAAAACATCAGCTTATCTGTAAATGATTAAATATGGATTTTTACAGCTCCACCCTAAAACCCACCGCAGTGTCCGCACACACACACACACACACACACACACACACACACACTCTTTGCAAATGTAATAACACACAGCTGTTCATAGTAAAGGTACTTCATCTGAAACGAGGGCAGAAATGTCACCATAACCAACATATTCCCGGAACAGCACAAGCTCTCAGCATCTTCACACATAGACACACACACACCCACACACACACACCCACACACACACACCCACACACACACACACACACACACACACACACACAAACACCCACCCACTAACTGCTAAACCAGCTATCTAACTCAGTAACTCCCCACTAAATTATAAACTTACCAACTCACTCATCAGCTCTCTCACTAGCTCTTTAATCTACCACTAAATTAACTTACCAAATAATGAACTCTCTAACTATCTCACCAACACAGTAACTAACTCACTAATTAACTCATTAGCTAACTATACGTGTTAGCTGCTTCTCTCATCCTCCTAATATAAAACAAGGAAAACCTGGGAGCCAGGAGGATAAAGGTAGTTTAGCGAACAGACTTCATTCTTTCTGTCTCTCTCTCTCTCTCTCTCTCTCTCTCTCTCTCTCTGTCAGCAGTAGAGCACTTTGACTGCCTCTACTGTTGACTGGATGTGTCATTCATCCGGAAGCACAGACAATGTTCTGTTTACCAACATTTTGATTTGTCTTGCAAGCTAATAAGCTAATTAGCTAACCTCCTCATGCTTTGCAGTTCTAAGGAGTTCCTAGGAGCCTGAGCTCATCACTGAAGTAGACACTACACCCACACCAGCAGAAGCTCACTAACGCACCGGTATACATGTGTATGTGAAGTAAACAGTGCCTTACCTGGCGTGTTCCTCTGGAAGTTTCCGTTGCCGTTGCATATGGAACATCAAATCTCCACCATTTACGTACTCGATCACCAGAAACAACCTGAACAATCACACAACCCACAGCAAAGGAAAAATTCAGACAATTTCGAGTAAAAGGCAGCTGCTATTGTGTTCAGCCATGCTAAATTACTTCAGTCCCAGTTTATGGATAACAATGAGTCATTCAGCGTCAGAAACCACATAGTCAAGTCTTTTAGAGATTACTGAACAAATCCACATGCTTGGAGGTGAGTGATGCTTTAGTTAGCAACATGCTAACTGGCTTATATAGGTTTCCATTAGCCTTGTAGCGCCAACGCTAAAACTAAAGAATCAAACTTCCGAGTGAATAACGTCTATATCATGAAGTATAAAGGTGTTATGTACCGGCTCTCTGTCTGGAAGCAGGAGTGCAGACCCACGAGGAAAGGGTTGGTGGAGGCCTGCTCAAACACGTGCTTCTCTGTCTGAACCCAGTCTATATCCTACAGCAACACGGAGAACATGCAGAACGTTAGAGAGATGTCAAGATGTTCAGAACACAGGCATAAAGGCTTGTGATGAATGAAGAAGAGAAAGAAATAAAAACTGTACTATAAACTACTGCAGTTGCACTATTATTAACCAGCTTTACACTCAGCTACGCTACACAAGAGCTCAGCACAAAACCTCATATCTAGAACTACAGAGAACATGATCCACACAGCACCTTTCTCCTCTTTAAAAGACACAGCAGGAAGAAGAGAGAGAAAGAGAGAGAGAGATTTTTGTTCAATTTGCAAGACAAAACAAAAAGTTAAATGGTTTAATAGATGTTGGAGAAAGTGGGGCACAACCTAACATGTGGTAACATCATATTTAATAAACAGGTTCCAGTAGAACGTCATCATCTCAGAGCACCATAGCAGCATCTCCTACGAATTCTGACAGCAGTCAGACAGATGTTTCTCCAGACTGGCCCTGAAGTTTTATGGCACCACGGTAACTTTTATCATCATGTGTGTTTGTGATTAGTGAGCTGTAGAGAACTCACTCCTATATCAGTTTCATCTCCTCTCTGTATGTGTGATATAGCAGCATTCAGAAGCAGATAAACAGGTCATAGTGAGAGCTAGCCAAGCTAAAGTACACCCTCCACACAGCTGGGTTAGTATACCATGCTGTTACAACCAAGACCCCCAAAGTACACAGAGATACATATAACCCCCCCGTCCATATATATTAATCACAGAACATGTTTTTATCCACAGATTTATCAGAAGCATCCAGCAGAGGTCATACAAATGAAATATTACATATTTAGGTTGGAAAGCTCAGCTGGTTCAAACAGCATTACAGTTTCGTGGCTGTCCAAGGAAAAACATGTATCTCCATTTTTGTCGATTTTTACTTTTATGTGTCATTTGAAGACAGCAGTTGCTGTTTACATTGTGCGAAAATTTCAGGATGAATGGCCCAACAGAAATGGCCCAAAGTCGACGAAGTCTTGGAAGAAAGTCTGGTTCCACTGACTTACATTAAAACGATATTAGGTTTTTGTACTCTCCTGTAAGGTTGCCATTTCGAAGATACTTGTTTTTCTTTGGACAGCGGCGACATAAGTTATGCTAAATTAATTGAGTTCTGCATCAGTTCTACAGACAGTTTAGAGACTGTTAGAGCTGTTACTGTTACTCCATCTGCACTCACTTTGCTCTCAGCTGAATTATATATAAACAGTAGAAGCTGAAAACCAAGATGTTTTATTTGTAGCAGAGATGTTTCGACTGCTTGCTTGTACAAACAATAACCTTGCCTTAAATCTCTCTAGCACAAAACAAATATGTAAAGGCAGATACAATTTGAACGCAACATATTTGTGATAGAACTTCAAACGAGAACGCAATTGCAATTTAAAAGAGTGCAACATTCAAATCTCAAGAGCTGCAATTTTAATTATAGGCTACTTTATCAAATCTGTGTCTTATAGTGGGATGTTAACAGATGAGTTAGACCAATCAGAGGCAGCCAAACTGCTATATGCTGTGACATCACAACCACTTATAACTGAGAAAGGGGATGCTCTTTTCCTACTTACCAAATAACAGGTCTGGATATAGATATTCTTCCCAAATCGTTCAGCCCTAGTTAGCAGGCTGAAGATGCTCCACAAGAGGGCGCAATTAGTATGCTAACCAATGTGCGTGCATTGTTGCCAAGGAAGAAACCCACACCAGCAGGATCTCACGCACATCCTGCACAGTAACAGTTACAGTTACAACGACTCACAGAACACCTGTGAACGGCAGGGACGCTGAGGGTATGATGCTACGCTACAGAAATCTGTAACAACTTCACATATAACGTCCTGAACTCTAATATTAAAGTGCAACACCTCCTTGAGCACAGCATGTTGACCTTTCTGTAATCTGTGTAGTTTCTGGTTAGTTGATTTTGATGACTTATCACTGTAACCCTGTTCTACTCAAACACAGTTCTAGAACGTTCTTTATACCAAAACGAAAATCCCAGCTGTGTTCTTACTTGCTTTACTCAGAGAATGAAGTGAATTACAACATATCCAGCACTCTCCCATTAGCCAAGTCTTAATCCTCTCCCCTGGATGTCTGACCACAGAGCGCTCAAAACAGCAATAGCAGCTTTAAAGCCTGACCGCCTCGATCTGACCCTTCACATATGTACTGCATACAAACTGCCGCAAACATCTGCCCCACCACATGCACATACATGGCCTGTCTTTAAAGCAGAGTGGATAGAACCCTAATTCACTTACACATGAAGATTAAAAAGAAAACCTGTCGTCCTCCAACAACATCATCATGCCAGGGTATGTTCTTACACTGCATTTGCGCATCTAGTAGCAACTCAAGGATCTCAAAATCTCAGTGGTCACATAGAAAATAGTGTCACATTAACCGTTTGACTGAGGTACTGCAAAACATTTGAACTTCCTCAGGGTTAGCAGACTGAAGACGCTCCACAAGAGGGCGCTATTGGCATGCTAATCAATGGTGCGTGCATCATTGCAAAGGAAGAAACCAACATTAGAGCACATCAATGCACACCCTGCACAGCTACAGACTGCATGTTTGAGCAGTTAAAATGTGAAACACAAATTCTCCACATAAAAGGATGATATGATAAATGATACTAAGAGTTCATTTTCAGTTGTGTCACTTTACAAAACGGGGCTAACCAAAGCTGGACCAGAAGATTAGTGACGAAAAAGATCTTCCATTTTGGTGCTGTTAACAAACTGGCTAACTCAGTAGCCATAAACACAAAAGTAAAATCAATTAAACCAGTTAATCATATACTCTGAGTTGTAGAAGAACAGTGAAATTAGCGTGAAAGCTAGCTTGGCTGGTGACAGTGGGGTGACTTGTGTGCAGTTACCCTAGCAGTTAGCAACTGTGCTAACCCACCTACTGTAAATAGTGAAACCATCTCAGAACTGACTGTGTATCATACAGACCCTCTTTTATTTGTTTACTTATAATCAGTGGTGAAGAAATGTTCACAGGTTTAAAGATATGATTAGACACCGCCAGCTCCCTTTTGGTGGTTCAGAGATGCTATATGAAGCCCCGCTGACCTTCAGAGGTCAACACAGCCAAACCAGCCAAAGTGTCAGCAATGTGATATTTGTGTTTAAGGTTGAGATGCCATACGTCATGCTGGAAAGTGGAAGTGCAGCTTTGCTAAACTAGTGCTAACACAATACTGAAAATCCATATAGATGCTAGTGGAATGGATGCTAACCCCTCAGACTCTCTCCCTCACCAGACTCTCTCTCTCTTTCTCTCTGTCTGAACCTCATAAATTAACAAACTCTGATTATAATTTTAGTCTATCTCAGTTAGGACGACAACTTGCTGACTCATTTCTTCTCTTTTGCTCTGTTTTCTCTTCGCTGGCGTGCGTAAGAGCACACATGAATAAATAAAGAGGTTTGGACAGGTTCATTAATTATTAGTCACATTACTGTACTGACCGCTAAAGGCAAGCAGGAAATTTACACTTGCTTAAAGCCCGCCGCTGTATGACCGCTACAGCAAGTGCAGAGGGTCTGTACAGATATACCGTAAAATATTTGGAATAAATATCAGTTTTTAAATGTATATATTCCTGTGAAGCGAATATTAAATCGCTCACTGTGTGAATTTCAGCATTCCAACAGTGCCATCTGGTGGTGCGACAGCAAACATGTTCAGCCGTCATAACTGGGTTATGGGGGACTTTTAATGTGAAAACTGGTCTTAACCATCTTAACGCCTCATCAGCTTTTAATGTATTCAAGTCAATGTTAATTTTAGCGAGAAAGCAGAATAAAGTCTAACATGGCCAGTGATAAACAAAGGCCAGTTTAGCTTACCCGTGGTTAGGACACAGTATTAACAACAATATTTCATTTATAAAGCACTTTTAATTTTAGCATCAAAATCTGGAGCTTGGTGCTTTACAGATGCGAAACTGAACTAGATTCTTCTAGACTAAACAAATACAGCATGATCGTGTATACTCTTAACACATTCTCATTATTCTATTTAACCAAGATGAAGTTGTAGTGTCAGGGCCGTCACACAATTACTGGAAGAAATGTTTATTCGACACTCAAAATTAAACACACAGATGCGTTCACGCGGCTTTCATTATTAATTTGATTAATTTTACTGATTTTATTTCCACGGATTTCATTAAGAATTTGTTAAATCATTCTATGTTCTTTACAGTGAATGAATAGGAGCTCAGATGTTCTGAGATGAACTTAGTAGATATTCATCTATCCTGTTAGGCTGATATTTTGCTGATTGTGAAATGTGTAAACGAAAGGCTGGTCCACTGTATAAACCCAACTGAGCATCTTTGGGACCATCTTGATCGCCATGTTTACTCTATGGATCCTCCCCGACAGACCCTCCAGATACCTGTGACAACCTACCAGGACTTTACCGAGTCACTCCCAGCCCAAATAACAAGTGTACAAATAACAAGTTGCTTTTCTGTTGGATTTAACTTGAACACGTTGAACAGGCAACTTTCCTTTTCAGGGGGCTTCGCCTGCATCCCGAGGACCCATTCGATGATCCTGCTATTTAATCACAGACTAATCAGACATTTCTTCCTCTGCCTCACGAAACACCGAATGCTTCTCTTATTATTTCTAATAGTCTATCTTTATAGTCTTTCAGAAGCAGTAATGAATGTTCATGGTCTTTACTGTGATAAACTGCTTACAGTGGCCACTGGGTAACTGGTAACTGACTTTTAGGTCTATTTCTCATTGTTACTCTCACTCTAACAGTTATCAGTTATTCTATTCCATATTACATATAACTGTAAATTCTTATCCTTTTTTGTGCTTGTCTTGCTATCATTATAGGAGGAGGATGGATTCTCCTTTTGAGTCTTGGTTCCTTTCAAGGTTTCCTTCCTCTGAGGGAGTTTTTGCCACTGTCATCTCTGACCTGCTCACTGGAGACTTGGACCCGGGTTCTCTGTAAAGCTGCTTTGTGACGACCTCTGATGTTAAAGGCGCTATATGTATGCATTGGACTGACCTACAGGTTCATGTGATAATCGTCACTTTCCTGAAGTATATAATTATTACTCCTAAAATTCACTGCTTGTACAAAGTATTTGTGTGTGTCAGATGAAGGTGTGTACATGATGATACCCTCTCCGTCTCATTTTGAGCCAGAAAACACCCTGATCACCCGCCATCACCTTGGTGATGCATCTCACCTCATCATCGTGTACCAGCTCCTTCTTCACCACCTTCATGGCATAAATGTGTTCGTTCTTCTTTAGCCGCACCAGCAGCACTTTAGCGTAGCTTCCCCGACCAATCACACGGATTAGATCAAAATCAGCCAGACCCAAACCCTCTGCCAGCTGGAGCCCCTCCATTCCGTCCACCACCGCCTTCAGATCCTGCACGACATACACAATTAACATAAACACCATCTACACATCATACACATCTCTACAGCATCTACACAACATCTACATCTCTACCGCATATACACAACATCTACACAACATACACATCTCTCCAGCATATACACAACATCTACACAACATACACATCTCTACCGCATCTACACACTATCTACATCTCTAC
>CM067484.1:9422750-9454484 GCA_034552555.1 Semaprochilodus insignis | reverse complement strand
TTCAGTACTGCTCTATGCTGTGTCAGTAAGGTTTCAGTACTGCTTTATTCCGTGTCAGTACTGATTTAGTACTGCTTTATGTTGTGTCAGTGAGGTTTCAGTACAGCTCTATGCTGTTTCAGTATAGCTCTATGCTGTTTCAGTACAGCTCTACGCTGTTTCAGTACTGATTCAGTACTGCTCTATGCTGTGTCAGTAAGGTTTCAGTACTGCTTTATTCCGTGTCAGTACTGATTTAGTACTGCTTTATGTTGTGTCAGTGAGGTTTCAGTACAGCTCTATGCTGTTTCAGTATAGCTCTATGCTGTTTCAGTACAGCTCTACGCTGTTTCAGTACTGATTCAGTACTGCTTTATGCTGTGTCAGTAAGGTTTCAGTACAGCTCTGTTGTTTCAGTACTGTTCTATGCTGTTTCAGTACTGCTCTATGCCATTTCAGTACTGCTCTATGCTGTCTCAGTACTGCTCTATGCTGTCTCAGTACTGCTCTATGTTAACCAGTCTCACTAAATAGCAAACATACAATTTGGTGATCAGAGAACGAGTTATCAAGTGAAACAGGAAACACTGCGTCTATAGTTACAACGTAAACACAGTAAACACATTCTCATAACAATAAACACAGAGCAACAACACCACAACACTTACATCATCATTGATATTGCCGTCTAAGCCAGTCGCTGATATTCCCCCTCTACAAGAATGAGGATAATTCATCCTCCACTCCACATCTCCATCAACACCACCACTCATTCCTCTCTTTAAAGTCACCTCTGTTATTACAGGCTCACACAATCAGAGTTCACAGATGCTTTTGTCTATTAATCATCTATTCTCTTTCTATCTTTCTCCCATTCTCTCTCTCTTTCCCTCTCTCTCTCCCACTCAAAGAACATCCGCAACTCCATCCCCAACTTCAAAGCTCTTTCACAACCGTTCACTTCTCGAGTAAATCACCACAGAGACGACCCTGACTTCAGGGCAGTGAAGGAGTTGCATAACTGAGAGGCAGAAGAACGTCTGCTTTGGAAGCATTATTATATTATTATACTGTACTTTATACTAGACCTGCACAATATAAATATATCATTTCAGCATCGTCATCGCAATGTACGCATGTGCAATATTCACATCACAGGATGTGCAATGTCTAGTAAGACAAATTAAATGTTTTGCTGCTTTGCTGCTTCCTGCATGGTTCCTGGACTTGGATTTAAGGCTTCTACACAGTGAAGAGTAGTCAGAGCACTATACTGCTCTTGTGTTTGGTGCACTGAAACCGATTATAGACCATTAAAGTTCCAGAAAAAAACATGGTTCACACTCACAAGGGTGCTAAAGAGTAATTTCTCAGCTTTTTATTATTTTTATTTTCACCCCCTAATCACTTTACAATTAATAATGTTTTTATATAATGCTGTTCAAATCATATGGTGAAAATTCCTGAATATTTTTTCAGATATTGCATAATGTCAGTTTTTACCAATATTGTGCAGCCCTATTATATGCTATTTATTTATCTATTTATTATTTATATTACACATTACACATATCACACAAAGTTAAGCCTCTTTTGATCAGCTTCATTCAACCCTTTCTGCTCCTGCGCTTCACATCACATTCAGAGCATCTCCATCTGATCCCAGGAAAAGGAACAGGAGTGCTCAGAAACATCCGACCAAACAGCCAATACATCAGCACACCAATAACATTAGTAAGGTTTCAGGTGTGTTTCAGTACAGCTCTATTCTGTATGAGCGAGGTTTCAGAACTGCTCTATGTTGTGTTAGTAAGGTTTCAGTACTGCTCTATGTTGTGGTAGTAAGGTTTCAGAACTGCTCTATGTTGTGTTAGTAAGGTTTCAATACTGCTCTATGCCATTTCAGTACTGATACAGTACTGCTCTATGCTGTGTCAGTAAGGTTTCATCACAGCTCTATGCTGTTTCAGTACTGACTTATTCTTGCTCTATGCTGTGTCTGTAAGGTTTCAGTACTGCTCTGAGCTGTTTTAGTACTGATTCAGTATGGCTCTATGCTGTGTCAGTAAGGTTTCAGTACTCCTCTATGCTGTTTCAGTACTGATTCAGTATGGTTCTATACTGTGTTAGTAAGGTTTCAGTACTCCTCTATGCTGTTTCAGTACTGATTTAGTATGACTCTATACTGTGTTAGTAAGGTTTCAGTACTCCTCTATGCTGTTTCAGTACTGATTCAGTATGGTTCTATACTGTGTTAGTAAGGTTTTAGTACTGCTCTATGCTGTTTCAGTACTGATTTGGTATGACTCTATACTGTGTTAGTAAGGTTTCAGTACTCCTCTATGCTGTTTCATAACTGATTCAGTATGGTTCTATACTGTGTTAGTAAGGTTTTAGTACTGCTCTATGCTGTTTCAGTACTGATTTAGTATGACTCTATACTGTGTTAGTAAGGTTTCAGTACTCCTCTATGCTGTTTCAGTACTGATTCAGTATGGCTCTATACCGTGTTAGTAAGGTTTTAGTACCGCTCTATGCTGTCTGAGTACTTATTTAGTATGACTCTATATTGTGTTAGTAAGGTTTCAGTACTGCTCTATGCTGTTTCAGTACTGACTCATTATTGCTCTATGCTATGTCAGTAAAGTTTCAGTATAGCTCTTTGCTGTGTCAGTAAGATTTCAATACAGCTCTGAGCTGTTTCAGTACTGATTCAGTACTGCTCCATGCTGTATCAGCACTAATTCAGTACTTGTCATTAGTGTATCAGTATCTGTTTAATGGTATTGAGATCAATCAGAGATAAATCAGCAGCTCTGAGTAGTCGTTACTGACGTTAGTCTAAGAATAGCCTACAGATCAGAAATAGCAGCAGCGCTGCAGCGGAGGGTGTGAAAACCTTCTGAAACCTCCTTCTGAAACATCTTCACATACACTTCATCAGCACCAAACAGCCTGAACCAAGCTCAGAACATCACACACTCATAACTGCTTTCTGCTAAATCTGGTTCCAATAACAGCAACACGACAGTCAGCTAATACAAACACTAATAAAATAAGGATCCTCACTTTAGCACAGGCACACCGTGGAATGCCTAATGACCCTATTCTCCTCATCTGGAACTGCAGCAGCTCATTCTCAGTGTCAGGAAGCTCTTTACTCACATAATAAATGTTATTAAACAGGAGAACTCTGGGTAATTTACACAGTCTCGTTCAACAAATCACTCTGACTGAGGAGAACCGAGCCCCTGCGGGGTGAAGATGCACTCCGCTATGACAGCTAGCTAATTGAAGGTTCCCTCTGAAACCAGGACATGAAAAAAAAAAAGACAGAAGAGAGAGAAGGAGAGAGAAGGACGGACAGACGAGAACTAGAACTGTTGTACTGGCTTCTGCCTTCAACAATAACTGCACATAAAACTGTCACACAAACAAAAAGACAGAGAAAGAGAGAGAGAGAGAGAGAGAGAGAGAGAGAGAGAGAGAGAGAATAACAGATCAACAGATAAGAAAACAAATGGACCCTCAACCAAATTAAGTCTCTCACTGGAAGCCCAGTTACTGAAACTAAGGCTCTATTTGTGACGCATTATGGGAGACAGACAGTAGAACTGACAGTTACACTCAGGAGAGCTGAAGGTAAAAGAGGAAGGGGATGATGATGAAAGGAGACAATCAGAGGAATCATGAACCAGCAATTCAGAAGCCTGAAGACCCAAACAGAAGACTAGGAATTCTAGAGAAACACTGCCCAGTTACCAGGAGACAGAATTATTATTATTGTGGCTAAAAATAGTAATAATAATAATAATAATAATACAGAAGAACACAAAACAGCCTCACAATCCTCACAACCCATCACTCACTCTCTAACCCTCTGTACCTTTCACTCTCAGGTAGAGCAGGAGTGTCAGCAGCATCCCTGAGCAGACCGGTCACTCCCGGATCCTCCTCACTGACCCGCTCACATAGTCCACCGTTAAACACCAGCTCTCTCTCTCTCTTTCACTGCCTCCCTTACTCGCACTGCCTGGCTGGCTTTCGCTCTCTCTCGGTCTCTCTTTTGCTGTGTGCCTCGCTCTCTTTCTCACATTGGCTCTCCCACTCACACACACCCATCACTGTTCTGCCCCCCAAACAACCCCTCCCCCACCGCACTCCCGCTCCTCTGAGCATGCTCAGATCACACTCCGGCTGCTAGAAGGGAGCTTTTTCTTATGTGCTCTCCCTCTCTATACTTTCCCTACCTCTCTTGCTTTCTCTCTCCATCTCCTTTCATTCATCTATGCTCTCTCCATCATATCCTCTCATCTCTTTTCTCTCTGACCTCTCTCTCTCTCTCCATCTCTCGCTCACTCGTGCCCCCTGCAGGTCGCTGCTGCTGCTGCTGATCCGTGTTGCTGCAGTAACTCTGTGTGTCCAGTAGAGGGCAGTACAGCTCTCCTCTGTAGCTGCAGCGTCTGACCTCTTTCTGTTTCTGCTGAAGCTAAAATTAGAACCCTGCAACTCAACTCTCTGCAGAGCACACTCGCTCACTCACTCACTCGATCGCTCACTCAGTCAGTCAGTCAGTCTAACTTATAGGTTCTTCCACACTCATTGATCTGTCTGTAACTCAGATAGATCATGATGGTCCCAACACTGAGACCACCTGCAACTGGGATAAACAATTCTAATCCAGAGGAATTATTCTGATCAGAAACCTGACTTCAGAAGGAAATGAGCAGGAATGTAAAGGAAGAGAAATGTGTATGTAAAATCCGGAAAAACTAAAGCTCGGATTTAGTGAGATTAGGCTGAGGATTACACGTACGCTTCCCCAGACTCTCATGGTGGTGACCTTAGGATCATGTGCAGCTGCTCTAGAGCGACCCACTCTACTGGTCAGTGCTTTTCTATGGAGACGATACAAGAATGCCTGCATCGGTAATGGGCGACCTCAAAGTAGCTCATCAGAAGGAACATCCAGTTACTTTCCTGAAGAGTAAGAAATTATGTCCATAAACTCTGTGAGTGCTGATTCCCATTCTAAACCCCGCTTCTGACTCTTGGTGCTAAACTCTGTTTCTCAGAGCTAAATCTGACTCTGAGTGCTGATTCCTATTCTAAACACTGGTACTGATTCTGAGGGCTGATTCTGAGGGTTGATTATGAGGTCTGATTATGAGGTCTGATTATGAGGTCTGATTATGTGGTCTGATTATGTGGTCTGATTATGAGGGCTGATCCTGAGGTATGATCCTGAGGGCTGATCCTGAGGTATGATTCTGAGGGCTGATTATGAGGTCTGATTATGAGGTCTGATTATGAGGTCTGATTATGTGGTCTGATCCTGAGGGCTGATCCTGAGGGCTGATCCTGAGGGCTGATCCTGAGGGCTGATCCTGAGGGCTGATCCTAAAGGGGTTATTCTGAGGTCTGATTATGTGGTCTGATTATGAGGGCTGATCCTGAGGTATGATTCTGAGAGCTGATTCTGACAGCTGATTCTGACAGCTGATTCTGAGGGCTGATTCTGACAGCTGATCCTAATTATGAGGGCTGATCCTGAGGTATGATTCTGAGAGCTGATTCTAATTATGAGGGCTGATTCTGACAGCTGATTCTGAGGGCTGATTACGAGAGCTGATCCTAATTATGAGGGCTGATTCTGAGGTCTGATTATGAGGGCTGATTCTGAGGTATGATTCTGAGAGCTGATTCTAATTATGAGGACTGATTATGAGGGCTGATTATGAGAGCTGATCCTAATTATGAGGGCTGATTCTGAGGTCTGATTATGAGGGCTGATTCTGAGGCTGATTATGAGAGCTGATTATGATTCCCTTATCCAGAAATGCATAGTATCACAGTGAAGGCAGGACTGACGGTAGATAAACACAGTTTACAAAGTCAACTGATACCAAGCGACATGTCTGTCTCCACCTTTAGAACCATAAAACTCTTACAGCTGCACTGTTTTCCACCCTCTCGTCGTCCATTCTTTGTTGTCCCCCCGTTTTCTCTCTCTTCTACTTTCTGTTCTCTCTCTCTCTCTCTCTCTCTCTCTCTCTCTCAATGTTGTGTAAGTGTTTGTTAAATTCCTCAGTGCTGAGAGCAGCTCACTACACCCCCCCCAACCCCACCTTCTGGAAACTACTTTAATCAGTGACCTTTAACCTGTTTCCTTTGCATGCACACACACACACACACACACACAGATCAGCAGTTGTATAGTCAGTTAAAGATGTATAATTATATATAACTGTATATACTATCATATATTATTAAATCTATGAGTATATGTAGTTTTAGAGCTGAGGGCATAAGGGCACTAGCTGTTATGACAGTGAGGACCTGTAATGTGGACCACAGACTTGAAATTCCACATGTTGTGAACACTTGATAGCACCTGGGTTTAATACTGCATCTCTGTATTATTTTAAAGTTTTATATGTTTTATGTATGTCTGGAGAAGTTTGTGTCCATTAAAAATTCCACAGCAAGCTGAGTCCAGAATGACCACACACTGAACTGTAAAGTCCTAATCAATCTGACCACTCTGTCAGTCCTGCTAATCTAATAGCTGCTTTAATTAAACAACGACTCGTTAAGACGTCTGTGATTGTTAGAGTGAAGCTGAGGAGACAGACGGATTAGTTTTACATTAAAACACTGTTCTGTATCAGTCAATCACTCGGTACTGTAACACCAGACTGAACACACAACTCAATTACTGACCAGTGACAATAAGAGGCACCACTGAGTTTCCAAAAGTCCTCTGTAATTGAGCGTTTGAGATGTGAACAGAGTGATTCAGAGTGGGTTTGGCGTGAAATGGTTCTGATTTCTTTTCTTTACAGTGGCGGTGATGGAAACCAGGGGTCACCATGTCTACAACACAAACACAGACATTTTATTTACTATCCAGAAACACCAGTGAACCTGCACGTGTCTTCTGAGTTTTTATGTGGAATGCTAATGAATTAATAAA
Organism: Semaprochilodus insignis; assembly: GCA_034552555.1. NCBI lineage: Eukaryota > Metazoa > Chordata > Actinopteri > Characiformes > Prochilodontidae > Semaprochilodus > Semaprochilodus insignis. The sequence goes on along the minus strand of CM067484.1, from coordinate 9,447,529 downwards.
AAAAAGTAAAAGAAAGAAAGAAAATCTGAATATAATAAGTTTTCTTTGGGGAATCAATTCCACTTTAATGTACTACCACATCTGCACTATTCCATCTTTCAGTTCTGTTAGTTGTACTAATGACACATTTTATTTATATGCAAACATAGCATCCAGTCCAGCACCTTCAAACTAACAGTCCAGCACCTTCAAACTAACAGTCCAGAAACAAGACTCAAAAAGGGAATCCATTCTCCTCTGTTCAACACAAATTAGCAAGACAAGCACAAAAACAACATAAAAAAAATACAATTTTACAATTACATGCAATATTGAATACAGAGAATAACCAACGACTGTTAGAGTCCTACAAGACCAGCAATGAGAAACAGATCTGAAATTCTGAATGAAAACCCTGTGACTACAGTTAGGAGTTTATTACAGTGAAAACCTTGAACATCAGTAACTGCTGCTAGCAGTCTACACTGATGAACTATTATTCCAGCATCTGTAACCTCACACTCCAACATCTCAGTCCAACATCTCCAACCTCACAGTCCAACATCTGTAACCTCACAGTCGGGCATCTCCAAGCTCGCAATACAACATCTCCAATCTCACACAACATCTCTGGCCTCACAGTCCAACATCTCTAACCTCACAGTCCAACATCTCCAATCTCACACAGCATCTCTAACGTCACAGTCCAACATCTCCAACCTCACAGTCCGACATCTCTAACCTCACAGTCGGACATCTCCAACCTCACAGTCGGGCATCTCTAACTTTACAGTCCGCTATCTCCAACCTCACTAGACATCACATCACATCACATCCACTACGCTCTCTCTCTTTCTCTCTCACACACACACACACACACACACACACACACACACACACACACACACACACACACACCCCGGCAACAGAAACTCACTTTTTATGCACTTCAGTATAACTAATCATGTTTACGGCATTTCATCACAAATCTGCTCAGATATTACCACATTTGCTTACAATAAAGCAATTCTGCTTCTTACAAAGTTCTACTTTCTAAATAGTTTTACTTTCAAAATAAAGACCAAAAGATCTGAAATAGTGCAGCAGTTAGTTTTAAGCTCTTGATTGTCCTCAATAGAGCTATATAATTTTCTCCTCACAAATAAATTCTAAAAATGTACAATAATCTGAGAGATGGAGGGATTTACTGCCTTCTTCACTCTCACTTTACTTCCACAGTATAGCTTTACTGAATCCAGAGCTCAGACTGTCTCAGTTCATCCACTTTCCTGACCTCATTAAAGCAGTGAAAGGCTCCTGATCAACTCTCACCGAACACTCCACACCGAGGGCCCAGGCACTTCTCACTCATAATGTTCTCATTCTCATTAAAACTGTATTTATTTAACACAATCGACTGTAATGATATAAACTGCATTTTAAAAAGCCCATTCTGAAACACTCTTCTTTATGTGTACATTCTGATCGTCTGTCCACCTCAAACACCCCACTTTCACCCCAAGACAAAGAGTCTGAGCACACTGGGATCAGCTCAAAGCTTCTTTATGATCACTGGACAATTGTTTGCACTTCATGCTAAATAAACAATGAAAAATCAAACATTACTCAGAAAACTACAAGAAGAACAAGCGTTTGTTTGGAACAGAAGCCTCCACAGATCACCTTCAACATCTACTGAACACAAACACACCATTGCACATCCCATAATTACTCACTCTGACCAAAACACTAACCACTCACTGCTGGACACAGTGGACATTTACCAAAACTACTGATTACAGTCTGGGGATCAACAACATTGCTTCACACACAGGACAGATTCAAAACATTCAAAACCTCTCACCGCGAACAGACGCACAGAAATCTACTGAACAAACCACTAACACTGTATCTAAACATTAATACACAGTAACATCATACGCACTAATCACCACTTTGTGACAAAGGGGATTATAAACTGGATTATTCTGATTCCTCTATTTCTGAGATTTCTCTAGAAACAGAGTCACTCTTAGCCCTTTTCCACCAAAATCACGTTCACAATGGGAAAAGGAAACAAAACACGTACATGTCGTCTTGACAATCCCTCTGCACTAACCACAGATGCTAAAAAAAAGTTGGTAAGATATATGCCCTCAAAGCAAGAAGTAAAATTTGCAGTAGAAGTAAATGTTCCGCCATGTTGTTTTTATGCATTGTCCGCCGACTTCTGCTTACGGACTAAGGACCGCCCACTTCCAGATACGGAAACGCTCGGCCCTTAAACCAGTGGAAAAGGGGCCCGTTCTTAACGTGTTCAGTAGAGCCTGGGACCCAGCACCAGCACGGACACAAGCACTGGTACTATGTTGGCAGAAAAGAGGTATCAGAGTGGTTTGGTGTGAAATGTTTAGGGCTGGTGGTGCACACTTGTTTCACACTAATCACTCCAGTTAACTAGGAGAGAGGAGCTGGTCACTTTTATCTTAGCTAGCATGCAGCTAGCAAAATGCTGGACTGTGAGGTTCCAGATGCTGGACTGTAACCGCTCTGCTTTCCACAGAACATGTTAGATTCTTGTACTAACCAAATTCGGCAGCCATCTTGGCAACACACTCAGTTACCTAAGACCAGACTCCTCTCTCTCTGAACGGAAAGATCAAAATACTCCAAGAGGTGAGGAACTCTAGCTGGAACACCACTAGTGACGGGGAGTCTATTCTAAGAGTTGATTCTTTGGCTGCTCCATCTCTAGGAATAGGGATCGACTCTTGGCCACTGACTAACAGTGAAAATGCTGGAAGTCAACTCAACTCTTTGACTGTGTGTTTTTCATTGTAATCGACTGGAGGGACAGTCTGACAGAGGAGACTGTAAAGCAGGAGAGCTTTTGAAAGTATGAGAGAGTATGAGTAGCGAGAGTTTAATTACCAGCTTTAAGCAACGCCAGCGCTGCTCACCAGCCACTGTAGCACAAACTCCGCTCACAGAAACGCTTTCTATACGTCCTGAACCGCAGCTCTTCTTCGCGATTTCGGTCAATTAACAATTATTGGAGATGGAATACGGAATAAAAATGTTTTCCTAGAACAGTGGGTAAAACGGGATGAAGCTGAGATTTGCTCCCATTTCTAGATTCTTATGCAGATCCACCTTAAATAGCACTGCAGTTACATTCTGGTGCCAGTGCTACATTAAGGTAACTGCTGCATCACTTAAGGTGGACTGGAATGTCAAAAAGAGAAGCAGGCAAATACAAAGTTATGGATTAAGATTACAACCAACTTCTATTTCAAAGAACTGAAAATACTAGTTGAAATGGCTCCTTCTCAAAGAATTCTGACTACAGTAGTGATTTCTCAGGAACTCTCCAAGTTCCTTCTCTTTATGTGAAAGCCGAATTTTCATCATTTCTCTCCCCAAAAGTGGAGATTATACTGTGTTTAAGATGGTTTAATCTTTGCTGTACTCTATTTTCATCAGTTGAAAGTCGGGGAGTTGATACCAGAGATTCCAGTGGCAGTAGTCGAGAGTTGGAGTTGACTCCAGAGAACATGGTATCATCCATCATTAAACAACACATGCTAACTGAAGCTAAACCGACACCCTAAAATGAAGAGTGAAGTAAAACCTGGAATTAAGTAAGATTCCCCTAATTTTCCTAACCTCAACATTCCATATAAAAACTCATATAAAGACATGGAGGTTCACTGGTGGTTTTGATAGTAAATAAAATGGCTATATTTGTGTTGTAGACAGGGTAATCCCTGTTTCCCAGTGAGGGTTCACCACCACTGTAAAGCCATCTGAACCATTCCACGACAAACCACTCTGAAGTGCTGTAGAACTTAATTCAGTTTAAGGAGGGAATGAAATGATATTTAGACTGTTTATGAGAGAAATTTAGCATGAGAGAGAGAGAGAGAGAGAGAGAGAGAGAGAGAGAGAGAGAGAGAGAGAGAGATTAACCCACTGAGGAGAAAGATGAAGAATTAGTACAATAATAATCCTACTGAAAAAGCTTAACGTTCACTCTCAGCCAACCACCGTCCCGCCAACATCTCTCACATCAAACACCGTCCACTACAACCAGCCCCTGACCTACACAGAGATATACCCCCAGAAACCCCTCTCCAACAACTCCACCTCCCTGATGTTCAGTTAGAGACTGCAGAACATCTGCTGATGTACAGATTGTGCTGTCTATCATCCAGTCCCATGCCACTGCACCACAGAGCTGCTCTCGTCAGGATATTTTGGGTGGACGAACCACTTTCAACCCAGCAGTGACACTGACGTTCATAAAACCACCTGAAACAAAGCGTTTCTAATGAAGTGGCCAGCTAGTGGAAGTACAGGGTATGTGTTTCTAATAAAGTGACCAGTTAGTGGAAGTACAGGGTATGTGTTTCTAATAAAGTGACCAGTTAGTGGAAGTACAAGGCAGTTGTTTATAATCAAGTTGCCAGTGGGTAGAAATACAAGCAGGTGTTTCTAATAAAGTGGCCAGTTAGTGGAAATGAAAAGTTGGTGTTTCTAACAAACTGGCCAGTATGTGGAAATTCAAGGTAGGTGTTTCTAATAAAGTGGCCAGTTAATGGCAGCAGCTACAGTCTAATAAAACAGTACTAACACAGTTTCACTAGGAATCTCATCATGTGACAGCAGGTGATATCACTTCCTGTGTGACCGTGACCAGTGCCAAGCTGAAAGGCCCAGTGATGGCACAGCCAGCATCGCTATGGGAGACAAGTCTGCCTTGGTAACACCATGGCAACAATGAATCATTTTCAAGTCAGAGAGAGGAGCCACTGTGAGGGAGAAACAAAAGCAGCTCTATCGCTGCATTTAAAACGCAGGAACGCTAAACATCCACACCGGAACCCTCACCGCATGCCGACACACTCACTCACAGGCCTTAAAGTATCAGCACTACAGTCAATAATCAATACATGCATCAATATCACACACAGACAGCCACCTAATCAGCACATCCTCTCTTAAAGGGACAGTTCAGCACAGTCAATCAGCAGAGATGTGCTCAGCGTCTGAAGCTAGCTTCTTTAGCTTTAGCACAGAAGCTAATGGAGGCTAATGTAGCTCACGAGTATTGGAAGTTTACACCACACCACTGTGCTAACTGCATGCCTCAATCATCTCACCCAGCCTCAGTAATGTTAATGAAGCTGGCTTCCTATTCCTATTCCTATAAAATTTTAATTTTCCGTTCCACCTTAAAAGGTGCAGCAGTCACTTTCAGTCGCCTGAGGCCAATTTCAGCCTCAATAAACATACTTTAAATTTACTTTGTTCGTGAAAGATTATTAAGGCGTGAAGGCACATCCCAGAATAATAATCCACTGTTACCCCACATAAACAGATCTACTTAAGAATATAAAACTGGGTTATTTAAAAAGCACATACATGCAAGTATATACTTATACACATACAATACACAGCAACATACAGTACAAAAAAAAGAAAGAAGACAAGTTTCAAATCCAGGTTTTAAAATGCCTTTTGTAAGATTAAACTATGTTTTGTTACTATAATAGCTTTTTTGGGCCAGGTGAGCTTCTGGAGGTCCTCTAGCCCCCCACAGTGCACCTTGGTCACCTGCACCTGCTGCTTAGGCACACTAGAGGTGTCAACTACCCAAATTGTAGGGACTTGGCCATTATTTTAGCATTTTTGTGCCAGGGGAGCTTCGGGAAGTCCTTTAGCTGCCAAAAGTACGCCTTAGTCAGCCTGCACCTGTTGCCTATGAACCCTGGAGGTGCAACCACAAGGTCAAGTCAAGTGAAATTCATTTATATACGCTTTTTACAACAGAGGTTGTCACAAAGCAGCTTTACAGAAAATCTGGGTCCAAGCCCCCAGTGAGCAAGCTTGTGTATTAAGTAACATATTAAAAGTGCGTCTCGTTCACACCTGAGCAATCTGATCATCAGTATTAAATTCTGGTCCAGAGATGATCGCTTAGTCCACCTACCGGGCTTTCAGGGACAGATATGACTGCCAGACATCTACAGTCTGAACACTAAAGCATCCTGACAACAACAGAGGAGCGATTAATGAACCGCATCATCAGAGCAGAGAGGGGAGCAGCTTTGTTCTTCCTCTCCTGTCTGTGTTTTAATTGTGACAGCGCTTTGTGTGACCAATGTGCGTCGTACATCCACACCAACAACAAAGAAACAGCTCATTATGGTCTAATAAACCCAGTGGTGTAGAATGTGGGCAGAGCTCTTCATACACTCACCACACCTGATCAAAAGTGTTCAATCATTCACACATTGCAGCAAGTCTAGCAAACCCACACCACTCTTTCCATTAGACCAGACCACTGAGATAGATGTTAAAGTGAGCTGTAAGGAAAATCAACAGTAGCTATTAGAAGAAGCTACCTCTATACTGCCAGCATGGACATCATGGCAGAGGCCTGGAAGAGACGAGAGAAGACGTTGCTGAAGGAAGAGAAAGGGATAGTGACCAATTAAGAGACCATACAAGAGTAAATCTCAGACTGGCTTTTATTTGTTGGCACAAGCTAAAAGAGATAAAGGAAGCCGGCTAACGGGAAAGCAATCAATGTTATTTGCAACCTAAAAAACAATCTTCAACTTGTTACAAGCAATAAAATAAGTTTTGCTCAACTAAAAAAATTACTTTGAATTCTTCGTCCTTTTTCAGGCTGTATAAACCTAATTCATCTGCTTGCAACAAAATGAAGTATTTTTTTAGGTTGGACCAAAGAAACACTTTTTTACAGTGTAGGCTGTAACCTCGTCTGCATCATCTCTGTCACAGAGTTTTGTAGTTTTTCTGGGTGCAGAGGTCATCTAATCTCAGTCCCATTTTCAGGCTCCTACGCAAAGAATAAATTCTCTCGCCAAAAAGTTTGGTCAGTCTTTGTTAATCTCACACCAAATAAGCCATGAAATAAATAAAAAAACTGTAATATTACTCCACCTTGCACATCTACACAGTTCTTTCTCTTCTGTTGTCTTTGCCGGTGTTCCAACTAGGGATGAGCGGATCAATACCTAAATATCGATACTTCTGATCCTGGCGTTTACTTTAAAGAATCAATTCTGGCACACAAATATCAATGTTTTTTTTTTATTTATTTAATAAAAACAATATTAAAAAATACTGCTGGAAACAATGGTGTATAGGAATTACTTTTCCTTCCGCCTTCTACTTCTGCTCCCAAAAATGCTGACGAATAAGAAGCCACTTTAAACACCACATACAAAGGTGAGACGGAACTGTGCATAGACTTCCCCATCCTACACTACGAGGCCTGTTGAAAACACCCACCAGCATATTAGATATACTTTTTTTTAATCTGGCATACTTTTGATAACATTTAACTTATAACGTTTGATATGTAATGAACTTCTAAAGGTAACCTTTCAAATATTCCTCTAATGAATTCACATTTCGTTTTCAATTTACATGTAAAATTCCAGTTTAAATGAACATATTATCTGAAAAAAACCCCACAAAATAACATTTTGTTATATACATGTATATGTATAATATTATATGTATGTATATATATATAATAAAGCCATGCTATGTTTGTAGTGCAGAAGTCCAGAACCAAATTGGATGCACAATATGAAATCATGCTAATTTTTACTGTATTTGTGTTTATTTGTATTTATTTCTAACTACTTTACAGTATATTATATTCTTTTTCTATTCTATCCTGATTTGTATATTTCACTACAGCAAGATACTGTAAGTAAACACATCTTTAACCAGGAGGTCATCTTCAGGGTAATGCATCCAAAGGGGGATGAAGAGCACGGTATGTCTAAGAAATGGAGGTCAGTGGGGCTGTACGCTCAGAGAGGAGCTCAATAATAAATGAAGGAATGAACAAAAGCTACATTCACTCAGAGCCTGTTCACATCAGCAGCATCAGTCAGGAGACACACGCGGAGAAGTTCCAGGAATGCTACTGGCTTGAGGGATAGGGGGGTGATCCTCAGATTAAAGGCAAAAAAGAACAATTTATAACAATTTATAATCCATAAACACAAACAAAACAAAGCCCTTTAAAATGGCTGCTACTGCTTAGACATGCAGTTAGCAATCTCTCATCCATTTCAGAGAAAAAGAAAAACCACGAGCTGCTGCTCAACACTGAACACCCTCACGGCTAAAACTCCTCACCCACAACAGAATGAAGGACAGAATCCTTCTACAAAAATGGCATTCCAATCATTACAGACCGTCTTCTGCTCTAACGGCTTTTATCGGCGGATGACAGTTAGATACGTGATCGTGAGAAAAGACACATTTCAATCAGCTGATAATATTTCACAGCAGGAGAACAGTAAAGACGTGAAGGTGTGGAGATCTTCCCTCTCTTTGGTGGGAAGAGGAGAACAGGTAAACAGATGTCTCTTATTTACTGGTCTTCTCAAGCATCTGCAATCAGCAGCGTAACTGTGGTTTGGTAAATGGGATGGTATTAGCATGTGTGCTAACAACATTTGCATTAGCTAGCTGAGATTATCTTGGCAAATCCTTCATTAAAAACATCTTTCTACTAAATGATTTAATAAAGTGGACAGTTCTGGGGCTGAAATCTGGTTGGCTGAGCTGCCTTCGAGGCTGGTGTAACATATTTGATATATACACATGAACTTACAAGAAGACGGCTAAAGGACAGCTAATGCTACATTCAAGTGGCATCGGAAACTAGGAGATAATTTCCCCGCTTTTAAATTATGCTTAAACGGTTGGTATTTACCTAAACACATCACAATAGCCTAAAACAGGGGTCAGCAACTCAAACGTTAAGAGGAACCATTTTGTCATGTTCAACCATAATCAAAACACGTAAGGAGTCACAACACTTTATTTCCATTTCATCAGTGCAATACTTTAACATATGTCTCAGTATGTGCCAATGTCCTTGTACAGGCTAACAATACAATATAATATTATATAATATATATAATATATATAATATAATATATATAATATAATATAATATAATATTAAGTTCAGAAAAACATATTATTACTTCACTCTGCCCTGCTATAAGCTTTTCACTTATCTCCAGCAGGCCCTGCAAGACACCATTCCACAAAAAAAGTAGTTCTTCCTCAGTGTTTGACTTTTTGGTGTTTGTCAGCTTGTCATTGTCGAATGGACATTTTGAGAAAGAAGCATTTTTAACTTTTCTCTTCTTTCCCCCTTTGCTACTAGTTAGGCGAGATCTGTTCATCAAAAACAGAACTCTGTGGACCAATACTGAGGGTTAAAGGACAAATTAGTGGGCTACACCAGCTAAAAAGATTCAGAAAACAGAAAGCTAAAAGACTAAAAGAAAGTGAACAAACTAAAAGATAGCTAAGAAGCTGAAAGATAGGCTGCATCTTTCCTCTATTAATATTCAGTGTTTGGCTTTAAACTGGCATATTTTCTGCATAATCTGCTGTAAAACTGTGATATAACGAGTGAAGAATATGTTACTGAATCTTGTACATGCTTCAGATGTATAAACTTTTGGTAGACCAGTATTAAGCAGTATTAAATCCAGCATGGGAAAGGAATGTACCTTTAGCTTGCTGCTAACACTATACAGAAATTACACCACAATACTGTGGTGGTAATTTGCTGAACAAGAAATTATTATTATACAGTTGCTATCAACAAAAATATTCAACCTCCACTGCAAATGAGTTTTATTAGCCAAGTTTACACACTTTCAGCTGTTTGCAATAAACCAGTCAAACAAGAACAATTTAGCTGAACATCAATATAACAAGCGGTTTAACCAAACACAAAAAGACACTTTTACAAACTTTAAATTTTTACTGCAGTCTCAGAATTGTTCAAACCCCTTCACGACAAACGTCTTTAGTGATTAGTAGAGTCTCCCCTTTGCTGTTATGACCTGCTGCAAACATGATGCATAGCCAGAAACCAGCTACCGGCAGTGTTCCTGAAGAACCTTAACCCATTCCCTATGGACAATGGCCTCCAGTTCATCAATATTCTTGGGTTTGCATGCTACAGCGGCCTCCTTAATATCCCACCAAAGACTTTATATGGGGTTCAAGTCAGGCAATGGTGACAGTTACTCCAGAATCTTACAGGACTTCTTCTGAAACTAAGCCTTGGTAGAGGTATGCTTGGGGTCCTTGTCTTGTTGGAAGTTCCTACGACACCCAAGCTTTAGCTTCCTAACACAAGGCATGACATTTTCTCCTAGGATTTCCTGAAACTTGATTGAATCCATCTTGCCCTCCACATGCTGCGGGTTTTCATTGCTAAAGGAAGCAAAGCACCAGGGCATCGTCAGCCCACCGCTATGCTCCCCTGTAGGCAGGGTGTTCTTTTCAGCATATGCTTCATTCTTCCTCCTCCAGACATCCTGCTGATCCATCACTCCACACAACAGAATCCCAAAACCTCTGTGGCATATTTATACAGTTTTGTGCATATCAGAGATGACTTTTCTTGTGCTTTTGGGTCAGCAGAGGTGTACGTCTTGGAGTTTGGCCATGAAGACCTTTAGTGTTTAATATGTGTCTTACTGCGCAAACTGAAACCTCAATGCCTGCTGCCACCAAATCCTACTGCAGGTCTTTTGCAATCACTTCGGGGTTTTTGACCACCTGACACCTCAGAAATCTGGTGGCAGCAGGTGTTACTTTCCTCGCTCTGCTACATCCAGGTAGTGTTGCCATTGTTCCTTTATCAGTGAACTTGCGAACTATGGTTCCGACTATATCTCTAGGAACATTCAGTGCCTTTGCTATCTTTTTGTACCCTTTTTCTTGTTTGTGTAAGATAATGACTTCTCTTAACTTTCTAGACAACTCTCTTGACTTAGTCATATTTATAACGTATAGTCTCAATCAACAAACTCTTGCCAGTCCAGGTATATGATGTGTTCTATCTTAAGCACATCTGATTCAACCAAAGAAGCCCTAGATGGATTTAGCAGGTGTGCTTGAGACAATACCTGATTAGGGGTCTTATAAGGGCTCTTATGAAGGTATTCAGGGGCATGAATAATTCTGAGACTGCAATAGTCATTAAAAGTGGTATTTTGTATTGAATTTGGATAAACCACTTGTTATATTAGTTGTGACATTTAAATTGTTCTTGTTTGATTGGTTTATTGCTGAAAGGCTGTCAATTTTGCTAATAACTGAATAATTCTGATTGCAACTGTATAACAAAAGTAAGTGAAGGTGAAGTTCTTACTCTCCTTCAACTGTCCATGATTACCAAACAACACTAGTCTACATTTGTTGGGGGAAGAATTGTTTACTGTGATCATCATTTCTATCCTAAATTAATCATTAACAATGTGTGTATTTTGTCATATTTTACATTGTCAGTGTTTTAATATAAGCAATATCCCACTCAAAGTCATGCATCACAGTGACTGTGAGATTTTGATATTTTAACCCAAAATAAACTCTCCAGATCTCTCAGCAGACTCCAGAATAAACTGATTAAAACTGTACATCATCTGGTTGAAAACAACCTCTGGAGAACATCATATCAGGAGTAAACGATCACAGTCAGTAAGTCATCATCAGCCCCATCAGTTCATTATTAGAACTCCTCCCTCATTACATTCCAGCAGTAATGAAGTCGTTCCTCCTACAACAGCATCATCTCACTTCCTGTCCGCTCCGTCCCACACACACCGTCCCAACCACAGCGTTTACAGAGCCTCCAGCGCTTCTGCAGTTAGAGCTATAAATACTCATCATCTCCTCCACACTGCAGCACCACGCAGAACTCCACTCTCTGTAGAAACAGAGGATCCTCAGATCCTTAGTTTTTCTTGTATTATCCAGCTCTTCTGTGACCAGCCCCCGCCACCTTCAGCAGGGTCTCCCCAACACAGCAAGCTGGTAAAGGCTAGAAAACTCAGAGACACATGGAGCTCCTCCGCATCTCCACATCGTCATTTGAGCTCAACAGGTTTGAAGGAGAACGCTAACTGCTAATTCTGTTACTTCACACACACCAACACCATTTAGCTCCCAAAAAACAACATTTCAGTTTCTCCACCTCGTTGGTCTTCATTAGAACATCTACTGGATTTTGTGATAACTCACATAAACCTGGTAAGGCAGATGTTTGAATGTTTCAGATGTTTACAATGTTCTGGATATCTCTCCTTCTGCAACCGCAAGAACCTATAGACATTCTGAGTTAATGAGTTTTTGTGTTTGAGTGTGAGTTTATTTAAATAAAATAAACAATAAAAAAAAATTCCTCTCATTGTTTAAATCAGCCACACATACTTTCATTACTATTATTTTGTCTGTAGATGAACTAAAACTGATAAACTGCTATTAGATAATTTACTGCATAATAATGTAATAAATCCTGAATGTCTTACGATTGATCATTTGGAGCTTCAGGAAAATAAACCTGTCTGGAGCTGTGATCTTCACTCAGCAGTGAAGCAGTGAGAGCTGCGGTGTTCCAATCTATACTCCCCACCCAGGAAACTGAGGAACTGCAGACTCTTCACCGAGACACAGACCGAAGGAGCCGCGTGATCACTGCTAACTGCTATTAGTACGTTTCCTCTCCGTGTCCAAGCGCACTGTGAAGGAATCTGATCACTCAGTAAAGCTGTGCTCTTTGAGGTGACTTTAACTGCAGAAATCGACCTTCATGCAGCGTCCTCACACTCAGCTCCGGTCCCGTTCTGCTAAGCGTGCAGTCATGTCTGCGTGTTGAGCTGAGGAAGAAGCTGAGAGCAGGTGCAGCGCTGCAGCAGCCATATTTACATCCACCTTAAATCAATACTGGAAGAGCAGAGTGAAGAAACACCTCAGCAAGGAGAATATCCTACTGAAGACAGAACACGGCAAGAGGAGAACACGCAGAACATCACACACAGAACCAATTACACCAGCTTAGCTACACTAAACACACCACTGAACACCACAGCCTTCAACTCACTGACTACTGAACACCATAGCTTTCCACACGGCAACTCGTGAACACCACACTGTTTCACACACCGACTACTGAACACATCGTTCCACATGCTAAACACCACTTTTACAAGCTGACTACTGAATATCAGTGTTTAACATGCCGACTACTGAACGCCACAGCATTCCACGCGCTGACAAAGACCATAGCATTCCCCAAACTGAATGCTGAACACCCTGGGATTCCATGTGCCAACTACTAAACATCACAGCGTTCCATACCCCAACTACTGAACACCACAGTGTTCAACAAGCCAAGTCCTGAACATCTCAAAGTTCCATAAGCCAACTACTAAACTAAACACCACTGTGTTCAACACACCAATTACTGAACACTACGGTGTTTAACACTCTGACTACTGAACACCTCAACATTCAAAATACCAAGTCCTAAACATCGCACCATTTCACTTGCCAACTACTGAACACAGACAGTTTTGTCTAGCGGTGAAGATCAGACTTCATAGCAGAACACAACAATTAACTAGCACAGAACCACAACATCTAAGCAGAGAGAATCCAGATTAGTTCTGACAATAGTTTGGTTTTTTTCCTGTTTCCTAGAACTTTGCTAAAACTGTACAGGTTCTGAGACTTTCTGCTAATTCAGGCAGTGCTCTTCTGTTTTTTTTCAGACAGTAAAACATTTGCTGTAGAGGAATTAGAGGCTACGTTAGCAGAGCAGAGAGGAAAGTAGCGGTTCTATCTGGAACCGGCGTTAAGAAGTATCTGTTTTGTTCCGATCATGCAGGAACACACAGTCATCTATTGTTGTGCTGAAAAACAAAACTTATCCGAGGACGATGTGAATGAGACGCATTGTATTTCACATCTGCAACACACACACACACACACACACACACACACACACACACACACTGTATCTGAACTCACTCCCACATCAGCTAGAAAAACTCCACCCCAACTAACAAACAAAACACTTCTGAATATATATTCTATAACATATATTTAAACACTAAAAATCACTGAGAGCATTTAGGCTAATTTAGACTGGAGTGTTTGGGCCAATTTAGTTTGGAGCATCTGGGATGATTTAGGTTGACGTGTTTGGGCTGATTCAGTTTCGGGTGTTTAGGCATATTTAGTTTGGCGCGATTGGGTTAATTTAGTGTGGAGTTTTTGGCCCGATTTAGTTTGGAGCACTCAGGCTTGTTTAGCTTGTAGTGTTTGGGATGATTTAGGTTAGAGGGTTTGGGCTAATTAAGTTTGGGGTTTTCTGCTGATTTAGCGTGCGAATTAGAATAAGAAAGGTATAAAAATAAGAATAAATAATTAAATAAACAGCAACTTCAGCAAAAGCCAAATAACCTTAAGCCCACCAACATCTTTAAGAAGATCCTGGACAACTTTAAAATCCAACATAATCATTTTCTCTGTACGCTTCACTCCGGATCTCGCACCTTGGATAACAGCGAGGATTTATGGCTGCTAAGAGAGGGGAGGAGATCCGCTATTCCACCTTAACTACTGTCACAACTCCAACAGCAGCCTGTAAGTAGCAGCCATGCTGTGTGATTGTATCACTGTTTGTTGGTTGAGCAGATCATCTTAAACTGGAAGCTTCATAGTCACATACCTTCTGTGTAGACATCAGAGAACATCTCAAAATGCTCAGAAATGTATCCGATGGCGCCTTAAACAGCACCAGGAGTCGATGCTTTTAAAACTGGAAGGCTGAAGACTGAAGGAGATACAGCCCTCACCATCAGGAGAAAGTCCTCACCATCAGGAGAAACAGTGGAACATGCTAACTCTGTGTTTACATGTCAACGCCAGCAGCAGAGTGCTGCGCTGTAAACGTCGCCATGGTGATGCCATCCACCGAATATCTGTGACCCTAAGCAGAGCTTTATCAGTCTTTATCAGTCTCTTAAGGTGGAGAGAGTCATGAGCATGGGGGAACTCAGGGTGTCTACCTCCCGAGCACCTTAAACTTATTTTCATATCTTTAATTCATTCAGAGGAACTGTGAAGTGACGTCACTGCTCCTGCTGCTAATTCTGTCAGTAAGACTTAAATATGTATGAGCATCTATTTTCACCAGAGAGAGAGAGAAAGAGAGGGAGAGAGAGAGAGAGAGAGAGAGAGAGAGAGAGAGAGATTGGGACAGTTCAGTACATAATGATACATATCTCTCACTCTAGCTGACCATTGCCTTCATTTAATGACTGCAGATCTCCCTTCAACAGGCCACCTACACTCGTTTATCATCACTCCATCACATCATTCCATCACCACTCTCTTACACAACCACACACACAGCTAGCATTTGCTAACATCTGCTAACACCCACTAACGTCCGCTTAGACAGGTGACACACACAAACACACGTACCATCAGCCTTCTTGGGATGCATCTGCAGAGGAACCCACGAAGAACCAAATACCAACAGTGGAGGAGAACCTTTACTTTAGTTAGCTAAACTACAGAAGAATACATAAGACAGACAGACAGACAGACAGATAGATAGATAGGTAGATAGAGAGAGAGACAGAGAGACAGAGAGAGAGAGCGAGAGAGAGAGAGAACAAGAAATGATAGAGAATGAGGGAGATAGAAATTTAAATACGAAAGAGAGATAGAGAGAGAGCGAGAAAGGGAGAGAGATAAAGGGAGAGAAAGAGAGAGAGAGCGCGAGAGAAAAAGAGAGAGGTGCAGGAACAGCACGCTTGCCGGCCGAGGCTGTTTGCTGTAATATGGCAGGAGGATGCTATGCTATATGCTAGTTAGCTCAATGTCAGCCACATCCCAAACACAAAGGCACCAGCATCACTTTAGCTGGAGGGACGGACTGATGGAGAGACGGATGGATGAAAGGATGGATGGATGAAGGGATGGATGGATGGGTGTAGTATTCCTGCTCACCAACAGCTTCTTCTTTTCTGCTCTCCTCAGCGCTTTCTCCTGGCAGCCCGTCCCAAATCACCGGCTACAGGCTGCACATCCCTCCTCCTCCTCCTCCTCCTCCTCCTCTCTCTCTTTCGTTTATTTAATTATTTCCCTCCCTCTCTCCCTCCTGTTCTGTTGCTCCTCTCCTTCTGCTCTGTCTGGACAGACAGACAGATGGACGGATGTTCTCTGTTCTGTCTCTACCACTCCACTGATGGGGATGAAGGACAAAAGGAACGAGGGAGCACCTTCTTTTCTACAAAGATATTTTCTGCTAGAGTACCCGGCTCTCCTCTCCTCCTCCTCCACCCCCTCCCTCTCTCTCTCTCTCTCTCACAGACTCCCTCACTCAGGGTGTAGCTGTGTGTCCCGGAGGGCCGGCGAGAGCTGAGGGAGTATGAGTGAAATCCTGGATTGGATCAGGCTGCTGGGTAGAACGGACTGCAGCTCTACAGATTTATTTTGTGTTTTCGTATGTTCTGTCACGGCTACAGTGCTGTAACGGATCTGTTCTACCCACAAACACGTGCTTCCATAGCTACTGCTATGAAGAAAAAATCCATTCTACCTAATGAGAAAATGTAGAACACGATTTAGTTTACATCACAGCTCCTAGAGACAGTTATACACTCTATTGAGAAACTGTAGAACAGGACCAGTCTATATCATAATACCTACATTTAGAGTTAATCCTACATTCAACGTAGAACACTATATCTACATTCTGAGCGAGTTATACACTCAACCTCAATCAATCAGTCTTTATTTAAACTCTGAGTACACTGAGGTACATTGAGGGTGAACCTCATTTACAATGTAGCCAAGCATTTCCAAAAAGAAGGGATCGAAAACAGTAAATATACATTTATAATCTACATATAAGTATAGCAAAGAAGTTAAAATATGACCACAAACTTATAAAATGAGAAAGCTATGAAACAGAATAAATAAATCAGGGCAACTAATTAAAACTATTAAAAGATAAAATAAATCATTATTAATAATAAAAACTAATAACTAAGATATCTGAAAAGAGTAAGAATAGAGAAAAACAATTATTAAAAAATAATCAAAAATGGAAAACAAACCAAAAAATACTAATAAATAAATAATAATAGTAAAAATAATAATAAAACAGAAGAAGCAACTAAAATAGGTTATAAAATGTCAAATAAATGTCAACTAAAAACAGTTGCAGGCTGGAGGTGGTTAGAGATTAAGAGTTTAAAATGGTCGAGTGACAGCAGCAAGTGAAGTTTTGAGACTGCAGCTAAAAGCAGAATTTCCCAGTTCAGTAAAAGCCTTAATAATTGTTTAATTACCTTTATTTCCCGAGAGCATTGATGTGATGTAAGATGGCATATGACCAGTGAGCGCTCTGTAGATGAACCAAAACCTAACAAGGAACTGTAGAATGTGACCAGTTTATATTCAGTCAACCTAATGAGACTCACTCCTAATGAGAACACCACTCAGTCTATATCACAATACCTACATTTAGAGCGAGTTATACACTCAACCTAACAAGTTATACATTCAACCTAACCTAGGTTACATCACAACCTACTGAGAATACATTATGTTCTAAACAAAGTTTAGACTTCCCATACCATATTATAATCTGTCAGAATGTCTGTGTAGATAATATAAATAATATACAGCACCTTTATTATAAACATTAGAAGGAGAATTACATTTTACACAATTTACAGAAACCCTTAATACTAACTCCAACCATTAATACTAATCTTCTGGGGAGGAGAAATTACACTCATCATCAAAAAAATAGTTGCACCCAGAAGGAAGTGTTGGATTGCAGTGCTATAGGGAAAGAAGATAAAGGTTATACATGATGATAAATTTTACCGATATGAGCAATATTAATTGAGCTACACATACAGAAGTAGTGTCTCTCAGTCGTCGGGCCACCATGTTTAATAGCGTAACATGCCAGTACATCTCGGAGTTGTAGAGGTTCCTAATGGTGTCCTATAATAATCCATTCCATGCAGAATATTGAATATTGAATATTCTCACACAGTTCCTGCAGATTGTGCGGTAGGAGTGGAGGTGGAGTGACACCAGGCCTTCTGGATGTGTGACGCATGACAACTGTTCTTCTTGGAGCTGAGCATGGTGACTCCACACACAGATTAGTTGGCTGACTCGCGCATGTCGGACAATCCATCGGTTCTCCCTTCATATCACTGGTGTGTGCCTTCTTCTATCCACTGCCCCCAACAATGTGCTATGGTACTATCCACATGACCAGTATGATGCACAATACATCGATAAGACCATTCTGCTTCTTAGAGCACTATGACGCAACCCCTCTGGAACTCCAACTGCTCGAATTGCTTTTGAACTGTTGCTCCCAACACAGCTGCATGTGTCAGAATGGAAAGCACATGCAACAGGATGACCTTATATAGTCAGTCAGGTACAGCGATAAGGCCCATCCTTGCTTACATCACATGCACAGCCGAGCATGAAACTTGAATCATGCGCATGTCTCATGATGTTATACCTACCAAACAAGTTTCATCTATGTCGGGTGATTCCTTCTGGGTGCAACACTGTTTTGATGATGAGTGCATTAGTGACTGCACATTGCCAAGCACAGGAACCAGGGATACCACTGCAGCCATCTAGCTATGTCCTATCTGTAGGTGGGGTCTGATTGTATTGTGGGAGATGTTCTGGTCCTGAGACCTATGTAATTTCTGATTCTCCAGCTGCGATTTCAGGAGATTATATGGATACGTAAACCGCCCATCAGTGTGTGTGTGTGAGGTCAGTATAGATCTCCAACTCCTTTAATCCTCTGAATTGTTGCCCTGAGGGTGGAAACAGGCATGTGTTATCCGTTTAACTGTTCTCTTATTGTCGTTCATGAATCGTGCAGCTCAACAACCATTTGTCTCACACACTGCCCTATGCTCTGCTTTGACAGAGAAAGATATACATACATAGATGCTGCACAAGTTTCTGTCAAGCGCGTTATCTCCACCCTCATGCCGGTACAGTCAGCGTCACTTCAGGGCTGAATTCAGTACCACTACAGAGCTGCACTGTAAGAATTCTTATGGCTGTAGCTTATAGCTTACTTTGTTTAAATTATCATGGAATCTGAGACGCATTACAAACATAGTAGCACATAAATCACAGGTTTTAATAATCATCAACATGCAGAAACATCTGAAGATTAGAACAAAACTAATTTAGTTAATTAGTTGGCTGAGTAAAAAGGAAGTTACAGCTGATTCATTCATGAGAACTTTCTCTTTCTGAGACATTCACCACTGAATCTGTGGATCTGTGGATATTTGCGGATCTGCAACATGATGGACACACAGACATATCACCTCAGACGCAGCACAGCAGACAACACAGCATCCTCGTCTGTTCATCTCTACACTGAGGAGTTCGGCCTCATATTTAAACACCAATGAAACAGGAAGTCCTGGCTGACCGTGTAACTGTTCCTAAGTACTCAGGTGAACAGGTGAGTCTAGTGTGTGTGATACTGATGGGGGAGCTGGGGTGACGTATGGAGCTTTCTCTCTCTCCAGTGGGCGGTCAGAAGAGATTCTGGGGTTGGTCATATTGAAAACGTGCTGCTCACAACACACAAGCTCTTTTCAGTCACAGAGCTGACATCATCTAAACTACTCCAAAACCTCACTATCTGCCTGATTCATGATCACGTAATAAGAGATTAATTAGCATGATTACACTAAGCCCACAGTGTTTAATCAGAGTGGGCGGAGATTTAGTTTAGAGTGGTGGTGTTGATTGGTTAAGATGTAGTTCTGCTAGAGAAGCTACAACACACTAAGAGAGAGAGAGAGAGAGAGAGAGAGAGAGAGAGAGAGAGAGAAAGAAACACACACACACACACACACACACACACACACACACACACACACACACACACACACTAAAGATGCACTGGTTTTGATACTGTATCAGTACCGGTGTTCATACTTGCTTACAGTCTGAGCCAATGTTAGTGCAGGGTTGTACTGAGGCAGTGAACATTAGAGAGTCATGTAAAAAGAACTGCCACCCTTTTGAGGTAATGAAAGCCTTTAGCTTTGCTTTAGCTCTTGGCAAAAGCAGTCCACTAGCCCTGTCTATGGTGCATCTTCATCGGTCAGATGCATCTCAAACAGGTCAGGTATTTTCCAGCCTTTTGCCCCCCAGCAATATTTACTAAACTCTGGCAGAGTCTGACGCTCAGAGACGTGAACAGGGTGCATCTATGAGGCAAATGACATGAGCAATTTGGGAGGAGAATGAGAAAATGGGAGTGAAACATCAGCACCCCACCCCCATCCAATAACCACCAGCAACCACCAACACCCTTTTACTGTAGTGCTGCAATGAACTCCTCAACTTATGAGATAACCTTACCTCTTCACCATCTTGATTAGAAGCATAAACAGAGATAAGAACTCTGTTCCGCTAACGTCCACCTGAACAAGTAAACGCTTTAACATGTGGATGGCCAATTCACTTCCTCCGGGAAAAGAACACTGGTACCCCACACTTAGATTAAAGCACCGCATGGTACATAATATCCACCTCATTTCATAATTCAACACAAACCCCACTCCACCTCATTCCACTACACACCTCAACACCACCTCATCTCAAAATTAAACACAAATCCCACTCCACCTCATCGCATAATCCCACAAAAAGCCTACTCCACCTCATCCCACCACACACCCCTACTCCACCTCATCCCACATTCCCAACACAAACCCCACTCCACCTCATCCTACCACATACCCGACTCGACCTCATCCCACATTCCCAACACAAACCCCACTCTACCTCATCCCACATTCCCAACACAAACCCCACTCCATCTCATCCTACCACATACCCCAACTCCACCTCATTTCATAATTCAACACAAACCCCACTCCACCTCATCCCACCACATACCTCAACTCCACCTCATCTCATAATTAAACACAAAACCCACTCCACACCCCAACTCCACCTCATCTCATAATCCCACAAAAACCCTACTCCACCTCATCCCACCACACACCCCAACTCCACCTCATGCCACATTCCCAACACAAACCCCACTCCACCTCATCCTACCACATACCCAACTCGACCTCATCCCACATTCCCAACACAAACCCCACTCCACCTCATCCCACCACATACCCCAACTCCACCTCATCTCATAATTAAACACAAAACCCACTCCACACCCCAACTCCACCTCATCCCATAATCCCATACAAACCCTACTCCACCTCATCCCACCACACACCCCAACTTCACCTCATCCCACATTCCCAACACAAACCCCACTCCACCTCATCCTACCACATACCCCACTCGACCTCATCCCACATTCCCAACACAAACCCCACTCCACCTCATCCCACCACATACCCCAACTCCACCTCATCTCATAATCCCAACACAAACCCCACTCCACCTCATCCCATATTCCCAACACATACCCCACTCCACCTCATCCCACCGCCAACCAAGCTCCACCTCACTATCTCCATCACTGTGAGCTTCCTGCAGAAACAGGACATCAACATTTTTATATTTAAAAATACTAATACAGGCCTTCCGCTCCCTCATCTGCCCCTGTATGTTAAGGAAGTGATTTTTTTACTTCTCCAAAAAATGAAAATAGAGATGAGAACATAGAGAAACAGAAGATGACAGAAATACAGAAGAAGGACAGCCATCACATCATCGGGATATTTTAAAGATGGATTTTTGCTGAATCTATCAACATGAGCAGTTTTTGTATTGTGCGTTCTTGGGGGAAAAAAGATGTGAGAAACAGCATTTCAAGCAAACTTTCTTTTATCTAACATAGAAACACCTGCACCAGCGCTGGCTGAGAAGCTGAGACAGCAAAAAGCTCATTTACAGCCATACACTTCAACTTCACGGCAGGCACCAACACTGCACTAGTACTCTATTAACCACCACTAGTACTCTACTAACCGCCTGGGTGTGGCCCTCTAACCAGCCCCCAAAACAGCTCCACTAAACAGCCCTCTAACTAGCCCCAACCTCCCTGCGAACCAGCCCCCCCAAAAATCAGCCCCACTAACCACAACAGAATGAGCAGTATGTGGAGGGAGTAATGACATTCATGACAACAACTTATTTACCATAAAAAGTCTCTCTACCTGTGAGTCCAGCACTTCCCATGAGCCTCTGCGTGTCCATTGTCACATGAAACAACAGCAAGTCTATACAGCACTGCATGGTACATAGTACTGTACAAACCTCTCTCTGTCAGAAAATCGCCAACCAACATCTGTGGAACTACTGACCATAAACAAGTACAAGCTGTAAACAACTATGGACTGTAAACAGCCACTGACCACAAACAACTATAGCTCAGCTGATCATACACAACTACAGACTGTAAACACCTGCTTTTAAACGGAGCTGGTGTGTGAGGAGCAAAGCACGAAAGACTGAAAAACGAAAATACTCACTGTCCTCTCCTGGACAGGGCATTCCAGGTTTTTCAGGAATACTTGGGAATACTAAGATAGAGAGAAAGAGAGAGAAAGAGAGAGAGCGATGCAAACTGTAAACTTTCAAGACCACTATAGAGACTGTAAACAATAGACTTGATTTTCTTACTATTGGCGATGCTCTCTACAAATAATAATAATAATAATAATAATAATAATAATAATAATTTGTCTGTGTCAGTACTGTGGAGCAGGAGTCCAGAACGCTTGTTTCTGTTGTAAATCCGAAACGCCTCGTCCAGCTCCATCTGAGAAGAAATAGTGCACGGGTCACCTGCAAGACAAACCAAAACAATCAGTTCAAATGTCACTTAAACACTATAAACTACCGAATATATTTACAATATTATATTAGAAATTATTCAGAACCACTAAAGTCCTAATCCAGTGTTCGCTATGATGAGGATGTCATGATGGAGTTCACAGTCAGAAATCTTATCTCAGATCACGGATTATGAATGGATTCCACCTTTCCTCAGGTAAATGTTTAAGGTGGATAGGTGAGGAAACCACAGAGGATTATGGGTACCTTCATCATCGATCCACTTCAGCGTGATGGGCAGCTCACTGCCTACTCCACACATCTCCCTCACCTCCTCGCACAGCTCAGAGAACGTCACACCGGAGTCCAGATCTGAGATCAGCATGTCTCTGTAACAGCACACAACATGAAGATCACTCACCTGCTGAACGTGCCCCACCCCCACCCCCACCCGCACCCCAGAACATCACTATTAATAAAACTGAGTGGAGCTAAAGATTACAGTGATGATGATGACGACGATGATGACAGTCATTAATCAGCATCTCTCTTTGTCAGTGCATCATGAACTACTTCATGCTCTGTTTTCATGAGTTCAATCCCGGTTCCATCCATCCCATAATACTGCAAACAGTGTTCAAATTACAGACTAACATCACTGAACTACCTGAACTAAACTGATGTACAGTCTAATTATAACCCTTTCCAACTCATATCTCAATCACTATAACTGATACATTTCAGCTCATGAACACATGAATCCACTTCAACCTGATGGTTAATATCACAGCTGTTTAACAGTTAAATCCCTTTATACTTCTATACATAATACCTGTTATTTTTAGTTTATTACTGTGTGTTAAACATGTAGATGTATACTGCATATATAACCCTATCTCAGCTGTTGGTGTGTCACGGCTCTTCCTGTTAGGAGTTAATGAGAGTTGAAAGTCCACAGAGACAAACCAACATTACAAACTCCAGCCTCGATACCACAGCCTGCAGAGGGCAAATGCAAACAAGGAATTTGCAAAGTATTTATAGCCACACTTATCATATCATAACGTTTCAGTCCTGTTGAGAGTTCTGTATGAAACCCTGTCATAGAAAATTAGACTTGTGTTAACTCTGAAACACTAAATTAATAATTAAAGCTGTTTAACAACATTTACAGAAACTGAAAAAAAAAAATAGAATATACATACACTGGCCACTTTATTAGAAACACCTACCTTGTACATACACTAACTGGACACTTTATATACTTTTTAGCCATTCATCAGATACAGTGTACAGTTTACACACTCCTGTACAGTGTTCAACCCCAGTCAGTTTCTGACCACAGCTAATGGTCCATGAATTCTGATGAACACTCAGTCTCCATAAACAGAACTCCTCTTCACAGTACAGGGAAACTATTAATTCCGGTTTCAGATTTGTAAAGGAATTCAGATTACAGATAGACCAAACAAACGGACGGGACGCCCTGAGACTAACAGTTTAAATGAACACTACAGTTGCTACACATCACTTGTAAGTCTGGGCACAGTGCCACATTACTGTAACTGTGTTATCAGTGCTACCATCTGAATACATCACAGTACAAAGAGGATCAGAACAGAGTGAAATACAGGCCGTCCTGAGGGGTCCTGGGGGCGCTGTAGTGAACCGGCTCACCTCCTGTTTAAACTTAGCATTAACCTCTCATCACTGATCTGATCCTCAGCATCGGCATCATCATAGTCACACTAAACTCACTTATCAACTGAATACAGCTAAATAACACTGATCAGCAACTTTACACCACCTGTACACTTCACACCCTTACTCAGTGTCTAGTCTCTCTCTCTCTCTCTCTCTCTCTCTGCCTCACCCCCTCTCTGTCTCCCTTTTTCTCTCACTGTGCCTCACTCCCACATCCCATCTCCCTCTCTCTCCCTCTCCTTTTCTTTGCTCTCCCTCTTTCTCCCCCTCTTTGCTCCCGCCCTCTCTCTTTCCTCCATCTTTGTACTCTCTCTCTCTCTCTCTCTCTCTCCTCCCTCTCTCTCTCCCTCTCTCTCTCCCTCCCTCTCTCTCTCC
>CM067484.1:9397947-9413033 GCA_034552555.1 Semaprochilodus insignis | reverse complement strand
TATATATATATATACACACACTATATTGTTGCTGTTGTATATATATAAAATCACCATATTTTCCTGTGTTAGATAATGCGACAGCAACAGCAACAATATAGAGAATATATATATATATATATATATATATATATATATATATATATATATATATATATACACACATATTTATTTATGGAATGTTGCTGATGGGAAAGTAGAGGAAAATCTGAAATAATAACTTTTTCTTTTGGCGACTATGTTTTTCTCAAAATACCCTGCATGTGTGCCTCCATCATAAATGGATCTTAAGACCAAAATCTTCTCATAACTGTCGTGAAACAACATCTCAGACCATTTAATGCAATTAACGTTCCGTGAGGCAGCTTTTAGAGGAGGACGTCAGGATCCCATCGCCACCACAGTAAACAATTCTGATTTCTTAAAGAAGGAAGTGTTTCACACTAACCCTACTACCATGTATGACTCTGTTTACAGCATAATCAAATATATATTCAGAAATGGAGATACATCTAGGCAGTGGAAATTGCTGTTGCTGTATACTTTGGGAATGTGATGAATGCGGTCTGTAAATGTGAGGATGATAATATGCTTGTGTTGTTGAACAGGCTGCTGCATCGCTGTATTGGAAGTTCATGGATTTGGTAAGTTGGTGGTTTTACATCAGCTACACAGTTCAGATCAGCCATATATGACAGTCCAGGAGTCAAGAACAGACCATTGCTCCACCAAATACACCTGGTGATGCTTGGATAAATCTGTGTGGTTGTTGTAGATGAGGTGCGGGTGCGACTGGGCAGTGTAGATGGGTTCCGCTGCTCCGGACGGGTTGAGGTGTATCAAGGTCATCAGTGGGGAACGGTGTGCTCGCGTGGCTGGGACCTGCGGGATGCTGCGGTGGTCTGCAAGGAGTTGGACTGCGGCTTCGCTTTCGCTACTCGCAGTGGCGCTCACTTCGGCCGCTTCAGCGGAGAGGTGTGGTGGAGGAATGTTCACTGTTCAGGGGATGAGTTCACGCTGGACCTGTGTGAGCGCTCCCTCAACGAAGGAGTGTGTTTACACAATGAGGACGCTGGAGTGGAGTGCACGGGTGAGCTACAACTTTCACCTGTTAGCACGGTGCATTCCTAAATTATCACACAGTCACCTCAAACACGTATTTGAAGTTGGCTTCCTGTTCAGCTGCCTTCGGCGCCAGAACACAAGTGGTGTGTTATTTAAGGAGACTCAGCAGAGCTTGTTATTTTGTTGATAGGTCAGTGAACAGTGTATCTTGACTAATCTATATCTTTGTTGAACAGGTAAGCTACCTGCGCCCACGCTGACCATGCAGTCCCCATTCTCTGCTTATTCAGCCGGGGAGGCTGTGCTGTTCACCTGTACTGCCCCCTACTGGCGCCATCCTATCGACTTCCACTTGTATAAGACCGGAGTGGACACTCCGCTGGTGACTCAGCGGGCAGACTTCAGGCAGACTCGAGTGGAGCTGACCCTGTCTGACCTGGAAACATCTCATGACGGAAGCTACAGCTGTCTGTATCGTATCCAGGGGAACCCTGGCAACTCACCATCCAGCAACATCATCAACATCACGGTTTGTAAGTAATCAAGTCGTGCTCAGTGGAGAGCTTTAGCTAACAACTGTTGCTATACGTGATTAGTCTGTTGTTCAGTTCATCTAAATATTCTGCCTCTTAGATTCCTCCATTCATCACCGTCATTCAGTTTCTATCTGTGCAGAACATTAATGCCCCCTACACTTCCTGTAGTGTAGTACAACCTGTCAGATTAACTATGTAGATCGTATGAACGTTATAGAGTGCTTTGTAAATGAAACCATAGGAGTTATATTGCCTCCTACACTTCCTGTGGTATATTACAATATGTCAGAATGACTGTGCGGATCCTATGAACATTACACAGCACTTTTGATTCAGACTAAATAGTAGTAGTTAGGGTTTGGTTAGGGTTCGTTTGGTGTGGTTCTGTCAGGCCTTTTGTAAGTTGAAAGCATGTTGGATCCAGTTCAGTTTTGTGCTTTCTGACTTGATCACATTTGATTCAGTTCATACAATATTTTCAAAGTTAGTTAAATTAACCATGTGGGAGAAGAGAAGACACAGACATGTGCAGAACTCCAGCTCTGTGCTCCTGTAACAACTATCTAGAACGTCTGTGTCCTAACACCTTCTCCTGAGATAGACTGACCCTCCTGTCGGGGAGAGAAGCGGGGCTGAGTTCCTCTCTCAGTTGATGACAGGTGTTTGAGAGGAAGCACCTGGAATCACTGGGGAGGAAAAAAAACAAAAAACTAAACTCCTGAAAAAAGAATCTCTTTGTTAAAATGTGGATTAAATATCATGGCTGCGGCTACAGATCTAAATTCAGTCTGTGCCCTATTTCTTATCTATTCCAGAAGAACTCACGATTTATTCAGTTTACATCTAAAGTATTATTGCAGTCACTGATCCTTTACAACTCTTATGGTTAGCTTGTGGTAATTAGTTTGGGGTAAGTGGATCAATTCCCGAATTTTAATATATATATAATATATATAATTTTAATAATATAATTTCATCAAAGTTCAAATCCCTCTCCACTTCAGTTACAGTCAGTCAGCCATGACATGTTTATTTTTAGCTTTAGCACTGGGGGCTGCGGGGCTAATATAGCTAATACGTAATGGAAGTTTATCATGTATTCCTTCTCTGATTAGCTGATATTTGAGACTGAATCACGCTTTGTTGTGTTGTCATGTCTCTGTTGGTACGCAGTGGAGATCCACACTCCTCAAATCTGGTATAACGCTTCTCCATCCGCACGGCCCGGGTGGGTGAACCGAGGGCAGAGTTTTAACGTGACCTGTTCCACACAGCCGCAGTACCCGGGCGGTTCCTTCCAGCTCCGCCTGATCCGACCCAACGGCACCGTGCGCCACTCTCTGCCCGCTCTCGCTCCCTTTGTCACCTTCAGCTTCTCCAATGCGCAGGCCTCCAACGAGGGCTACTACTGCTGCCTCTACAAGGTCCAGTTTGGTGGACGCACGTTCGTCTCCAGAGAGAGCCAGCCACTGGCAATCAACGTTCGAGGTGCAGAGTCTCACTTAGTAGATGATTTCAGCACATGCTTTTTGTAGTCTGAGCTGAACTGAAGGTGCAATTCAGCCCGACATGTTAACAGAATTATTGTATACTTCATTCCACAAGAAAGAATCACTCAGCGTTTTTATTAATTATCTGTAATAAATGTTCATTAGTTATAACAGTTTTTACTTTTACTATCTGTTTTCTCAGAAACCCTTTAACAAATACCACTGTAACGTTTATGTTCTCAGGAGCCGACCCGATTCTGAGCCCTGTGGTCATCAGCCTGCTGGTGTCCGGTCTCACCTTCGTCATAGCCACATGTGCAATCCTGGTAGTGGCTAAAGTTTACTGTAAGAGAGTAAGGAAGCCCACCGAGCTGGAGCGCGAGTCCAGAACCTGTAAGTAACTAACCCTTCGTCTAAAGTCAGGCGCAATCACGATCTACAACGTAATACACTGTTTTTATCAGAGCATGTGAATGGTGCGAACAGTCAGACTGTCCTTTTTTCCACATTGTCTACCTCTGCGTGACATGAGTGATGATGCAATGACTCTACAGCTCGCATGTGGCGGCCATTCATACACAGCATCTGTGCCGCGGAGCTGTTTAGCAGACCTACTGGAAATTCTCACCACTCACTAAAAAGCTCTTCAGATTGATATAGAAGATGGTGTTAAAGGCATATGCGTTTGTTCACCCTCGACAGTTTTCTTGCCTGTGATCATCACTTTAAAAAAAGGCTGTTTAACGCAGAATGTTTAGCTAGTTTTTCATTTCATAACAGTCAGAAGTTATATAATAAAGAGCAGACAGCGGATGGATTTCTCCGAAGTGTGAGGAAGGAGCGAGCGAAGAACAGGAAATATAAAGCCCATAGTGGAGCTAGAGCGATTCCAGAAACGCTTTGAGAGAGGTGCGGAAACGTCTGCCGCTCTATTCCACTCATATGCTCTGGTCCTTATAGATCAGAATGTCAGTGGGAATGTTTAATAATGTGTTTACTAAATTGATGCTGCTTAGAGTGAATATAAGAGTGTTTTACTGTTTAAATGATCAACAGCAATTTATATTAAAGACCTGATTTGAATACATTTACTGCATCCTCACACCTGACTTGCTGAGCAGGGCTGAGTGAGGGAGTTCAGTGTAAATGTATGTAAAGCAGTGCAGTAACTGAACCTCCTGGGGAGTAAGTGTTGGCTCATTTATGTTAAATATAGACACGGACTGAGCCTTCTGTCTGTACTCTGCGTTAATTCACTCCACATTTGTGCACGCTCTCTGAAAGCTTCCAGATACCCGCAAAACGAATGGTGTACCACCGGAAATCATGGGGGCAGCGTAGCCAGTCGTTTAAGTCAGACGTACATTGGTTTCTCGTATTGGTAATATGAGTGAAAGTAATTATCCATCCATACGTGATCCACAGTGTTTAATGGCCTCACAGACCATCATCGTCCACAGTGCTGCTGTTTCATCGCTTTTATAGTAGGTCAATTACAAACTCCTCCACTGTCACCATGTTTGTTGTTGTCGGAGGCTTTTGACTCTGCACTGCCCTCTAGTGGACGTAACATCCAAGTCAACTTAAAGGAGGCCTGGAAGGATGTGGGCAGTAATACTTACAGTGTCCGAAATGGAGCATAAACGACTGCGCAGTTGGAACGTACCAGACTGCACTACTGAAACTCATCTAGACAGAATAAGAGTTTAATTCAGTGGCTTCATCTCTTCACTGCAGGTGTGGACAACACTTACATTGCCCTGACCATTAAATAAAACGAGAATGACGTATGGTAAGAAAACATGTTTTGCACAGATATCTTTTTGTTCCTTATAACAGCATCTACTGAACCAAACAGAACCGTTCTAACGTGTATGTTACTCTGTGCTTCCAGGATTCAGAGCTGGATGTGTTTTTACTCTAAACTGACCAAATCGAAGGTGAAGAATAAACCAAAGCAGTAAGAACAGCTTCGACTGGGACGTTTATAGACTCCGAACCCTTAAAGTGGCATTTTCAGTGCTAACCCAGAGACGTTCTTACAGAAAGTCCTCTCAGATTTTTCGGAAATATTTCTGGAGTCAGTTGTGAAAATGAGTTCTTCCAGGCTGTTACAGGTCCTTTCCCCAAACTGTGAAATGTCGGGGGGGGTTTTGTATATTTCTATGTTTGTTTTGTTGTGTAACTTATTTATTTTTTTCTACTTCAGTTATTTAATTATTTTTTTCCCTTTTTGAGATTTTTTTTTTCTCTGAACAAAGCCTCCATTGATATGTCAGTTATGGAAGGCCAAGAAAAAAATAAACTGTACCTTCAGCACTGTGCAGCACCTAAACAGCACTAATGATACTAGCGATGACGTCTGTTCGGCTAAATCAGCCAGTTAGCCTAAATATGAACACTAAAGCTGTTTATTTAGTGCATTATTCAGTAACGTTCCTCACAGAAAAACACACGTGAAGTATCGAAAAACCACATGATCACAATAAACACATCATGTAAAGCATTTCTGATGTCATGGCCTGAATTGTCACACAATCAGACCTTTTTTCGTGTGTGTGAAAAAATAATGTGATCATTCTTGTAAACTTCAGGAGTTTTTTCTGTAAGAGGTGAAGAGAGATGCTGTAAAACACAGGGTTAAACTCACTTCAGAAGTTAAAGCGACAGTAATCAGTCAAGCAAGTCACATGTAGTCGATCACCCGGGACATGTTTGTTGGTTTGCTCCTTTATTTTTAGCCCCAGAGCTAATGTAGCTGACAAGTAGTGGAAGCTTATACCCCACCAATTAGCATGATGCTAACTGGAGGCCTATCGTGATTATCATCACAATCTGATTAAAATACAGATTAAGCATTGAGTCATAATCCAAAATACATCCATCCATGAGTCCAGACACAAATGTGATGATTTACACATACAGTTAGCACTACTGGCTAGGCTAATGCTCAAATTGTTTACACTGTATATTTACACATGCATTTAGCACTGTTGGCTAATGCTAACAATATTAACACTGCGTATTTACATATACAGTTAGCACCGTTGGCTAATGCTAACAATATTTACACTACATATTTACACATACAGTTAGCACTACTGGTTAAAGCTAAAAATATCTACACTACATATTTACACATACAGTTAGCACCATTGGCAATGCTGAAAATATGTACACTGCATATTTACACTTACAGTTAGCACTACTGGCTAATGCTAAAATTATTTACGCATACAGTTAGCACCATTGGTTAATGTTACCAATATTTACACTGCATATTTACACTTACAGTTAGCACTACTGGCTAATGCTAAATTATTTACACATACAGTTATCACCATTGGCTAATGATACAAATATTTACACTGCATATTTACACATACAGTTAGCACTACTGGCTAATGCTAAAATATTTACACTGCATGTTTACACATACAGTTAGCAAAATAGCCTAATGCAAATATGTTTTCTATTGTACTACATGTTGGCTACATAGCCTCCAGTGCTAAAACTATGGGAAGTAAAATTAACCATGTCCTGGCTTATTGACTGACTACATTTAGAGCAGGTGGGGCGTTGGGGTACTGGGGGATGGGTGTGGTGGGGTGGGGGTAAACTATCGCTAAAATTCACATTAAATGCTGTACAGCTTCCCATTTCAGCTGAGCTGGAGAGGTTTTTACATTTTTGATCAAAAACAGTGTAAAAGCATCATTTTAAACACGACCAGTATTTCTGCTATTCGGTGGAACATGCGTAGAGAACTCTGTAGTTCCAGGCGAGTAGGAATAAAATATGTCCAACAGAAATAAGAGAACGTCTGTATGAACTGCTGTTAATCTCAGTGTACGTATGTTCTATGTTATGCAAACCAAAGACTGTCCACACCGACCGGCCACTTCATTACATCCAGTTTATCAGCTCCGCTTACCATATAGGAGCACTTTGTAGTGCTGGTGTGAGTGGATCAGACACAGCAGTGCTGCTGGAGTGTTTACACACTGTGTCCACTCACTGTCCACTCTATTAGACACTCCTACCTTGCTGATCCACCTTGTAGATGTAAAGTCAGAGATGATGGCTCATCTGCTGCTGTGCAGTGCAGGTCATCCTCTAGTCACACTAGCACGTGACCACCACATCAGTGTCACTGCAGTGCTGAAAATGACCTAAGCATACAACACCTTCTCTGTGGTGGTCCTGAGGGGGTCCTGACCATCGAATAACAGTACTACAGAGTATAGAGAAACAGATGGACTACAGTCTGTAATTATAGAACTACAAAGTGCTCCTATAGAGGAGCTGATGGACATAATGAAGTGACCAGTCAGTGCACACTTCAGCTGTTTGTTCCTAAAGGAACAGTTCTGTCAACTAATGGTGCAAACAGTCAATGAAAGCTAATAGCCACCAGTTAGCATGCTAAAACCTATAACATGCTAAGTGGTAATTTTTAGAAACATGGCAGAGCTGAACTGTTTCAACTGTATTTGAAGGCTGTCTACATATGGACCTCATAACAGATCTATAAGCTCTGAATAAGATATTTAAGAAAAGGAAGATTTCAGGATTTATGAACAGCTTATGATGGTATTTGCAGGATAATCCCAGATAAAGGTCTTGAAACTGGTCTCCAGGCCCTTCTAGACAGTCCACATTTTTGCTTCACTCTTATGCATTGTACATCAGGTGATAGCTAAAATGTCTGATAGCTAAAATGACTGTCTGGCGGGGGGCTTAGGATCGGTTTAAAGACCTCTGATCTGAGATGTTTATGAAAGAAATGATATTATATATACAGAAAGGCTCATAAACTAAAATGATCCTTCCCCTGTAATTAAACTTGTAAGCCCATTTAACATCATCAGTTCTAAAGAGGAAGCTTCTGATCATCTCATCTTCATTAAAATAATCACTTTCATACTTGTTTTTCTACAGTATCACTTTGGTTTGAGGGCATCTTTCATAGAACTGCTGCTGAATATGTAGAGCTTTATTACACCCACTGTCTAATAAGTTGTAATAACTGCATTATAAACAGTATAAATGCTCAAGTATTGCTTTCTGTATATGTTATTCAGTGTTACGTATGTGTCCTGAATCACTCTTCGAACTGTATCTAAAGCCGCTGAGGTCAGTTACAGATCAGTCATTTCAGGTGTTTTTTTTTCCCTCTTATTGATACTTTGATTGAATTTTTTATTCCAACAATAAAAGTCAGTTTTGGTAAAGATGTGTGGGATTTTTTTAATCATCACCTTTAGTCGGCTTTATTGAGTTGTGTGAAGGTAAATGTCAGTGAATTGGCAGCAAATAAGCATGACAAGAAACTTTATTCACAGACAGAAAGGAGAAATCGATTGTTCAGGATGTTTCTTCAGACTGTTTTAATCGACCCGTTTTAACCAATAAACACAGTCTTAGAAATGAGAGTCAGAAGATCTAAGAGTTAAGATTTATATAGTCATTCTAAATGTCCAAGTCATTACTGATATTGGTTTTTACAAACACACACACACACAGGTGTATATATATTTGTATATTGTAACTGGAGAAGCTTCACAGAAGTGCAATATGCACATGAGTCTCTGAATAATCAGTGTTGTTAACTGTGTGCTGTGACCATCCTGACCAATCACAGCTCCAGCTGAGTTTCTATTCTGCTGTATCATGTAATCCAACAGAGCAGATTAAAATACTTCAGCAACATTAAATATCATGATATCAGTATAATCACAGAGCTCATATTCTGTCTGTATTCTGCAGCTCTCAGTCTCAGTGCTTTGACTTTCGGAGTGGACGACACCGCAACTCTTTCACACTCCGACCATTTATTTCTGACTCTGAATCATTTCGGTACTTCTTCCTGAAACCTCCTGTAACAGAACGACAGACTGATAAACACAGGTGACTGCTGGTGGTCTTTTCAGCTGCCGTAAACCAAAAATATACCACTGTTGCTAATAATAATAATAATAATAATTGAGGTAAAGTGAGTGTCGAACGGTTTAACCAATCCAGTTTATACAGTTCAGTTTAAAAACATTCAAATATCTAAAAACTATAAACGCAAACACGCTGTTGATTTTAGTCTCTATGTGAGTCTTCTGAAGGGCTCTGTCTCGGCTGGTTCCATGTGGATGAAGATAAACACCAGAATCCCAAGAACAATCAGGAACAACAGAACCTGCAGCCACAGCGGAACAAATCGTCCTGAACTTCTCTCTGAGCTCGACTCGCGCTGAGTTTCGTATTTCGGTGCTGAGCGCTGATACAGATTCCTTTGACTTCTGTAAACAACCGGCCTGCAATGATTACAAACATGCAATTAAAAACTGTAATTTATTTATTAATTCAGTCTAAATTTGTTTTTATTTTATTTGTTATTTTTTTCTTTATCTGATTCATTCTAACTGGAAGGTTGCAGAAATAAAGTTAGTTATTTGTTTGTTTGTTTATTTATTTATTTATTTAAAACCTGAAATGAACCAAAAAGACATCACTTACTCATCGACAGTGTCCAGTTCTTCATATTCGGATGGCAGGACCGGGTTTGTCCTGATTGACATTAGAAACAAAGTTCCCAGATGTGCGATGTAACAACTTTCAGATTAATTATTATTATACAAATAATTATTAATTAATTAATTTACCTCCATTTATCAGCAAAATGCTCCTGTCTCAACTACAGCAATGGGAACAGAGATTATGATCACTCTAAACATGAAATCACTTTAATAACTGAGATAAATTAATATCTGTATGAGACAATAATAATAATAATAAAGACTGAGCTGCTGTTCATCCCTGGCACTACAGGTCCTCACCACGATCTTACCATCTCATTCAGGAACTGATCACCCCGACTGAAGATACAGGAAGCCTTGGTGTGATTCTGGATGACCAGTTATCGTTTTCAGCTCATATTGCGAACCTGACTCTGTCATGCAGATTTCTCCTCTACAACATCTGGAGGATTCGACCCTTCCTCTCTCAGGAGGCCACCCAGCTGCTCGTCCAGTCTCTGGTCATTTCAAGGGTAGACTACTGCAACTCGCTCCTGGCTGGTCTTCCTCTACGGGCCATCAGGTCCTTGCAACTAGTCCAGAATGCAGCAGCTCGACTCATCTTCAATCTTCCCAGGTTCATCCACGTCACTCTACTGCTGCGCTCCCTTCACTTGCTTCCTGTAGCTGCACCCGCATCTGATTTAAAACNTCGCTCCTGGCTGGTCTTCCTCTACGGGCCATCAGGCCCTTGCAACTAGTCCAGAATGCAGCAGCTCGACTCATCTTCAATCTTCCCAAGTTCACGTCACTCCACTGCTGCGCACCCTCACTGGCTCCCTGTAGCTGCCCAGATCAGATTTAAAACTCTGATGCTGGCCTACAAAACCAAGAATGGACCAGCCCCTCCCTAC
This sequence comes from Semaprochilodus insignis, assembly GCA_034552555.1. NCBI lineage: Eukaryota > Metazoa > Chordata > Actinopteri > Characiformes > Prochilodontidae > Semaprochilodus > Semaprochilodus insignis. Next base: position 9,402,519 of record CM067484.1, on the reverse strand, counting down.
CTTATGGCAATGGTTAAGAGTCGATCTGTACCTCGAGCCCTTCGAGCTTCAAGTACAGCTCGGCTCGACCCGCCATCCCTGAAGACGCATGGAAGACAAGTGTCCAGATTCTTCCTGGCTCCCAGATGGTGGAATGAACTTCCACTGGCTGTCCTAACAGCTGAGTCTCTTGCGGTCTTCAAACACAAACTAAAGACTCATCTCCTTATAAAGAACTCAAGTGAATGAGCACTATAGATGTATATAATGAAAAGATTTGCTTTGGCACTTACACTGACCATAACCTTTCTTCTCTCTAGGTATGAGTGCTGGGTTGGGTTGCCAGGTAGTGCACTTATGCTTTATATATGTCTGTGTATTGATCTCTCTAGGTATCAGCACTGGCTCTTGTTCAGGCAGCATCTGAGCTCAAGGCGAGTTTTAGACTCTAACCGTCCTGTACTAGCTAGGAAACATTATCCAACGGAACACTAAGCATGGTTGTAAGTCGCTCTGGATAAGAGTGTCTGCTAATGCCTTAAATGTAAATGTAAATGTATTAACTCACAGGTTTGCGATGATGAATGTAAGTGACGTCCTCATCTGTAAAGTGACAATTATAGTTAATTCTGAATTGTTATTATTATGATTATTATTATTATCATTCTTATTAAAATGATTCCACGTTTAATACAGAATCGATCTGAAGGTGACAGTAGAATGGACCATAATCAATAATTATAATAAACAACAAACTGATTTGGAATTAAACCAAATCACAATGTGATGGAAAACCCTCAGAATAAATATATTTAATATAAATATAAGAAATAATATCCGATATGTAAACACTGAACAGGATTCAGGATTCAAATACTGGTCTTACCCTCCTCTCTGTAAAGTCCTCGGTATGATGGAGGTTTAGACCTTCTCTCTTTAGCCATCGCTTCTCTCAGCTTCTTCTCATAAAGCGCTCTGGTGGAATCTGATAAACAACAAAGACATAAAATCCTAAAATAATTCATGTAACTATAATTTAACATCTGTAACTGAACTCTCAGAGGTTAAAGAGTGTAACTCAGAGGGGCTAGACTCTTAACTCAGGGGGTCTAGACCTAACAGTCACTGTGTGGTGTCAAAGGTCACAGATGTGTTTGCTTTTTTACAAAAAATACTTAAGAAATAGAAGTTCAAAAGACTGAAGTGACACGTTTTGTAGTCTGCTCAGCAGTGTGTTACTTTGACATGTTTCACACTTTGTTTGATTTGGTGTGTTCAGCCGTTTGTGATCAGCATGTTTTACATATTAAAAAGCTCCATCTGTTCTACACAACTTCTGATACAACTTAGCAACACTGCTAAAAACATTAAAGTTAGTAAACTGCAGTTCCTAAGAAACTCTCACAGTCACAAGCAGCAGCTACTCACTAAACTAAAATTTCTTAACAAACAATCCCCTCCCCACTTGTGTAACGCAGCTGAGGCTGGTGCTAAAATTAGTCCGGAAAGTGGATGTCTGAGTGAACTGTGACTCTGTATGAGCTCGTCGACTAAACACTGATATGAATATGAAAGTAATATAAATACAGTTTAAACAGCTGAATAAAGAATAACTGATCTTACCAACGACAGGACCATGTTTAATCCCATAATCGTCCAACATCCAGCTGATCTCCTGCGCAGTCTTATTGCTCAGCATCGCCATCAGTCTGTTACAGAGACGAGCTCCAGTCTGTCTGAGGAAAGTGAAAGCAGGTTTAGAATCAAGACCAAAAAGTTCCTCTTCTTCATTGCGCTGGGGGTTTTATGGCCACTTTGCTTCTATTTAAGATGGACTGGAAAGTACAGAGAACACAAACTCTTCATTTTTCCCAAATGAAAACTAGAAAGCTATTGTTCACAGCTGGACAAAACCGTGAAAAGCTCCATTATGATGATGATAATGATGATGATGATGATTATTATTTACCTAAAAGAAAATACTTAGTCTTTAATGAACACCAGCTAAACCAGATCTTTGCTCCAGTCCATCCTCTGATGGGTAAGAACTTATTACATGGCCCAGGTGTGCTGGGGAGCATTAGATAAGAACTGGTAACTTATGACCGAAACAGACAGAAATGTAAATACAGTAAGTTAATGTATTGCGGTTAGTGACGTTGGATCTGTTCATAGGTTTCATTTACGTAGCCTACGTAACGATTTAGCGCCAGTGCAGCTAAGCAGCTCACAGTACAACTAAAATTACCAAATCTATATTTAATCTAATTTTAAATTCACTAACCTACAGTCTCAACTGTTTGGATTTCTAACAGTAATACACAGCACGAAGCCGAAGTCTTCTTGATACTGTCCGTTCCACCTTAAATGGTGGAACAGTTTTAGTCTAGCGCCTCGGACACTAGTCAGTAACCGCTGAGCTATTTAAGGTGGAACTGAAAATTCGAAAATGAAAGCAAGTCGAGAGCGAGCAAACAGCATACATGTCGGCGTGGATGGTTTAATTCATACTGATGTTTAGTGATATCTTATATCTCACTCTGATAATCAAAAATAGTTTATTTGAAATAAAGAGCTCGTACATTCCAGAAAACGCGCTGCTCCTCTGCTGCTTTATGCTGGACTTGAAGGATGTAAACAAACGCGTTTCCGCTGCCAGGCGGAAGTTGTCCTGGCTAGCAGCCGTGGTAATGATCCACTGAACATAATTGTACATTTTTACAATAAATAAATTCATTTTATTTTATTCATTTATTCATTTTTATAAGAAATCATATTCAACATAAAGCTGGATATGAAGGTTACAGAGTCTTAGCATAAACAATGGCGTCAGTCCAAAAACGAATCGATGCAACCTTGGCATTATGAAATCTGGCACCTGTCCGCTCCAGGATACTGAGACAATATCCACATCACAACTGTGACAAAAATTAAGTTTTTCATTTTCTACAAAAACAGAAAAAGTAAATCGTATCTGGGACCTACTTTAGTGGATTCATTCACAAATGAAATACATTAATGCAGATTAATAAAGAAATAAAAAACATTTTATTTATTTACTTATTTTTCTATAGTGAAGGCAACTACGCTGTACACAGGAGAGTTTTTATTATTGAAGGAAATATACAACATAACATACAACAGCCAGGGAGTGTTGATACATATTAAATAAATCATAATATATACAGTACTTCATGGCTCTTTTAGCTTTCTTCTTACCTGTTTCCTTTTCTAAACCACACAGATACAATAATATTCAATAATCATTTTAAATATCTCTAAAACACCATTAACAGGGTATATGTGTTGTGTGAAATTTTAAAAGTCACTTTTTAATTTCATTATTTATACAATTATTTATCACAAACTGAAACACAGTACTGAAACACACATAACTAAACACAGAAGATGAATCAGCTAATTTGCATTTGTTCATTAGATATGACTTTCAATTTTCATAATTTGTTTGTACATTTAAGTTTACGAATATCCATTTCCTACACCACCTATATTGCTATGTGCTGAACCCTTAAGAAGCTGTAGCATTTTCGTAGCATTTTTTTTTATGGGGTATCAACAAAAAATAACATATTCTTTGATTGTGACTCCAGATTTATCAATACAAAAAAATACAATTTATTATTCTGAAATGAAAATTGCTGTTAATCCAAATACCTTTATATCTATAAGTTACTTAAAAAAAAATGTTTTTGATGCTACAGCTGAACAACCTCATACAGAAACCTGAAGGATGGCAATATATTGTTTTCCAATATATGACATATATCAGAAAAAACAACATTTCTAAAAAACATGGAATATTAGAATAAGCATCTTAAAATACCTTCCATATCTCAGTCAATGCGGCGTTACCCCATGTTCAGAACATTGGACCCTGAGTGTGTGTTATATTAACAAATATTGCAAATATTGCTCAAATCTTTGGACATGTCAGCTCAGTTTACGATCCATGTCTTTGGTTGGGGTTTTTGGCTGACTGTAGGCAGTCCACTCAGAACTCCCCATTTAGTATTCCTGGGGATAAAATCAGTTTTACAGTTTATATACAGTATATATATTTTGTGCCAGAGCCATACGTGCTAATGAATGCTATTAGAGATGATTTTTTCTTAAAATCCTCCCAGTCTTGATCTTGAATGCAGTAGAGTCATTCATTCTACACAATTCTGTTTTTCATTATATCTCTCCACATAGTCGTTTGCCACATGTACGATCTGAGTTAAAGCATCCAGTATCAGACAGTTTATATCCTCCTTCAGTCCGTTTTCCTCATGGTAGTTCTTCACCGGATAGATGCAGTTCATTGGAACACCGAGTCTGTTACTGCACACCTGCATCTGCACACACATACACAGTATCAGGTAAAGATTTATTTGTTATTTTAGGAAAAGAAAAAGACTTTTATAGATAAACTATCAGAGACTCACTTTGTCCTTGATCTTCTTGCTTTGGTAGACCTTCCTAAGATCAGCTTTTGTCATTTTACACACCATGTCCACTCTGGTCATGAAAACCATCTGAGGGATTCCTGCAGTACAGGAAAGAGACATACACAGATATCAAATATATACA
>CM067484.1:9286010-9363435 GCA_034552555.1 Semaprochilodus insignis | reverse complement strand
TATATATATACACTCATCATCAAAGGAATAATTGTATTTCTAATGACGTGTCGGATCACAGTGCTATTGGGAAGGAAGATAAAGATAAAGGTTACCAGGAACAATAAATGATGATACATTTAGACTGATATGGGTAATATTTATTGGGCTACACAACAGCGTAGCGACTCAACAGCATTGTGAACATTCAGCGAGCAGTGATACCCTCCATGAGTCATTCTGCCAGCACCATTGGCAGACGGCTGCATGACACAGGCCGTAACAGTCTAAATTTATCATCATTTATTGTTCCTGGTAACCTTTATCTTCCTTCTCAATAGCATTGTGATCCGACACTTCCTTCTGAGTGTAGCTATTCTGTTGAGGATGAGTTTATGTATATGTATATACAGCTCTGGAAATAAATAAGAGACCACTCCAGTTTCTTCTTAAATCAGCATCTCCACATGTACAGCAGGTTCTTAGTGAGGAACAGAAGGTTCGGTTCTAGCTTTACTGGCAGATACAGTGGGCGTCTGGTTCATCAGAACAAGGTCAAGCAGCAAACACACAGGACAACACAGCTACAGACTGGCAGAGGGCGAAAACCACTCTCTACTGACTGTGATGAGCGCCACCTTATTCCAATGTCACTTAACCACCGTAAGATGACCTCAAGTGACCTACAGAAAGACTGGCGAGCAGTGACTTGGGTGAAATGCACAGCGAGCATGGTTAAAAAACAGGCTTCTGGAGACGTCATTAGTCATTTTCTAAATAAACAGATCTAAATACAATATTTGATCTGGAATTCGGAAGACATGATTCCAGTAGTGTATAGAGTAAAACATAACTGCTCATTTTGGTCAAACACAAACCCATAAACTGTAAAACTAGAGAAACGGATCATTTTGAGGTGATCTCTTAAATCTTTCCAGAGCTGTATATATATATGGTGTGAACTGTACTGTTCACGTGTGCTGCTGGCTTCATTTAAATCATTTACACCATTCAAATTTTCTTTAGTTCCTTCAACACATCCTACTCTACTGTCCACTTCTCAAACCGTTAAGTCAACACACCAGTCCAGTGCCTCCACAGACATACAGACTACAGAAGGTAATTGACAAAACATGCTTTTTGCTCCATCCAGAAAACTCCTGACTATGATTGCTAACGAGTTATCAGCATTAACAAACCACATAAATGTTCTGAATGCTGCAGTGCACACTGTGTGTGCTTTTCTTTTTCACTATTTAACGTCCCCTGCTTGCTAAACGGAGGTGAGCGAGAGCACCTCACATGATTCATAAACAGGCTGCATCACTGTTTGGTATGACAGCTGCACTGTCTATGACCGCAAGGCCCCTAAAGAGAGTAGTGAGGACAGCAGAAACCGTCATAGGCAACAAACATTCAGACTTATAGATGACCCTCATGCCTCTAAATATTTTGTATTTTGTGTATATTTTGTGTATTTTGTATATATTTAACAGATCTCTGTTTATTTAGTATTTTTGTTGGTATGTATATTAAAGCTGCCCTGCTGTAGAGTATTAAGCTGAGCCTCACCACGAGTATTTCAATGCATGAATGTCCTGAAATGTTGTGCAAATGACAAAGAAACTTGAAACATTTCATGAAATCATCATTTTGCAGATATTCTTTAATAAAGATTCAGAGGTTTTCGATGCTTAAGGTATATGCCTTTCAACAGAATTCCCATGTTTTTTTTTTGGTTTTGCTATCTAAACAACTTTTTGAATTAACAAACTGCAGATATCATGAGAATAGCTCTAAAATGACAAGCAGTGGTTAGCAGTTACACATGAAAAGCTCTAAGTTTAAATATCTGATTATGTTTTTGCTCTTTTATTAGAAACGTCTGAATTTTGTATTCGAGCGTGACATGCCAATACAGCAATACATCCACAGCAGCTTCTTCAACTGCATCAGGTAATCCTGTCTCTCAAATTCCCTCATTTAGCTACTGATTTAGAATCAATAGCAAACAACCATAATCTATAAGATCAGATCACCAGAAAAAAAAAAGAGTCACCGTGCGTGTTTAAAGGTGGTAGTAACTTCAGGCTCCTGCAGATGGTGTTGCACGAGGATGATTGGGCTATAAACTGCGGGGTGTGTGATGAGACTCATAGATTGAGAAAAGGTGGAACAGTGCAGTGAATGTCCCGGAAAATGGGTCCAAAGCAGACGTTAATGATTGGTAAAAAGGACTGATTGCATTTGAGTGTGCCAAAGACCATAGTGTGAAGGAAGTAGGTAAATTTGCGGCTGTGCGGCCATACAGGTCTACCAGCAGTGGCAAAAATCCCAGTCTACAGGAAATTCTCCTCAGAATTATTTGATGCAAGAGTGTCTGAACATTGATGTGGCCTACATCCAGAAACTTGTCCAGTCCATGCCAAATCAAATCAGCCAATTCAGTCACAAGTGAAATTTAAAAATTTTAAAATTTAAGAGACCACCTCAAAATGATCAGTTCCTGTAGTTTCGGTTTCTAGTTTCTGGGTTTGTGTTTGACCAAAATGAGCAGTTTTGTTTTATTCTATACACTACTGGAAACATGTCTCCCAAATTCCAGATCAAATATTGTATTTTAGATCTGTTTATTTAGAAAATGACTAATGACGCCTCCAGAAGCCTGTTGTTTTGAACCATGCTCACTGTGCATTTCACCCCAGCCACCGCTCGCCAGTCTTTCTGTAGGTCACTTGAGGTCATCTTACGGTGGTTAAGTGACATTCGAATGAGGTGGTGGTCATCACGGTCAGTAGAGAGTGGTTTTCGCCCTCTGCCAGTCTGTAGCTGTGTTGTCCTGTGTGTTTGCTGCTTGACCTCACTGTATCTGCCAGTAAAGTTAGAACTGAACCTTGTGTTCCTCACTAAGAACCTGCTGTACATGTAAAACTGGAGTGGTGTATGATACACACATGATATATATACATACATACATACACACACACACACACACACATACGTACATGCTGGTTTACTTCTGTTCATTTTTGTTCATTGCGCTTCATTTAAACCTACATCAGTAAATTTCAAATGATGACAAATTAAATTCATAATGTTTTACTCAGATGACCATATGTCACACCTGTTAAAAGAATGAGTTTGTTGAAAATGGCTTAATGTTGGTGTAAAATCATATTTTAGCACTGTACATCTTTTACTGTCTCTGTTTAGAAGCTGTACTTCAGAGTTGGTGGTGTTTGGAGAGCTGTGTGGTGGTGTGTGCCATGCTGCCTGCTTCTCTACGCTTTCAGTACCGGGATCTCTCTGTAAGGAGTTCAGCTGCCTGCGCACCAGAATAATGTGCATACACATCAAAACTACTTAAAGCACCTTCAGCTTTAAGGATCCTTTAAGAACTCAATGAGATTCAAACACTCCTCACAGTTATTCCACCCGAGTGGGGAGGCGTTTTTCTATAAGAGCGTGGAGATATTGTTCTTTTGCCGGGATCCATGCCGTAGTTCTGATGTTTTAATTAAAAGTCAGAAGGTTGACGGCATCACTTCTAAAAGCAGATATGCTATACTAAACAATGTGTCTGCATTTTCTTTAATAGTGATTACAGTTTTATTGATTTCAAAATGAGAAATGAAGAACAACACTCCTGTCTTGTGGAAATACTGGATGCTATGTTATATTTTCCTGTGATTTGCTGGTATTCTGTGTCTGGTGTTCAGCTGCTCTGTACCACATACTGTAGATGTAATGAGTTTGAGAATGTACTCGTGTGCTTTGATCATTTAAATGTTCGGTCAAGTGAAATATGACTAAGAAATAAAGATGCATTTGAATGTAATTTTGGTGTTCATTGTTTTATTATGCCACAGTCCAAAAACATGCAGTCAGGTGAGCAGGAGATACTAAATTGCCTTTAGGTGTGAGTGTGTGTGAATGTGTTTGTCTGTGTCTGCCCTGCGATAAACTGGTGGGCTGTCTAGGCTGTTTCCTGCCCTTTACTAAATTAGCGCTGGGAAAGGCTCCAGCACCCCCATTACTCAGAAGGATAAGCAGGTGTAAAGATGAGTGAATGAATGAGTGTTTTAATATGTAGAGAGATATTGTACAACATTTTGAACAAAACTACATTAATTGATGTTTGATGATATTTAACACTCCATTAGTTAAATATCACAGAGTGCAGGTGTTGTTCTATCAGACCGTGGAGGTGTTCTTCTGTCAGAGTGTGGAGGTGCTGTTCTGTCAGAGTGTGGAGGTGTTCAACTAATGTGTGATGGTGTTGTTTTTCCAGAATGTGGAGGTGTTGTTATATCAGACCATGAAGGTGTTCTTTCAGACCCTGGAGGTACTCTTTCATACCGTACAGATGTTGTTCTATCAAAATGTGGAGGTGTTGTTCTGTCAGAGCCTGGTGGTGTTGTTCTATCAGAGTGTGGTGGTGTTGTTCTATCAGAGTGCGGAGGTGTTGTTCTACCTGAGTATGGAGTATGGAGATGTTGTTCTATCAGAGTGTGGAGGTGTTGTTCTATCCGAGTGTGGAGATGTTGTTCTATCAGAGTGTGGAGGTGTTGTTCTATCAGAGTGTGGAGATGTCGTTCTATCANTTTTGGGAAACCAGAAGTGAGAAGTAGCGGTTGTCTCGTAGAGGTATTCTGCTGAGTGCAGAAACTGACTGAGAAGAGTTACAGATCTCAAATTGTGTTGAGTTCTTGTCTTGTCTTGCTTCTTGACAGAAGACTGCCGATGAATAGAGTAGAATGCTTCTCAGGATTCTGTCACTCTTCCAAGGTAAATTAAGTTTATTTCTTCATCCAGTTTAATTTACCAACAACATTTACATTGTCTCATGCTGGATATCATTATTATAAACTTTCAAAAAGTTTTTGCTAATTGCCATTTTAGGATTTCCTGAAATGAAACAGCAAAACTGGGATAATGATTTTCAGTCACATCAAGGTCTCATATAAATGTTAATTGGATTGTTGAAACTGTTGTAATTCTGTGTTTCTGTGTAAGTTTTTGTAGTTGCTGTTTAATATGTTGAGGTATGTAATGCATCTGTCATTTTTCTAGTTGTGATCTGTGTGGAAATGAAGAGCCAATCTGGAAATGTTTTTACCGGGACAAAAGGAGGAAGTGTGGAAATCTACTGTACTTATCGCGATGGATACCAAAATGTGTCCAAGTACTTTTGCCGGGCTCCATGTCGTAGTTCTGATGTTTTAATTGAAAGTCAGATGGTCGACGGCGTCACCTCTAAAAGCAGATATGCTATACTAAACAATGTGTCTGCACTGAGCTTTACAGTCACCATCAGGAACCTCAGTGTAGACGATGCTGGGGATTATTACTGTGGAGTGGAAAGATGGGGATATGACAAGTACTCTAAAGTACACATCCGTGTCAGCAATGGTAAGCATGACTGTAATTTCTTGTATATCTAATCTGAAAATGTCTGAATTTTTGGGTTGATTTTAGTCAAATAAACAAGTGAAGAAACATAAGTGTAGCGGATTCCTGACAACTGCATTTATCAACAACTGAACATGCGTGGTTGACCTCAGGTTTGAATCGAAATGGAAAGAACAAAAGAACTATGACTATGAAAAAGGGTCTATTGGGGAATCTAGTGTCTCTGTTATGCTGCGGAGGGCATTTAGCTAGTTTTGACTTGAGGGAAAGGTCACTGCAAATGAGGACAAAGTTATTATGACTGATGCTCTCCTGTTGTATGCAAAAGTTAGATCACTGGTGGATGGTTTTCTGTAGAAGATGTTACAATTTATTGTTCCTAAAAAAACAATAAAACATTGTTCCAGTATAACAGACTTGTAGATCTCTGCCAAGTCGCTCTGAGGATGTTCTGGTGTCTGATAGTGGCCCGACATATTACTAAGACACTTTATGATGGTTTATCCATAGTTTGTCATGTATATTACATGTGGTGTGACCTTTTAGGAGACTTTTTCAAGCAACTTTTAACCTTTAATACACTGAAATGTATAAATATGAATAAATTAGTGTATCATTTTTGAAGCTCAGCTTATGAATGCCTCAAACTGTAAGTTCTTGTTAACGCCTTAAAATAATTCTATAACGCCTTTATAATTCTTAGTCTGAACTGTACTGTTCATGTGTGCTGTGGGTTTCATTTTAATTTTTAGTTACATCAGTTACAACTGCTCCACGGTCCACTCTTCAAACCATTACATCTACTCACCAGTCCAGTGCCTCCATGACACAGATACCCACAGGTAAGGCACATCAGGTGCTTTTTTGCTCCACCAAGAAGAATTCTAACACTGTCAATAAGATCTCCACCTCAACAAATTATAGTTCAAGTGTTCTGTTTTGTAGTCATAGGGAACATTCTTCTTGTATGTTGTGGTCTCCAGGTTCCTAGTTTTCTATGACTAGTCCAGTTTGATATGAGCATGCGATGTGTGCTGAGTTAAAGTGGTAGTTCAACAAATTAAGTTCAACAGCCAATTAATAGAGATGTCTGTTGTTTAGTTTACTTCTTTTAGTTTGCTGAGTTTACTTCTGCACTTTCAAACTGGAACAAAGGCTGGTTCCCTAACCTCCACACACAGCTGGCCCGATGACTGACATATCAAGTTTAGCATTTAATTGAAATACAATGAAATTTTGTTCCTCCATTTTCCAAGTCTGTTTTAATGCTGTGAATTGACTGTTCAGGCGTTATTTATTGCAGAAGTGTGTTCTGTGTAGAAGATGTGTACTTAATTTTACACACTGGATTCATGCACAGCATGTGCAATGTACAGGGGTCGGACAATGAAACTGAAACACCTGTCATTTTAGTGTGGGAGGTTTCATGGCTAAATTGGACCAGCCTGGTGGCCAATCTTCATTAATTGCACACTGCACCAGTAAGAGCATGAGGGTGAAGAGTGTGAAGGTTCAATTAGCAGGTAAGAGCACAGTTTTGCTCAAAATATTGCAATGCACACAACATTATGGGTGACATACCAGAGTTGAAAAGAGGACAAATTGTTGGTGCACGTCTTGCTGGCGCATCTGTGACCAAGACAGCAAGTCTTTGTGATGTATCAAGAGCCACGGTATCCAGGGTAATGTCAGCATACCACCAAGAAGGACGTTTTCCTCCACCAGCATCACGTAGTGACCTGGCCACTATCCTGCAAGAAGAATGGCGTAAAATCCCTCTGACCACTGTGCAGGACTTGTATATGTCATTCCCAAGACGAACTGACGCTGTATTGGCCGCAAAAGGAGGCCCTACACCATACTAATAAATGATTGTGGTCTAAAACCAGGTGTTTCAGTTTCATTGTCCAATCCCTGTATATGTTTTTCAGATAATAAGGCCACATCTGAACATTCATCATCCACAGCACAGTCTTCATTCCTGCATGGTAAACAGCTGATTTTGGTCTTTTGAATTTATAACTTATGAATTTATGATCATTTTTTTAACCTGGGTTGTTTGGCACCGGGTAAATATTTCACAGAACACAAGCTGGGTTATTTGAGCTGATCACTCACCCTCATTCATCTTCTAACCTGCTTAATCTCAATGGGTCACAGGGAAATGCTGGAGACTATCACAGCTCTTAAAGGGCAGAAGGCATGATACACTCTGGACAGGCCGCCAGTCTATCACAGAGCAGATTACTTTCAGTAATTTAACCATTGCGCTGGGTTGTTACAAAGACCCAGCTTTAATAATAATAATAATAATAATAATTACCCAAATTATCAGCTTATAAGCAAATAAATAAATAAATAGATACATTCATTAATTAGTAAATCAAAATAAACAAACATCAGCAGTCTCGAGGACGGTCTGCGTTCCAAATTTCCAAGCTCCAAGACAAAAAGGAATGTCTTCTTATGTTCCTCTGGACACAGATACTGCACCATGTTGGTACCACACCATTATACTATAGATGTAGTGCACATTATACTACAAACATACAGTTCAAACAACTTGCAAGCAGTCAGTACATTTAGTTCTTAGACACTGAGTTTGATCTTTTACTCAGAGTTATTACAGTGCAGTACAGATGCTGGTTCAGCGTCTTCACAGCAACAAAGGCTTTGAACACTACACTACAACTATTCTATCAATTTCAGACAACATGGACGACCCTTAGTTTGTCCGCTGCCCTCTGCTGTTAATAATAGAAAGTTAAATTTATGCCTGCATAAAGTGGCCAAGGCATGCAGCAACCCAACCGCTGGGTAAAGAAAGTAACTCAGCAACTGAGTCAAAAAAGTTAATACAGTGAGGAAGAGATAGAAATAACCCAGCAAAACTACCCAACCCCCTATAAGCCATCCTTTTCTTACAGTGTAGTCTTTATTCTGTCTTTTTTTGTTCTTAAATCAGTATTGTTGCATTGCTTTCTAAAGACTGGCCCTGAACAGTACATTAAGTAACGGGGAGGCGCTGTAAAAGTTTGTATTAAGATCACAGCTGTTTGAAATATCCATTTCTCAAACGAGGTTAACCACCCTTTTCATTAGAGCTTCCTGTTTACGGAGGGCTCTTTGGTCTGTTGCTGGGCTGTGTACTTGTGGCTCTTTTGGTTCTTTACAGAAGACAATCCTACTCTCATACTGCACGTAAGTCTAAAGATAAGATCATGCTTTTAAATAGGTTTTGCTTTACACTCAGGACAAAATGTTATTTATATAAAAAGTACATACTAAGATTTACACTTAAAACATACTGTAATACAGATTAAATGTTTTATTTTGGAACATCTTATGACATCTTAAGTGTGTTTTATTTAGCTGTGAAAAAAAAAATAAAGAATTTTATATTAAATGCATTATTTGTGTTTTTGAACTGCACTTAAGTAGATTCAGTATGCAGTGCGTAGACATAACTGTTACTACACTGCTTAGTGTGGTTCCTTGCCCTCATGATTAATGAACTGAAAGTGTGCTATTTTCAAAAACTATGTAGTTAGTCAAATATGATCGTTAGTGCTATTAAAAATATACTTCAGGAGAGCCAACTTTACTTAAAGGACAGCAAGCAGTTCAAATAGGTACTCCAGTTTGAATTCAGAACATCAGAGAGAGTTGTCCGCTCTGCCCCCTCCTCCCCAGACTCAAAACCCACGCAGGTTGCCAGGTTGAGGAGCGCAAAATGAACAGAGTGTTAAACTTTAACAATGGCAAGCAGCAATGAGTCTTATACTGTAATCTGATCAGCTAATGTTTACGCTTGTAATGTTTTTACTGGTTGCAAATTATAAACCAGCTCATGTGGATTTTATAACTCTGTCAGTGATAGCTTGGTGCATAGCTACCCATGTACGCCTGCCAAGGCTCAGCCTGTTATTCTGAAAGCTAAAACTGACTGCTGCGAAAGTACATACTGTGAAGTTGGCTTACTATTTTCTAGACCCCGATAACTAACAGATAACATACAAACCATTTCACATCTACTTCAGATTACTATTCTTCCTTGAGAATAGTTCCGCCCACTCCATTGGTATGACTGATACCAGTTAACACTTGCATGTTAGCATGACAGCACAAGCTAGCACAAGTTTGACAGGTTAGCACAGGTTTCACTTCAGTCACTACTTCGATAACCCAGCTGCATGCAAACCACCGAGTATGAATGCGAGTACTCGAATGCTGAAATGATTTACAATGTCCATCCCTACAAGTAGCCGTGATAAATTAGCTAAGCTTTGCTGACACTCAGTGCTAACTTGTTGAGGAGAAAATTAGTCAACTCCGCACCTGTCTTAAAGCTCTTCTGAGCTCTAAGCTGCCTCCATCTTTCCAAAGCAGCGCCAGTATTCACTGGTGTTTTACTCCGCTCTGGTCATGGGGCTCTTTAGAAGGATGCCGCTTTTTTTTTATAGATCAGCTAGAATCAAATATCGCTGTCGATCCAGTTCGTGTGTTTGCTTCCATTGCTGCAGCACATCGTGTTTGCCTGTCGATTTGTTTCATATCTGGCAACCTGGGGTGGAAGTGGGCGGGATCACAGGCCAAAACACAAACAGACTTTCCGCTCCGGTTAGGAAGTATCAGAGGAGAATAAACCGGCTGTAGCGTTGTTGTCAGGGAACCTAGTAGTTAAACTTCAACAGGTTATTTAAACTATGATGATATAAAATGGGCATTGTATGATTCAGTTAATTAAATGTGTCACGTAATGCCCCTTCAATTGTACTATTTTCTTGAGTATATTTGAATAAATGCATATTAAGTGAAGTACATATCAAGTACATCAAAATATACTTCATTTTTATATGAAATATACTGCATTTTATCCTTATACTAAGTACACTGAAGCACTACTGAGGTGGGTGAAATGTGTCTGTAATTATTTGTAATTTACTGGGTGGAATATAGCCTACTGGATCATAAACTATAACTATACTATTGGATGCATTGATAAAATCTGAACTTATGGAATAACTAAACTAAAACAGCTTCTGTTGCTATGAAAGTAACTGTTTACGCACTTGTGTTCAATTTAATGGTGTAATTCTTTTACATTATTGTATTTACATGTAATGTGAATCTAAAATATGTCAATATGTTTTAAAAGTATTCTCTCAGGTGTACTGATTACTATATTTGATTGTTACTTTGTGTTATGTTTCAACTAAAATGCAAAAAAAAATACTTTTCAATCTTATCAATACATGTTTAATTTGAGATCTTAATTTGAGTTTAATTAACTGAGATCTGAAGACCAGACCTGAATGGAATTGAATCGAGTCACCGTCTGTTCCAGTGCATTGTTTTTTACTGTATCGTAATATGTGTTGTGTCAAAAGGGAAAGACTGAAAATTTTAGAAAATTATTTCTAGTAGTGCTGCTGTTAAGACGTTTGGGGTATACATTCCTGTATTTTTACATCTGTTTTGTTCTTGTTTTTCAGCTTCAAAACCACCTGCCCCAGAAAATCAAATTTCAGATCCAGCACATAATCAGGTATATGATACCAAATTCTTTTTTCTGAACTTTTCCTCTAGTAAAGGAGAAAGAGTCTAAGAAACGTGCAATCCTTTAGCTTGTTGCTGTTCGAAATTTTTCTTTGCATGGGATTGTAAAAACAAATTGATTTTAAGGGAGGACTGACTGTTAACATGTATATGCCCTATATGGTGTACCTGTCCAATGCCATTCAAATATGTTGTAAAAACAAGCAAAATATGTTATGCATTATTAACAATAGACAAAAGTCTTTTTACTGGTTGGCTTCCATTGTTGTCATCAAATGGTTGCACTTCCTCTGTCGTCCACTAAATGAGGAACAGTGAGCGTGTTAACCTTTTTATCACCCTGTTTTATCCCCTTTCATTCATCCCTTCCAGCTGTATTAGAAGGAAACATTACTTAACCTTTTTTGGTTGTACAGTGCAACAGAACGGCATCATCCCAGTGTGACAATGGGAGCTTTTTAGTAGAGGAATTTGCTCTATTTACACTTTTACCAGTACCAAAACACTTTTACAGACTGTGAATTCTGACGGAAAGGGTAGGTCTAACACACTGGAAGTGCTTGTTGTGGACCCTTGTCAGTCAAACTGTTTTGTGGTGGTAGAGTGAGTGGAGTTTGGGATGGTGACAGCGCTAAAGCATGATTTGTCCATTTGTGGCAGGCATTTTAGCCAGCTGGCACTCTTTCGTTTTTCCTGTGGAAAGTTTTAGAGTTTTTAAATGAGCAGATGGAAGAAAGAGACGAACAGGCAACGTCTAAACCACTTGGAGTTGGTTATAAACCACTAGTTATCCACTACAGCTAGCGTTACAGCCCACTTACTTTCGTTAACATTTCCGACTCCAAGTGGTTTAGACGTCGCCTGTTCGTATCTTTCTTTGAAACTGTTTGACTGACAAGGGTCCGCAACAAGCACTTGCTGAGTGTTAGACTTACCCTTTCCGTCAGAATTCGTAGTTTGTAAAAGTATTTTGGTACTGGTAAAAGTGTTTCACGTCATGTAAATTTGTTTTTGCTTTTGTAATTTTGTTTTTTGGAATGTAATTTTTTTTCAGTTTGTAAATTTGTTTTTATTTTTGTAATTTTGTTTTCTGAAATGTTAATTTGTTTTGCACTATACTACGCGGATGACACGCAGTTATACTCTCGATTCCTTTGGATAATCTAGACTCAGTAGAAAGACTTAGAAGCTGTGTGTCACATACTTCATAGTGGATGTCACAGAATTTTCTACAACTAAATGAAGAAAAAACTGAAATATTGATTCTCGGTACTAAAACTCAGAACAATGCTTTATGACAAACTCGGTTCTTTAGCTTCTAATATAAAACCTGAAGTACGAAACCTGGGCGTGATTTTAGACTCTAAGCTCAGTTTTATCCCGCATGTAAATGCAGTCACTAAAATAGCTTTTTATCATTTAAGAAATATTGCTAAAGTTCGGCCTTTTTTGTCTGCAGAGAAACTTGTTCATGCATTTGTTACAAACAGAATTGATTACTGTAATGCTCTTCTTACTGGGGTTCCTAAAGAAACCGTCTATCCCCTGCAACTCGTACAGAACGGAGCAGCTCGGATCCTAACGCAAACTAAAAAGAGAGCTCATATCACTCCTGTTCTGAAAGAGCTTCACTGGCTTTAAAAGTTCTGCTGCTGGTCTATAAGGCTCTGAATAATCTAACACCTAACATCTAACACCTGCTTTCATCACAGAACGTCTGTGTTTATATTTCTGTTTCTGTATGTATCTATTTATGTTCCAGCTCGTGATCTTAGATCTACAGATGCTGGCCTTCTGCTAGTACCTTCTGTAAAATATAGGAAACATGGAGAGCCCTCTTTCAGTTATTATGCTTCTAAACTGTGGAACTCCGTTCCAGCTTCTATTAAACAGTCGGGCTCAGTGCTCATGTTTAAGAAACACCTAAAAACATGTCTCTTTACCTCAGCGTTTAGTTAAAACTACATTAACATGGTATTTATGTGTATGTATGTGTGTATGTATGTTTGTGTATATATATATATATATGTATGTGTGTGTGTGTGTGTGTGTGTGTGTAATAGTAGTAGTATAGTAACATAAGTAATAGTAGTAGTCCTCCCATTACTGATGTCAACTGACTGTAAAGCACTTTGAGCTGCCAATGCCAGGACAGGTGCTCTATAAATAAACATTTATTATTATTATTATCTGAGTCGGCTGTGTTTTGCTCCCCTGTGTTACCCACCGCCGTTTTCTCTGGCTGAAGCAGGCTGGGAGCTGGTGAGGTCATGGTGCATGATGGGATGCATTACACCACAAAGATAGCTCCCCCTGTATACTAGAAACTCCATCCGGGTATCTTCAGTACTCTACAGAGTTTCTATTTGGTCACATACTTATTTGAAATCAGCCTATGTTTCACAGTTTTTCTCCATCATAAATTCTTTCTTCCTGTCTTTCTTTATGCATAAAAAGCATTCAGCAAAGTAAGGAGTGTTTTGTTTCATTTTCTTGTATTTGGTTGGTGTGGTGCAGTGAATAACACTGACTAACTCATCTCTGTAAATACATGCCAAACTATCACCCCATTTTGGAGACGGGGGTTTGATTCCTGGTCTGGGTGACTATACTGTGCTACACTGATAAGAGTCCTTGGGCAGGACTCCTAACACTACACTGGCCTATCTGTAATACAACAGACTTAAGATAAGAGCATCAGCTAAATGTCAAAAAACATCTCTCTCTCTCTCTCTCTCTCTCTCTCTCTCTCTAAAAAGGAGGATATTTCCCATGTGTATGACGAGATGTTGACTGTGTACAGTCTAGCTGGTCCAACTAATCCAGAGAACTCTTCAGATACCTACAGCGTCATTCAGCACGCTCCTCCAGTGAAAGAAGACTCCTCTGTATACTCTGTTGTGTCTCCTCATGGAAAATGGAAAAGGTCCACCTGATTTATCTCAGTTACTACTGAATAAACCCCTCATGTGCTGGGTCAGGCTTCTTAGAGTCAAAGCGTGCCGTCTCCATGTCTGCCACTGGGAAACACAACCTTTAAGCCTTTTTTTTTTTTTTTTTTTTTTAACGCAAAAAGTTCTAACTTCATATTTAGAGGGCAGCGCTGAGTAGTGTTTGTTCATTTGTTAGCTGCATAGCTACATTTTTATCATATTTGTTAGCAGAATGAGTATATTAAGCTTATATTTGAACATGTAGCTTTGCTTAACTGTGTATAACCATAATATACAACTAAAGAAACTAACATAACACACTCATCATCATCATCCTCATAAAAAAAACAAAACTGCACAAATAGATGCACCCAGAAGGAATCAACCGACAGGAATGAAACTTGGTGAGTAGGTTTGACATCATTAGACATACAAATTCAAGTTTTACGTTCGGCCGTGCATGTGATGTAAGCAAGGATGGGCCTTATCGCTGTACCTGACTGACCCAATAGCCATGACTGCGGACACTCAGTGAGCAGAGATGCAGTCTCAGTGTATTCTGTGCCTGTGTCTGATGAGGGTTTGTTCAAGCATAAGGGCTTGTTTATATCTTGCATCAATGCATTTTTACTTGACTGTATTAAAAACCGGATGTAAACACTACAGTTTACATCACTCAAACCACATTTGTTAGGCCTAAACACAGACATTTTACTTCTGTTAACTGTTTTCCCCGTTACGATACGAGTGGACAAGCCTGGCATGGATGCTTTCATCATTCCAGACTACCAGCCGTAACCAGTACCGTATCCTCTACCTTTTGTTACGTTGTTTATTCCCTCAACTGCTATTCAGCACTCGGCAGATGCATTTCTGCTCACGCAACAGTAAACAGACGTGGTTTGAGTGATCTGATAATCTGTACGCAGTGCGTCCTGGAGGGGTTACACCTAGCTCTCCATGCCTTCAAGTGGAATCTGAACGTGATTCGTCCAGCAAAACCGCAAGTTAATGCAAGGTGCAAACAGGCTGAGAGACACATCTTGACACATTTAACACAAGTATGGAAACAGTTTCAATATCCATATGCAGTATAATTACATGACTGGAAATGCGTCTGCTGACACACAGGCGAGATGAAGAAACAAGGAAACAAGTAAGATGAAGAATGTGTGAGGCTGTATTTGTCCTCAAACTCCTCCAAGAAGAGCTTTTTTTTGGAACCATTAAAGTATAGGAGGAAATTAAAGTACATTTACAATGAGTCATTCTGGGTTGTTGAAAGCGTCCAAACCAAGCTTGTCGGAAAAAGTAAACTAAAGTAAAATGATAATGACGTACGTGTTGATGTGGTCTTAACATGGTTATAACACAATCGAATCTCATCAGTTCAAACTTGGCGTGCCTTTAATGAATCCATAAACTGGCAGTAAACAAAGTTTTTCCATGTATGAGCTGGACATGAAACACATGCTAATGGTGAACTCCACTGATTTGTCAAAAACTCTGCATAATTAAATGCCAAAAAATGGCATTTAAAATAAAATTAAATTAAATCAATGTAATATGGAGGGTGACTTTCTGAGACATGATAAGTTTGCTGTGTCATCGTTTCACTTCAGTGTTTACAGCAAATGCCTTATTATCCTGAAAATAAACATTAATTGTAACGTAACACAATTGCTCACCTTTATTTGTCAGAGGAAAATTGCATCTGGAATTTAGGGGGGCTTATGTTATATTCTATATGCCTCTGGAATGGTGACACTGAGAAATATCCCAAAAATAGGGACTGAGGGATTTAAAGGCTTCATCCTAATAAACATACTTTTAGTGGCATTTTGTAACCAAGTCCATCTTTTATGAGTGTAGTAAATTAGTTTTAATCATAGAGGGCAGCAGAGTGCTTTGCCTTTAGGCTGCATTCAGGCTGTTTCTCAAGTCTTTTGGGATGCACTGTTACTTGCAAGTGATCAGATTGCATTTGTGCGTGCAGACACCAAGCTATCTGCACGGATTGTTGTGGTAATGACAGCACTTCCACCATTTTGGATTTGACATTGTCATTGTTTGTCGTGTTGCAATGACATAAAAGACAATTTACAACTCTATTTGAGGGTCCAGAGTGTCCAGAACATCAGTAAAAAATGTGTTTAATTAATTGCATTTCTAACCACCTGCAAATGTGGTTTGGATCTGATTAGCAAAAAATAGATTTGGAAATCTACTGAAATTATCCAGATGGATACTAATATACAAACATGCACTTTTACTGTCCCCATTGTTGTAATTTTGACCTTTCAATTCCATCTGAGGCTGATCAACTCATCTCTTTAGGCAGATACTCTATACTGAACACTGTGTGTACTCTGAGCTCTTTAGTCACTAGCAATAACCTCAGATTGGAAAACTCTTGTGTTCATTACAAATGTCATTGAGGAATTGAAAAAAAGGGTGGTCTCTGACTTTTGCCCAGTACTGTTGTCACACTGCCGGGTTTCTTGACCGCCTCTGATCTCCGGGACTCGATCTCCCAGAATACCCTCCTTTCCACACTCTATGTCGCCAGAGTACTGATTTGCCACCTGCACCTCATTTCTCAGCCGTTATATAAACTCCTCTCACCCACATCCACCTTGCGAAGTATTATCAAACTTTGTTTGCATACCGAGTGTGTCTCTTGATCTCTGCTACTACCGTTCTCGACCTCTCTTTGTTTATTCTACTCTCGCTTCCGGATTCTCCTTCTGTTTCGTTCGACTTCCTTGTTGCTCTATCTGTGCTTTGACTCTCTGGTTTTTCACCCTGGCCTGTCTCTCACGTTCTCTCTCTCTCAGCCTCGACTTGGTTACCATTGCTCTGTGTTTGCTGTTGAGCCCGAATATCATTGTGTCTAATAAAAACTACTTGACTTTTAGCTTGGCAAGCGTCAAAGTTACTTTGTCCCTGACAACTGTACAATCATTAATGACTCTTTAAGAATGTTGTTTACAGGAGCCCTGATTTTTAGGCTACAAATGCCCTAATATGGTGTACATGTCTAATACCATCTAAATACTTTATGCTTCAACAAGCAAAATACTTTATTTACTATTCATTTACTATTCATTACTTTTACTAGTACACTTGTTGTTTTAAGTTTAAAAATGTACTGTTTAAATGTTGAGTTAATTGAATCTCAAACGTAGTAAGTTAACAGAACAAGAATCTGTGTGTTCTGTGTTTTTATGCTCAGAAATGTATTATTTCAAGTTCAAATTACGCAAAATATTAACAGAGCCCAAACACTAACCTTTCTAGGTTAAACAAATTAGTTTTTTGTTGTTTTAAAGTGTAGGCTGCCATTGTTTTTTTGCCACATCAAATGCCTGCTCTCTCTCGTCCAATGCATGAGGAACAGCAAGCTTAATATCTTATTTAACTCTAATATATGATTCAGCCTTTTCAGCTTGACCTAGCGTGGCATTACTCATAGTAGAGGAATTTCATTTGTTGATCATTTTTTAAAATAATAAACAAAACATTTCCTTTTTGTTCATATGTTGTGTTATTTTGGTGCATTCCACTTACTTGGTCATCTCTTGTTGCAGCTCTTGTGCTGCAGACGAAACACACAAAAATTTCATGAAGCCCAAGCGACTGCCCACGTCTAAAGATGTTTCTAAGCTCAGTAAACTTTCCACACTGCTATCGCTGATATCACAGTCTGTAACAGAAAGAGGCTAAGCAGTGTCTGATAGAGAACAGGAAGCAGCACTGTGCATATTTAGTTCAATCTAAGTTATGTCATTCTAGTGTCCTTTGTCTGATGTGGGGTGGTTTAGGGAAAAGGGGCAACTGCGCTCTTGGTTTTATGTATAATGATGTGACCTTCCTTGTGACAGGAAACATATGAAGAAAGTTATACATTAAAAAAAGAAGTTCTATAATGTAGGCATCAGCAAAACTTGGCTATTAGAGCCAGGACTTCAGTTTGGGTCAAAACCTGGCCAAAACAACGAGTTTACTTCATATTCAAAATTTCCATTGCACCTTAAATTATGCATTGATTACCTTCTGGCAGATTTAGGCAACAGAATGTAACTGCTACACCATTTAGGGTGGAACATTATAAAAAGACCGTTCTAGATATGTGAAGGTTTTAAAAGGCATTACTAGCATATCTTATAAGCTTGTCAAAAGACATATTAGCATATGTTTTACCTTGTAGCTGTTTGACAGTGACTCCTTCAGAATTGAGCTCCAGTATGGAGCTATTTAGCTATATAGGTATTTATTAAAAGATTTTTTGGCCTTTCGCTCAGAGTTATAGAAGTGCACTGAATTTGTTTCAAACAAAGAGGGCGGCAGAGGCCTTTGTTAGAGAACCTCTATACCACTGAGTCTACGTCACTGCTTCTTCCTCCTTCTGATTATAAGGAACCAGACACACAAGAGAGGAAACCAACTGACAAGCGCACTCCTTAGTAATGAAAGTAGGATGAAAACCTTACTGAGGCTTCTGTCACTTTTCCAAGGTGAGTGATCATGTCATTCTGTTTTATACTGTATTGTTTCTCAACAATGGTTCTGGAGGCACCCAGGTGGATTCCCTGCTTTAACACCCCCCCCCCCCCCCCCCCCACATAATAGTTAATATATAATATGCCTGCTCAGGCTTTGCATATGTACATACTCACACATCTTTTTAGGACAAATTCCTCTCTTATTTCTTACTTTATTTGTTCTTTAACTGTTCTAGTTGTGATCTGTGTGGAAGTGAAGAGCCAGTCTGGGAATGTTTTTACTGGAACAGAAGGAGGCAGTGTGGACATCAACTGTAAATATCCAGATGGATACCAATATGAGTTCAAGTACTTTTGCCGGCATCCATGTGGTTATTCTGATGTTTTAGTTGAAACTGAGAAGACTGATAAAGTCATCTATAAAGGCCGATACTCTATACTGAACACTGTGTCTGCACGGAGCACCTCTGTCACTATCAAAAACCTCAGATTAGGAGACTCTGGGGTTTATTACTGTGGAGTGGATCAATGGGGGAAAGACATGCTCAGTAAAGTAGAGCTCACTGTCAGGAAAGGTAAGCATGAATATAATTTCCCTTTCCAAAAATATTAAATGAATTTTATTGAATACATATTGTTATTCCAAATATTAAGGCTGACCTCTTTTTTGAAAGAGGAAATATATATGGAAATCCACTCATTTTGTTGTTTTGTTTAGTCCACTCAGACTTCTACACTCCTTCTCCAGAGTCAGGCACACAGAGTGACTACCAAATAACACAAAGCACAACTGGACTCACACCAACAGGTCCAGGTTCCATTTCCCTTTCTTTATGAACTTTATAAAACCATATCTTCACAGTTGATGTATTATTATTTTTTTCTTTCCAGGAACTAAAGCGAAAGTAAAATAGATCTGAAAAGTTTTGTAAACATTGCAAGAATAATTCAATGTATGTGTTTAAACCGCAGAGAACTGTGAGGTCTTCTCTTTTCCTGTTTATGCCAGCACGTTTTACTTCCCATACACCATCTTGACATCTCCTCGTGTTCACTTTTCATACAAATAGAACTGTATTTTGTAATTTTCACTGACTGTTGTAATTCTGGTTTTCATTTTAGAAACAACTGGACTTGGATATGACATGCCAGCAGTAATCAGAGAAGCTTCTTCCACTCTTTCAGGTAAATCTGTTAACTCTCCCATATTTTTTTCACCTGCTTGTGATGAATTACTGACCAGCAACTGTGTAGTCAAAAAGCCCAAGTCAGTTTACAACCCTATTTCCAAGAAAGTTTGGATGCTGTGCAAAATGTATATAAAACCAGAATCAATAACATGTAAATCATTTAAGCTCTAAATTTAAATGAAAATAGTACAAACACAACATATCATATGTTCAGATATATTATTTTACCATCACCTCTGTAAGCATTCTTCCTTGATATGGGATCTTAGCTGCTCAATCGTTTGGGGTTCCCGGACGGTTTTCCTGAGCCCAAGCAGTGATTTCCACTACAGAATGGGGTCTGTTTTTAATGCTGTGCCACTTGAGGGCCTGAAGATCACAATAAATTTAATATTAGTTTTGGGTCTGGTCTCTTTCCTATAGAGATTCCCTTAATTCTCTGAATCTTTTAATGACATAAAGTACTGTAAATGATGAAATCTCCAAGTTCTCTGCTATTTTATGCTGAGTAACGTTATTCTATAGTTGCCCTATTTGCTCTTAATACTCTGTTGCTTATTTACCTAATTAGTTGTGACTTGAGGTGTTTGTTTTTGGCACAACGCATCTTCACCAGTCTTTTGTTGACCATGTCTCAACTTATTTGAAATATATAACAATTTCTTCAATTTCAAATGATCATACATAACCATCTACTATTACCTCAACTATTTAAACATGTGTATAATAACACTGTAAAATGAACTGCTGTCACTGCACTTTCTTATCATCCCTCTATAGTGTCTGAGGCTGAGCTGGTGGTGTTCGGAGTGTTATGCAGTGTGGCATGTGCCATGCTGGTTGTTGTTCTGCTCTTTCTGTACCAGGATCCCTGTTTAAGGAGTTCTACAGACTGCACCTGTTCTCCATCCACATTAACACTGTGAATACAGTCACCTTCATGATTAAAATATACCTTGTTTAGTTGAGCCTTTGGTAATTCCTGTTAGACAAAAGCTGCAAATCTGGGTCTTCATTAACAGACAGTATTATGGTAAACTGGGAATGTTGGTGGTGGTGTTCCACTGCTCTCATGCATTTACTCAAACTTGTTGATGGTGGAGCAGAGAGGCGCTGACATCTCAGGAGGGTTCTCTGTTGAGCAGAACAACCGCCCACCATGTGTTACTTCAAATGACTTCTTCTAATCATCGCTAGGCCATCAGTTGTCAGTGCTTAATCTAAATAGTACTGTCCAGTCACAATACTGCTTTCTTTTATTCTTTTACTTCTTTTAATATTCAATCATTTATTTTTGCATTTGAGCTTTGTTTTGCTGTCCAGCATTGAGCAGAGGAGGATGGGTTCCACTACTGAGTCTTGTAGCGTTCCTTTGTAGCGTTCTTCCTCTTGCTCTTGTATATGTTTTGTGTGTATATGTATTTTAAATGTATTTTGAATATGTTACTTTTTATGTATTGTAATGGAATATGTTACTGAATTAATTTAGGGCAGTGTACTTAGTGTATATAGCTATTCATTCAGCCATTAAAAATATTTTTTAAAAGTATTCTGCTTGATATGACTCATTGAATCATCATCAAAGATTAAAGATAAAGATTGCGTTTTTTTTGCTTCTGAAAAGAACACACACAGAAAATAATATAATGGTGCTGTTTCAGCAGCACTCCTTGCTTCATCTGATTTAGGAATTCAGATTTTTTATATTAATATTTTTCGTTTTAAGATTTAATTTCTTCTACACTCACCAAACTCCTCAAAATATCTACACTCATTGTCCATTTAATCAGCTCCACCACAGAGCAGGTATTATGTGGGTGGTGGATCATTCTTAGCACTGCAGTGACACTGACGTGTTGGTGGTGTGTTACTGTGTGTTATGCTGGTATGGGTGGATTAGACACAGCAGTGCTGCTGGAGTGTTTATACAACTCAGTGTCACTGCAGGACCGAGAATAGTCTACAAAATATTGAGTCAACAGCGTCCTGTGGGCAACGTCCTGTGACCACTGATGAAGGACTATGACGGATGACGGACACCAACTGTGCAGCAACAGATGAGCTATCGTATTTGACTTTACATCTACAAGGTGGACAAGCAAGCATTAATAGAGTGGACACTAAGTGGACACACTGTTTAAAACACACCAGCAGTACAACCAGCCCAAACCCTAAAAACAGCCCCAGACCATTAACTCCTTCTCCACAAAACCTTACTGTGCTATCTAGTAGGTATTCATTACTCCAAAAAACACATTTCCACTGATGGTCCAGTGGTGTGATTCCCATTACCCAAACTGATACCTGCACAAAGTCATCTTAGGCTTGTGTGCAGCTGCTCTGACATAGAAATCTATTTCACTTTCACACAGTTTATGTGCTGATGTTGCTTCCAGAGACAGGCTGGCACTCTGATGTGAGAACATGTGATTTTTACCTGCTACAGGCTTCAGCACTTCCGCAGCCTTGCCCTCTAAATTTGCCTGGTCTAAAGCTTCTTAGCTGAGTAGTTGTTGCCCCAAGATGCTTCCATTGCACATTAATACTAACAGCTGACTGGGGCAGAAACCTAGAAACTATCTTGTGGCAGGTAGCCACACTGAGTCACTGAGCGCTTCAGTACGATCTATTCTACTGCCAGTGTTTATCTATAGAGACCGGACAAAGTGAAGTTGCCAATTCAACCCAACCCCATTGTAATCAACAAAGCTCTTTATACTAGATGCCAGTGGAGAGAGCTCTGATTTTGCAATAACACAGCAACCAACAAATATAATGTAAGTTTCAGGCCAGAAGGCACCCTTTAACTGTCCATGTCCATGCACCACATGTGCTTGTTTTAATGCATCAAATGATAGTGACTTAGGACACTCTGTCACTTTCTTCATCATTAGATGACCCTAAGATATCCCATCTCTCTTCTCCACTACTCTGTGTTTGTCTTGTACTATCAATAAAGGTCTGGTTTAGTAAACACTGCTTTAGCACACAATAAATGAAAGTTACTCCAAATATTTGGTGTATAGGTCC
Organism: Semaprochilodus insignis; assembly: GCA_034552555.1. NCBI lineage: Eukaryota > Metazoa > Chordata > Actinopteri > Characiformes > Prochilodontidae > Semaprochilodus > Semaprochilodus insignis. The sequence goes on along the minus strand of CM067484.1, from coordinate 9,340,827 downwards.
CTTTAGGTGTTTATTAATTCATGTCCTGCTCATATTTACATTCTTAATTAACAAAGTTTGCTACCCTTCCAAACATTGCAGATATTAGGCATTGCGATCTATTTGCTAGGATCATATCAGGTGTAGTAACCTGCAGTTTCTTAAACTGCCTCAGACATTTTGGTGCACCTTCCCAGTAGTTCCGGTGTGATGGCCCACCTCTAAAAACAACACCAAATTACTTGAATTACACAAACGTTTTTCAATTGCACATGTTCACTGCCAGCACAGAGAGACATTCATACCTTATTTGAATGGCTTGTCATAGAAAGGGGCTATGAGAGTGTATATGCCACGATGGAAAGAACACAGTGGTTTCAAATACGGAGGATGTGTGAAGCTGTTGGATAGAGGACAGGAAACTTCATTGTGCATTATGGGTTTCTTCATAAGAGGTAGAGGGGAGGTAAGGAAGAGGGAGAATGTATGTAGTCTATTGCAGATATTTAAAGGTAATCCTTTAGCATTGCACATTTTAATGTTCAGAGCACATGATGAAGAAAAGAAATGTGATTTTCATTAAAAACACAACATAATATACATAATATAGAAGAGAATATGCTCAAGGGGATGTTCACTTAATGCATACATCTCACATGTAACGGCTCCTGGAAATAAGAGCATTACTTGCACATTGCATTATCATGCACACCACTGCTATTCAGTGTTCTCCTGACTCATGTGCGTTACCATTGGCCACTGGCCTCACAGATACTATTACACACTTTGCTCTTGGAGTGATCTTTGTTGGTTTACCACTCTGTCCCAAACTAGCCCCTCCCAGGCCTGCTCAGTTTAGTTTTTCTTTTCCAGCTCCAACATGGATCCACCCACTCCTCCATTTTACACACCTGTAGTTAAAGCTGGACTAATCCAGATTCCTACATACTGTATGTATAAGTTTTTGTTTTCACAGTGTGTTTTTGCAAAGTCATTGTGTTACATTTCTGATCAGTGTTTCCTTTGTATTGTTTCCCCATTTTGACCGTTGCTTTTTGACCGAGTCCAAACCCTCAGCCTGATGAGCATCAGCATCTCCTTTCCGAGACCCTCTGAAATCTCCTTTTTCTTGCCATGATAAACTGTCAAACACGTTATGAAGATCTGACATTGATAAAAACCTCTTCTTTAAATACAACATATACAAATGGCCATTCACAATTGATTGTTGCCCCATTGATTGAAAACTAGTCTAATTTTACCTTCAAATTAATGCTAATCTTCTATCAGATTGTGGAGGTGTTGTTCTATTAGAGTGTGGAGGTGTTGTTCTATTAGAGTGTGGAGATGTTGTTCTATCAGGTCGTGGAGGTGTTGTTCTGTCAGAGTGTAGGAGTAACAACTTTGTGTTTCATTCTGCTGCTTCTTCCTGTTCTTTATTGCAGGAACCTGAAGTGATCAGTAGTGCTTGTCTCGTTTCCTTTGATATGCCCATCACCATGTGGCTCATCGCTTAGATGATCACAGAAAGAGACTAAAAAAAGATTCTTACTCACACTGTTCTGCGTTCTGGTGTGATGTGTCTTTAAAGCAGTTTTGAAAGGATATTACTGACGTGTGGAGCAGAATGCAAACACTACCGTGGATACTTTTACCAGGTAATTTCTTCATCTGTTCATCCAAATTCATTTTCTACATAAAGTAAGCATGAGTATACTCATGAGTATAATTGTAAAACACCTGCCTTCATTCTAACCTGGTTTTAAGATCAGTTTTGCTGTTGTTGTTAATATTTAACAGCACTTTGTAATGTGTCTGGTACTTGTTCTAGTTCTGATCTGTGTGGAAGTGAAGAGCCAGTCTGGGAATGTTTTTACTGGAACAGAAGGAGGCAGGGTGGACATCTACTGTAAATATCCAGATGGATACCAATACATGCCCAAGTACTTTTGTCGGGATCCATGTGGTTATTCTGATGTTTTAGTTAAAACTGTGAAGATTGATAAAGTCATCTCTACAGACAGATACTCTATACTGAACTCTGTGTCTACAAGAAGCCTTTCTGTCACCATCAAAAGCCTCAGATTAGAAGACTCTGGGGTTTATTACTGTGGAGTGGATTTATGGGGAAAAGACATGCTCAGTAATATAGAGGTCACTGTGAGGAAAGGTAAGAATGAAAACAATTAATTCTATACACTGTAATTTCTGAATCTGTCACAAACACATTATTAATAACATATTTTCAAATGTTACTATGGTTACTATGCTATTACAACTTTTATATGTTCGACATTTTCCAACTAATGTTTCACTCTACGTGCTAACAGCTTGCACAGTCGTCAGAATGTAACTACAGTGCCCTTTACCATTTGATTATGAAACTGGCAAATAGGAAGCCACCTTCCGCCTTGTTTAAAGGTGAAGATCAACTATACCCACTGAGAGTTTGGTTCCTTGGAAGGCTATTCAAGATGCTGACATCACCTTCCCAGCATGGAACGTTTTTCCACATATTCTGTCATATTTGTTGCTGTTTCTCCGTCATCCTTGTTTCGCTGGGCTATAACGTGAGCTGATGTATGTATATTTTGGGAGTGTAAATATTAGTAAGTCAAGGTTGTTATGTAGCAGTTTAGGTTCATGGAATTAGCCAGTTTTACCATCCTTTTCTGGAAATGCAGGTTTTGTATATGATGGAAGAAACAACAGTGTTTGAGGTTAATGTCAGTTCTGTGTAGCATTGTGAATACAGCTTTCCATTCTATGCCACCATTAACCTTGAATGAAAAAAAGATTTGTACCAGAGTTAGCCAGCTATTTTTCATCCATGGGTCACTGGCCAATAAACAAATAGATAATATACAACCATGAGAAGTACAATACAGATACAGTAAAAGTCCTTTGGCAAAACTCTGCTAATTCTAAGTGTTCTGTACTGGGTGGAAAATACCCCTTTTTATGTAGGACTCCATGTTGGCTGGATATTCCAGCATTGTCTGGCTGCTAACTCACTCACCATAGTAGCGCTAATGCTAGCTTCATTGGCAACACAGTGTTTGGTTTATCAGTTCTTCTTCTGCTCTTTTACAGTTTGTTAATGCAGCCTTCCGCACATCAGCTGAGATCTTCTTTTGTGTTCATGTTAAGAAATGAGTCTCAGTTCAATTTTTCCACCATCTTTGAGGATACTGGGCACATTTTCAGATTTACGAATGTGCTGTGGCATATTATTGTAAAAGGGAGGTTGAGGCAGGTTGCAAGTGCAGAGTGGTTTTATTAGGGGTTGTCCAGGAATCAGTATCACAAAAGGCAGGAGTCAGAACACAGGCAGGCATCATCAGAGACATATCCATATACACAAAAACCCAGAAACCAAAGCAAGGGTCAAAACCATGGAAACCAACACGACCACAACAAGATACAAGACAGAGGAAACCACAGCTCAGCACTCTGGTGGGTACACAGAGACTTGGCCTGCAGGCTGCGCAAACAACGGGGTATAAATGGCAGTCCTAATGAGTCCTAGATCAGCTGCAGGTGTGAGAGTGGGTGGAGCCAGGGTGGACCAGGAAAAGCTGTGCAGTAACACACAGGCACCAGAGAGGGTGGTATGTGACAATTATAAAGCTTTTCTGAGCTTTTCCTGGGCATAGTTACAGTTGTTAAGTCTGTGAAGGACCAACTACAGTCAATTTTCTACAGTCAATTTTCTACACCCTGAGAATACAAACACAGAAGCTCACCGATTGTGATTGAAGCAGCTAAACAATGGAGAGCATGATGTTATAATAAGTTCATTTTCACAGACTCCCCACAGACAAATTTGATTTTGAGACATTCAGAGAGTGCAAAGGTTTAATTAGGAGGTCCCGGAGGCCCCAGGACCCCCTTGTATTTCACACTTTACTTCTGCAACATGATTCAGTATCTGCCAAGTGCCATACATATAGATGTCTGTATTTATTATTACAATGAATGTTAGTTATTTGCGCTCTGATATAAAGTTAGTATTGATTTTTTGCAGTCCACTCAGTCTCGTCCATCTCCTCTCCTTCTCTAGAGTCCAGCACACAGAGTGACCCCCAGCTCACACACAGCACAGCTGGAGCCACAGCCCCAGGTCCAGTTTACATTTCTCTCTCTGATGAAACTTTTTAGTTCCAATTTTAAATGCTTGTGAGAATAGCTGAGGCTATGATGTTGTCTTTTTTGTCCTGCTTGTTTTACACTTCCCCTTAAACATCCCCTATGAGAAGGTATCGCTTTGTCCCATATAGGCTAATTTGAGTCAGCAGTCTTTGTGTACACATAAAATGGTATTTCATTTTAACTGGCACAAGCTGATGTAATTCTGCTGGTCAATTTTTGAAACAGCATCTGCATTTGGATCTGACTTGTTAACATCCTCCGAAGCAGCCTCTTCAACTCCTTCAGGTAAATTCAGTACCTCTCTCAGATTCACTTTAGTTGAATGCAATGGATCCAAAAAGATATTTTACTTTAATCATAAACACACTGGTTATATGGGTATGGCTGGTGATGACAGTAAAACGTTCATATTAATTGACATCACAAATAGACTGACTGTTAGTGAGAGATGCTTGGCTGAAACAATGTTTATGTTATTATGAGAAGCATAAAACTATTTTTGGTTCATTACTAAACTGTGGCAGAACAAATTAGACTATGATGGGCCACCAAAGTCTAGTTAATGGGAAATGGGAAACACTGTACATCCACGCCAAGAAGGTCCATAAATCATGCAGCCAGCCTTGCAGTCTCCATAGACAGAAACTGGCACAGTGATGGCTCAGAGATTTTCAACATGGCATTGTCACAATTTTTCAATTTCTCCGATACTGGAGCTGCCCTGATCTACTGAAGTGCCGTTGTCATAAAGTGGACGTGTCTAGGACAACTACAATGCAGATATTAAAAAAGCACACAAGGTCGGATAACCAGACCACAAACTGTCTACCCATGGAGTGCAACACTACTCATTTCCATACTGCATCTAGAAGCAATGGCAGACAGGAGCAGTTAATCTGGGGCTTCATGGATAGACATATGTCTCTGAAGAGCCAGACACAGGCATGTCACCACACTAGCGTTTTAGCTGCAGTGATGTAAAGTGCAATACCATTGGACTCTTGAACAATGGAAATGAATACTCTGGAGTAATTAATCAGATTCACCTTCTGGCAGTCTGAAATCTGGATTTAGAAATGGCCAAGATGCCTGCTTGAATACATAATGCCAACAGTTTGATGGAGAATGAAATATGGTTTGGGGCTGTTTCATGGGTTGGGTTTAGACTATTAATTTCAGTGAAGAGAAAGTGATGTAAAGAAATGGTTCACATTCATTCATTCACAGCATTTAGCAGATGCTTTTATCCAGAGCGATTTACAAGGTTAATTATAATACAGGTAGGCCACTGTAGTGTTAGGAGTCTTGCCTTACAGTTGTTGCACAGCACAGTCATCAAGACCAGGAATTGAACCCCAGTCTCCCATGTGATGTGGTATTACCCCACAGTGTTTTCTGTGGCACCACACCATGATGTGGAAGGATCCATTAAGGCTAATTTCATTTAACTTCATATCTGTACATATATAAGTATATGTTATACGAAACTGACAAGAAGTCTTCTAGTACAAAAAAATGTCATCAGTGGCCATGTTTGGTGGCTCCACTAAGAATTAAAAGCAAATGAAAAACCATTGGACCAGTTAGCCTGAAAACCAGTTAAGACAAGTAGAGGGGTTCATCTATAACAGTGTGGATCATCTTTATCTGGCATAGCAGTAGTCATCATAACTACTGTATATTAGTATAATTACCATGTTCAACTGTTCAGTCACTGCACTGTGCACTTTGAGCTAGACTAGCAGTGTAAAAGGAGTTTACAGTGATGAACACAACATGGCCAATCACATTTCTGAAAAGGACATTCATCCACTAATGTCAGAGCTTTGCTTAGTATCAAGTAATAAGAACATTCAAAGAAACGTAGTGGAGTTAATAGTATAGTATTTATCTTTTATATTTAGTGGAATAAAATTCATAAATTTAATTCCTCTGCAGAACCCCATGAATCTGAACCCTGGTGAGATCCATGAGGTCACAAATGACTTAATGTTGTTTTAAAGCACCTGAGTAATCATATTCTGCTTTAAAACTGTTGCTGTTTTTTCTTCATCTTTAGTGTCCGAGGCTGAGCTGGTGGTGTTTGGAGTGCTGTGCAGTGTGGCATGTGCAATGGTGGCTGTTGTTCTGCTCCTTCTGTACCAGGATCTGTTTTAAGGAGTTTATCTGAATGAACTTGCCTGAACACAATTCAAACCACTGCAACACTGTAAACGATAAAAGTCAGGTCAACTCAAAATGATAAGGTAACTGATTTACGACTTATCATTAACTTAGCTTAGTCAAAAGTTCTCCTAACTTCTCTTAACTCCTAATAGCTTTTACTACTGTGAAGAAATGAACACTTTTCAAGTAGAAATGCTGCATGTTATATTTACAATATGCTGTCTTCAGCTTCCAGAATTCTTTTTTCCTATCACATACTGTGGATGTGCTAAATTTGAGAGTGCTTTCATTGGTTCCACTAACTTAAACATTTTCTGATTTTCAGTTCTGAAATGTTAGTGACCTTGATGCATAAATAACACTGGGAGAGTGTTTATATGTGTCATAGAATGGAAAACTGTATTTACATTGGCATAGTTGAATAAGGAAAGTTTGATACTTAGAACTGATATACTATGAACACTGTTGTCTCCTCTAATTACAGATCTTGCGTATACAAAGAAGTACAGCAAAATGTGCAGACTCCAAAATCTAAATCTAAACTTCTACATAACCTTGACTTAATATTTACACCCACAAAATGTACATGCATCAGCTCACGTTCCAGCCCAGTGAAACAATGACAACAGAGCAAAAGCAACATAAATGGGGGACTACGTGGAGAAATCTAGCATGCCATTGCAGGCCGTGAAGGGGATGTCTGGACCTTTTATTCCCTTTCCAAGGGACCGAACTGTCAGCAGGCATAGTTGATGTTTGTCTTTATATGAGGCCCAAACTGTCTTCCTATACACTAGTTTCTTAATCGAATGTTCTGTTTCACCTCAAATGCTGCAGTTTGTACAGTGCCAAAATGTAATTGGACCACCATTTAAGGTGGGATGAAAAATTCACAAAACAACTGGCAAACTGTCTGGGTCTGTTTTTGACATCTTGCTTCTGTGTGAACATTACAGTATCTCATTGTAAACCAGCAAATCAGAGCAGAGCTCATTATGAATTCATTCTAGGACCAAATCATAGGGTGTAAACAGGGGTGTAAAACAGCATCTGGGCATTTTTCATTTACCAAAGTCACATCCCTTTAAAATACCGAGAAAAAATGATTTTTTTGGTATACATGTTTTACCATTGTGTTTTAAAATGTCATATGTATGTATGTATGTATGTATGTGTGTATGTATGTATGGGTGGCAGCCTCTGCTGTATGTCAAATGGAAATAGTTACGCATTATAAAGGTCACCTGCCATTACTTATTTTCCTGTTACTTGGACAGCAATACAATAAAACCATTTGTCTCTGAAGAGGCTGGATATTAGCTGAATTTTCTTTTTTTTTCTTTTTTGTATGTGGGTCCCACTGTAATACCATTACATGTGAAGTCCTTCAGGAAAGCAGTGAATGTGTTTTACACAAAGAGGGCAACAGAAACCAGGAGATTTCATCAACCAGCAATTATATGAAATCTGGGATGTTTTGGAGTTTTGTAGATCTCCAGGAGGAAGGTTGGTGGTCACTGCCTTAAACCCTAATAACCCAAACCTCCTAATCTCAAAACTAGAAGTAAGAAGTAAAATGGACAGAAGTTAAGGAATAATACATCTTAACATTAATAACTGAATAATAAGACTGCAGTTAATAGATTGCCAACAATGACATTTCAGACAGCTTCAATTTCTAATGACATTCTGGCAAAGTGTCCAGCATGTTTAGCATTAGGTTTGTGGTAAATAAACACATCAGGCAGGGCATCTGTCTGCAACAGCAGCCTGATATCATGTCCACCTCGATATCTGCCATGTTCTTTATTTTGTGTACTTAATTTGCTGAAAACTTCCACTTTGTTAATCAAATGCTGCTGTTACTTTTTGAACCAATGCACTCAGCATCAAAAAATAGTTGCACCCAGAAGGAATCAACCAACAGGAATGAAACTTGGTGGGTAGGTTTGGCATTCAAGTTTCATGCTTGGCCGTGCATGTGATGTAAGCAAGGACGGGCCTTATCGCTGTAACCTGACTGACTATATAAGATCATCCTGTTGTGTGTGCTTTCCATTCTGACTCGAGCTGTTGTGTTGGTAGCATCTTTTGCAAGTGAAGTATGCCTCGATGAGGAGCCATTTGAGCAGTTGGAAGAGTTTGAAAGGGCTCGCATCATAGGTCTCCGGGAAGCAGGATGGTCTTATCAATGCATTGTGTACCATACCGGTCGTGTGGATACTACCATAATAAATATTGGCCATATCAGTCTAAACTGATCATCATTTATTGCTCCTGGTAACCTTTATCTTCCTTCCTAATAGCACTGCAATCCAACACCTCCTTCTGGGTGCAGCTATTCTTCTGATGATGAGTGTAAATGCTTGCTAATATCACAAAACATGAGATGTGTTATCAGTCAGTGTAGAGGTGTTGTACTATCAGAGTGCGGAGGGATAGTTCTGTCAGAGTGTGGAGGTGTCCTATAAGAGTGTGAGACAGGTCTATCAGAGGTTGGAACTGTTGGTCTTTCACACTGTGCTATATCAGAATGTGCAGGGGTGGTCCGTCTGCAGTCTCGATGTTTCCTTCCTTTAAAGTTCACACCACTGTTGCTTCTTTCTGCTCGTTGTGAGGAACTAGAATTAGTTCAGTAGCGTTCGCCTCTCAGAGCTAACGAGAGCTTACAAGGCTCTTGTAAGACATTCTGAAGGGAGGTCAGTAAAGTGTGGAGTAGGATGTGAACTCTTCTGAGGACTCTGTCACTGTTTCAGGGTAATTTCATTCAATTTTCATCCTGCTGAAATGATTCAGTGGTTAAATGCAAGAAGTTATGACCCAATTTTAATTAGGTAATATTCATTGCCATGTAAATGTATTAAGATGAAACATGATCAGTGAGTTCACTATCAGTGCATACAGAGAAAACTCCTTTAATCTTAATCTTGTTGAAGTAAAGATTATGTAACATGTTTAACTATAAGACACTCTTCTTTTGGCCTTTACTTCTAACTGCACATGCTATGAGCACTTATTTTTAGACTTGTTACTGTTCTAGTTGTGATCTGTGTGGAAGTGAAGAGCCAATCTGGGAATGTTTTTACTGGAACAGAAGGAGGCAGTGTGGACATCAACTGTAAATATCCAGATGGATACCAATATGAGTTCAAGTACTTTTGCCGGCATCCATGTGGTTATTCTGATGTTTTAGTTGAAACTGAGAAGACTGATAAAGTCATCTATAAAGGCCGATACTCTATACTGAACACTGTGTCTGCACGGAGCACCTCTGTCACTATCAAAAACCTCAGATTAGGAGACTCTGGGTTTTATTACTGTGGAGTGGATCAATGGGGGAAAGACATACTCAGTAAAGTAGAGCTCACTGTCAGGAAAGGTAAGCATGAATATAATTTCCCTTTCCAAAAATATTAAATTATTTTTATTGCATATATGTTGTTATTCCAAATATTAAGGCCGACCTCTTTTTTTGCTTTTCCTAATCTAAGCTGATTTCAGTGCATATTCATGAAATCTATCTATGTTGTCTTAGTATGGACTATTTTACATCTTCATGTGTGCTGCTGGTTTCATGTTAATCTTCTGCAGTCACTCCTAAGCCCACTGCTCCTCCAGTGTCCATTCTTCAAACCACTAGATCTACAGATCTGTCCATTACCGCCACAGGCCTACCCAGTACTGCAGGTAAACCACAAAGTGAGTGCTTATTTTAATGCTCCATGCAGGAATATGCTAACTATATGTGTTAAATGTGCCATAGAATGGAATCTGTGTTTGCATTTAAGGAGAATTTAGTGCATAGAACTGACATACCATTAACCTTAAACACTGTTGTTTCTCCTTCAGATACAAATCCAGTATTTGCAAAGAGGGTACTAAAACAGGCTGATTCCAAAATCCTAGATTGTTATGTAACAGTTTTGACTCAGTAATATTTACAGCCCCCCCAAATTTACATTTGAAAGTTTTGTAAAAGCAATGAACATGCCGGACTGCGTGCTGAAACTTACCAGCCCAAGCTGTGAAAGCACTTAAGTTGTTACTCTTCATTGTTGCCTTCATTGTCCTATTTGCCAGCAGTAAACAGGCCAATCAGAGCAGAGCTCATGAAATTATTAATGAGATCACCAAAAAGGGGAAACCAGCTTCTTTCATTCTAGGATGAAATCATAAGATGTAAATAGGCATATTCTTACCCTGTACAAAGGCACTTTTTTGTAGATATCTGAGGACATGTATTAAATACTGAGTAAATGCATTCTATGACAGCTTTAATTTCTGGATTAAATATTCTCAATTTATATTTTTCAGACTTTTCCAGTATTTATGAACAAGAAACATCTACAGTAAAGTCTACACGTTCTTCAGTCTTCCATGGTAAATAACTGACGTTGACCTTTCTTTGTACTTACTCTTCATTTCTTGCTTCATCAAGAGTAAAAACATTAATGTCTGTATCACTGAGCTGATAATTTTGAAACATCTTAGCTGTTTGAAATGGCCCTTTATAAGTTTTCAAACCACTTATTGACTGAGGCTTTGTCTTTAGAGCTTCCTGTTTATGGAGGGCTGCTTGCTCTGTTGCTGTCCTGTGCTTTTGTGGCTCTCGTGGTTCTCTACATAAGACCATCCAACACAAACTCAGGATGTAAGCCCAAGCAGAGACCATGTTTAGAGATATAAGTGTGATTTACTCTGTTCATTTACTGTAGTGCCATTTAGAACACCGGAAAGTCTTGCTTGTACTTCAATTTCTATTTCTTCTTTAATTGCTTTAAACATGTTTTATGGTACAGATTACTGATTACCTATACAATTTTGCAACCCAATCCACAGGATTATGAGATCACTGCACTCACAGGAATGATGTGGATTTCTTAGCTCGGCAAACTGATTCAGTCACTAATAATCTATCAGACATGGCAGAGTACTACTGTTCTCAGTGGTCTGGTTCAGTTTCTGTGCCGTGTGGAAACTTTTCATCCCAACTCAGTTTATAAAGTCTAATTTACACTGATTCAAAAAGTTTACCAATTTACATCAGCCTGTAACAGCAGTGAGAGATACTAGGGAAAATAAGTAATACCTAAAAACCTGTGAATTATATCATATAGAGGTGAATACAGACCAAGACAATAAATATTGTAGTTATTTTAGAGGTAATCTAACCCTTCTGATAATCACCCTGTTTATAATCTACCTGTAATCCAATGCCTCTTTCTGTAACAGACTACAGTTACATTTTCTAGTATCAACGTTACGCATCATGTAACACTGTTACATGTGTTCCATTACTGCAACCGTGCTCATGTGTAATTTACTATACACTCGTTGATTACATTGATTCTTGGTCAGTTTCTGTAAAGCAAACTGCTGTCGAGCAGATAATATTTACATGAAGGACCTTTCTCACTGAAATGGTACTGTGTGTGATGTGGGTATAAGTATTGCTGCCACTGCTAAGTTAGTGCCATCTAAAAATATCCAGCCAAGAGCGGCTCTGTGCTCAGATGCTAGTTATGACTGTGTTTCTACTTTCCTCTCATCATCCAGCTTTGAAAGGACCTGCCCCTAATAGTCCAAATTCAGATCCACACACTGATCAGGTATGTAATTCTTTTGCTTTCAGAGGTACTGCTGCAGTAAGAGAGAACGAGCCCCTCTCTGGGTCCTTCAGCTTGTTGATTAGTTCTTTTACTATGAAGTTTGATCTTTGCATTATACAATTAATACAATTAACTGCCTATTACATATTATGGATTAACGATTAAGTACTTAATAATTAGTAACTGACTGAACTGTTAACTGGTAGTGTAGATTGTTATAGGTTCACAGCCTATTTACTCATGAAATGTGTACTAACTGCAGATTATTACCATTAATTAACCAATTTTGAATTAGATTAGATTACTTTTGCTGTCATTGTGTTTTACACAACAAAATTAATTAATTCAATTAAGTAACATAATAAGTAACTGTCACTTAAGAGTTAATCCTGTTAATTCGTAGTCAATTAATCTACAGATTTATTGTTATAACTAATTTACTATATTGCCCCCCCCCCCCCCAGTAAAGGGATCATCTTTACTACTAATTGCACTACACACTCATGATCAAGACTTGACAAGATCATAACATTTTAATTTCTCTTTACTTGTTATTGTGTCCCCTAAAGTGAAGCGGAATATTTACATATGTTATCAATTATCTTTTATTTTAAATGATTTTATGCAATAAGCCAATCAATCCAGTTTTTATTAGACTAAAATAAGTGCCTAAAATGTGGACATCTCATCCACTGACAGATTGCTTAAGGATCAAGATTAGCTTCCATGATATCACTCCAAAAAGAACCATTCTGGCACTTTTACATTTAAGAGATTAAGATTAGAGTATGGCAGATATTATCAGTATGTGCAGACTCATAAGTATCAGTTCACTCTTTATCAGGCCATTGATTGTGTAATAATCAGCAGTTTGCAAACAGTTAATGTGTAAATAGGCTGTGAACTAATAACAAACCACACTACCAGTTAAGAGTGTACACAGTTAATAATTGTTCAATTCAAAATGTATTCAATCATTCATCATTATTGCTTAATGAGCAGTTATTTTGGTCCAGTCATCATGAAATTTTCACACAATGTAAACAGCAGCAGCTGCTGTGTTCAGTTGATGCATAAAAGTAAAAATCAATGGCTGGAGATACATGGTTTTATTTGGAGAGCAATGATATGCAAGCTTTGTTTCACAAGAAGTATGCTGAGCACTTAAGACATGCAATTTAGCAGTGATATTAAACAGTAAAAGAACACAAGAGAAAAGCACACTTTCTAAGGCATTAGGTTTGCCAGTGTCTCTGCACTCTCAGCCACAAACAGTGTGTGAAATACCCCTTGGAATTCGGGGACTCCCATTGAATGCAAAGTCACTCACCATAGAGGCTCTAATACTTCAGTGACAGCAAAATGTTTCGTTTAGCAATTCCTCTTTTGGAAATGCTCTTTTCTAGCTTTCTAGTAATGTGCTCTTCCACTCTTCCACATCTCTTTTGTGTTCGAAATTCACTCTTGCCATTAATCTATTGGGAAGGTTTTTAGATTCATAAATATATCAGGCATATAGCAAAGGGCTTCAGAGGTATCCCGGGCACCTGGCATAGACTAGTTGCACCAATTTGCTACAGCACCAGACCAGTGCTCCATTTTAACTAAAGAATATTTAAGAATATTATTATTATAAGACAGAAGCGGGTCAATATATGGGTGTAGAATGAACCTACATTTATATTTTAGTGTCTATTTTGCCTTACTATACAGCATAATGTTAAAATACCTTTGTTTTCAGTACCCCCAGAATTTTGATTTTAAAACATTCAGAGGTCCAAGAGGTTAATTAGGAGGTCCTGGATCCCCCCGAGACCCCCTGTATTTCATACCTTGGTCATAAACAAAACTGCAGAGACATTGTATATCTCAGAAGTGTTTTAGACACATGATGCACAGAGCTGATAAAAATTCCTAACTGACCCTTTCTCTCTTTCTCTCTAAATCTGTCTAGCAGGACGTCTGCTGCAGTTGTGACGAGACAATAGTGACTATGTATACTTTCACTGGTCCAGTCAACGGAAATTACCCTTCAGAAACCTACACCGTCATTCAGTATCGTTTAGAGTAAAAACGTAATGAGGTTTGAGATTTTTAAGGAGGTAAGAATTGTATTGAGAATAAAAGATTATTTCAGCTGAGTATTGTGCCTGTGTCTTATTTACCGTTCAGTCTCTGTACTGTTAGCTGATAGAGTTCTGTTCTTCCAAACAATGCACGTAATAGGAATTCCATGCTGTGGCTACATTGACTAAAACCTGTAGTTTCCAAAGCCGCGTCTAACGTTCCGTCACGTGTACCAAGCACTTCTGGGGCGCCATTTTGATTTTCTTTGTCATCTCTTGTAGCAGCATATCTGTGCAACCCCTGCCTATGCGAACGGAAAGTATGCTAACCTCAACGGGCCAAAACAACTGCCCACCACTGCAATTTGCAATTGCACATCTACACTCCCACCACACAGCGACCTTATAATGCTCTGTAACGGAATGAGGCTGAACCACAGTACCACCATGCATGTCTAAGGTCAACATGTCTAAGGTGTACAGTTTTTATTATGGTTGTGATGTTACAGCTGGTTTTCCAGCCCATAGAACTCAGTGATTGTGAAACTATGAATAATCATACATATAATGAGGTCTATTAAACACACATTTAATGCAATAAAGATGCACCTTATGGGCAAAAAATGTTAGTATTTGAATGGTGGTGGTGGTGTGCTAGTGTGTGTTGTGCTGGTGTGAGTGGATTAGACACAGCAGTGCTGCTGGAGTGTTTAAACACCTCAGTGTCACTGCTGGACTGACAACAGTCCACCAAGCAAAACTGTCCAGTCAACGGTGTCCTAAAGGCAGCGTCCTGTGACCACTGATGAAGGACTAGAGGATGACCAACACAAACTGTGCAGCAGATGAGCTATCAACTTGTGCCTAATACAGAGGACAGTGAGTGGACACTGTGTATTAACACTCCAGCAGCACTGCTGTGTCTGATCCACTCACACCAGCACAGCATACAATAACATACCACCACCGCTTCAGTGTCACTGCAGTGTTGAGAATGATCCACCACCCACATAATACCAGCTCTGTGGTGGTCCTGTGGGGGTCCTGACCATTGATAAACAGGGATTAATAAAGTATACCGAGAATCAGATGGACTACAGTGTGCAATTGTACCACAAAGTATACAGTAGGTGGAACTGATAAAATGGACAGTGAGTGTAGATACAAGGAGCTGGTTTTAATGTTATGGCTGGTGGGTATATATATACTGTATATATATATATATTTATTATAAAGACATATTTGTGCTACTTGTGCCAAGTCCATATTAAAGTTCAATGAAAACATGTTCTTCACACATAGAGGGCAGTACATGGCTTTGCTGCAGTAACCCGGTTAAAACAAAGTGCTATTCCTTGCAGGCTACCTGGTGGGAAAGTCATTTTAAACCAAATTTAGTCACACTTAATCTACATACCAAACACTGAAAGCTTAGGTCTGTCAGTGTGGAGGTGTGTCTGACAGAGTGTGGAGGTGTCAGTCGTCTGTGGCGTTGATGTTTCCTTTCTTTGCAGTTTACCCCGCTGCTTCTTCCTCCTGCTTATTGTGATGACCCTGAAATGATCAGTAGCATCAGCACCTCACAGCTCCTTTACTATACACCACGTGGCATTTAACACTCGAGTGTAGTAACAGTGTTATACGGCTCTCTCTGAGCTGAGTTCTGGCCTTATCTCCATTTTAATACATTCTGAAAGGATTCTGAAAGTAAAGCGTGGAGTAGGATGCAAACTCTTCTGTGGATTCTGTCACTGTTTCAAGGTGATTTCATTCAGTTTCCTCATTCTGTTTGATTTCTTAACGTCATTGTTAGCAATGTTGGTTAAATGCTAGCAATTCTGACTCAGTTTGAAATAACTGAACAATGTTCATTGCATTGTAAGTTTTTTTGAGGTGAAACATGATCTGTGAGGGCAATGTTCAGCTATATGACCTCTCTGCTTTATTGCTTTTGATTCTATTTATTGCTTCTATTCTAACAAAAGCACTTAAAAGCATGCTGAATGTGTTATTGTTCTAGTTGTGATCTGTGTGGAAGTGAAGAGCCAGTCTGGGAATGTTTTTACTGGAACAGAAGGAGGCAGTGTGGACATCTACTGTAATTATCCAGACGGATACCAATACGTATATAAGTACTTTTGCCGGGATCCATGTGGTTATTCTGATGTTTTAATTAAAACTGAGAATGCTGATAAAGTCACCTCTAAAGGCAGATACTCTGTACTGAACACTGCGTCTGCACAAAGCCTTTCTGTCACCATCAAAAACCTCAGATTAGAAGACTCTGGGTTTTATCACTGTGGAGTGGATTCATGGGGGAAAGACATACTCAGCAGAGTAGAGCTCACTGTCAGGAAAGGTAAGTATTAATATAACGTAATATTGGTTCTGTGTTCTGTGGCAGGTTTTTATTACTTCTACTGTTTCTCTCTTTTAATGTAACATGTGATATTATGCTGAACATAAACACTCAACTTTTAGAGGTTCTATCAAGGCAATTACTAAGCTCCTTATAAAGGTTGACCTCTCGATCATGTTTTCCTGTCTATGCTGATTTAAGTGCTATTTAAACACAGACAAATCGGAAATTTCTTCCCCTGCCTCAAAAGCACGCAACACTTCTCCTATTCATTGCGTATAATTATAAACTCTGATCCTTTTTATGTGTGTTACTACCCGGGGTCGCCTCTTTTAAGTCTTGGTTCTTCTTGAGGTTTCTTCCTCGTGCTCTCAGAGAGACAAGTAGTCTATATTGAACCCACGTTAATTTCCCATGTTTCAGTAGTTGAGATAAGGCAGTGTAAACAGACCAAACCCTAATTTAATGTATGAACTCAATTTCATGTTTGAGTCACATAATGTCTTAGTAGGATAATTACCTGTATTACATCTGCATGTGTGTTGCTGGTTTCATGTTGATTTCTGCAGTTCCTCCTAAGCCCACTGCTTCTCCACTGTCCACTCTTCAAACCACTAAATCTACAGATCTGTCCAGTACCACCACAATCCTGCACATTACAGCAGGTGAGGCACAGTGAGCACCTTTACAAAACTGTCAGAATTCACACACGAAGAACGGGCTATTCTTCATCTGGAATCTGCCCAGGTGAAATGTTTAATATGACTGACGGCTTTGTGTTCCACCTCCATGGATTCAAAATGACCCTCGTTAAACTGGCAGCTTAAGTTGTTTGTTCATTAGCACAGCAGTGTCACATGGTATCTGCTGGTATAGGATGTTTGTATAAGTAAATGAGCACGATGTTGGGTCACTACCTGACACTACAACTGGTATCGATACATTCCCAAAGTGTTGACTTTTTTTAAATTAAATGTTTTTTTTAATTCAATGTTCCATCAAAATACACAGCCCGGCCAAAAGAAGTTGCTAATACTTAAGAGCCTTTGATTGGATAATTACTGCAGTGATTAATATGTTTCAGTATGTATATGTTTTAGGGCAATAACCCTAACTGATGCAGTGAGTAGTTCATTTCTTAAACAACCATGGGGGAAGACACATCCCGTGGACCATTAAAAGGAGAAAGATGGAAGGGATGTTACTGTGTTTTAGAAAGGTCAGATTATTGTTCTGCCTCAAGCAAAAGAAAACAACTGAGGAGAAGCTGAAATTACTGGAATTTGGAATTTGTATTTTCAACTTAATGGAAGAAATGTGGTCAGAAAAACCACTTAAATGTGGTCAGAATTGACCACTTAAATGCTTGATAAAGTTCAAGTCAGCTGACCACCTGAAAGTACTGAATGACCAGGTTTTCCCATCAATGTATTTTTCTTCCCTGATGGCATGGGCATATTCCAGGACAACAATGCCAAAATTCGTTGGGCTCGAATTGTGAGAGAGCAGTTCAGGGAGCATGAGGAATCTTTTCACACATGACCTTAACCTCACTGAAAGAGGTCTTCAGGATGATTTGGAGAAGACTTTACAAAGTAGTTCAACTACTGTCAAAACAATGCCATGGTGAATGCGCACCACAATCAAAGCTAAAGGCCCTCCAATCAAATTTTAGTGTGTGCAACCTTTTAAAGCCTATTTGGCCAGGCAGTGTGTGGTCTGTGAATGTTATTGAGGAAATAAAAGTAGTTCAAAAACTGCTGGACCTCTTTTAAAACAGCTGGAAACTGTATTCTACGACTACTGTGGAAAGACATTCAATTTAAAAGTAATAAAAGTTTAGTGAATTAATAGATATTAATTAATAATTCTAATAATTGCATGTGTATTTTTTTATTTGTTTCTTTTCACCAAAAGAGATTTCTAAAATGGGTTTATGCTGCAATTCTCCAGATAATTCCACCACACATGAACAAGCGTCATCATCCACACATTCTTCAGTCTTGCTCGGTAAATAGTTGATGTTGTTGACCATTTTTATTTAATGTTATATAGCACTTTTCTATGATTTGTTCTTAAATGTATTCCTTATTCTTTATTCTTTACTTATTATTTATTTACTTTATTAATAGTATTAATAATAAATGAAGGTAACTAAAAATGTTTTATCAACATCATGATGAACAGGCTAAGAAATTATTATATATTTATTACAGGAATGATCTTTTAGCTTGATCTTTTTTTTGCACAGTATATGCAATGGATTTAGCTGTTTGTATTTTCAGGTAATTCCACCACATCACCTATAACACAGTCTACAAGCGCTTTTGTCCACCACGGTAAACAGTTGATATTGATTGCTCATCTTTTCATTTAATATTATTAAAGCTCTATTCTGTTCTTTGTTCTTCAGTTTTATTCTTAAAGTAGTTTATTAATAAACAAGGACAGACCTTGTGTAGATGAATAAGTAAAAGAGAGAGATTTAATATGTTAATATCTATGCTGTCTATTTTTTCTCTGTCTATGCTGTCTATGTGAATGATAGACAACTCACACTTTCAGTGACTTGTTTTCTTTGCCGTTAGAGCTTCCTGTTTATGGAGGACTGCTTGGTCTGTTGCTGTTCTGTTTTCTTGTGGCTCTTGTGGTTCTCTACAGAAGACGATCCAACACACCGTCCACATGTAAGCCCAAAAACAAAACTATAGACTTGTGCTTCCACACACTGGTTAACATTTTAAGTTAGTGCAAAGTAGTGCATAATGGTTGGTTGGTGGACCCTAAATGACCCACTTAATGTCCCCTGGTGCTGGGCCTGCATAGCTCTATGCTCTAATTGACCTTGGAAGCCTATCTAGGGAGGTGAAAACAAGAGAGACGCTATCACTTTTTGTAGTAGCAGCTGCATTTTTGACCACTTGCAGGTAAGATGATAGAATTCCATGTAACGGGGATTATTGTAGTGAATAAAGGAAGAAATAAATCTGGATCTTTGAATGACAGTATGCATTTTAGTTCAGTAATTAGTGTTGGCTTTTGCAAACTGTGTATATGATCTGATAGTGGCACAAATTTGACAGATGTTCTTTTGACAGCATCAGGGTGGGCAAATATAATAACATCTGGACATTATTTAAATGTTTTTGTACATCCGTCATTCAATATTTATCACAACCATCAGTAATAACGGTAGGAAATATTTTACTTTTGAAAGAGAGACACATATAGTGTAAAACAGTATAGGGCCCAGCACAGAGCCATGAAGTTCTCCGGCAAATGACAGTTTTCAAGGAAGATAAAAGTTTCCACAAAGTGTTTTATCTTCTACATGGAGATAGAACGATAAATAGCTTTTCCCAGCTTTATGCAGATGAAGATTGAGTGTCTTTGCTACAGCTGAAAATGGTGTTGATAAATGATGGAGAGGAAATTAGCTATTTATATTAGTTCACATTTCTCACCTGTGTTTAATCGAAGCACAGAACTATATTCTGTGCATATATTGGTGGCATGCCCACAGAGGAGACAACAGCTGGTGTGGTAAGCGTTTAGGTTGTAATGTAAATGCAGTGTTAAGATGGTCAAACTGGCTCATTCTGCTGAACACTGCAGTGTTGTAGTAGTAGTATAGCAGTTTGTTTGGGGCTGGTCTACTATGCCAGTGTTTCATGGTGTCACTGCCTAACCCTTAAAATATCCAGTCACGTGTGGCTCTGTGTTCAGGAGCTGAGTACTGATGAAGGGTAAATTGTCTAGGTAGATTAAATAAAGTGTCTGGTGATCAGTGCTGCTGTTATAGACATCTGGAGCATGATGTTTATTTTTCTCTTATTCAGCTTTGAATACATCTGCCCAGGTCAATCAAACTTCTGATCCACCACCTGATCGGGTATGTGATCCTGAGTTTTGTTTTCAGATTATGCATCTCAATGGGAACAGTTTTGTGGTGGTTTCTTCTTGTATAGGATCTATTTAACACTTTAAACACCTAATAAATACTTAATACCTTTAAATACCTAATGCACCTAAGATTACTCTAAAGTTTATAAGTGGTGGAACTTGTGTGAATGTTTTATCCAGCAGCAGGATGCAACTTAGTCTGTACTTCAGCTTTCTAGCCTAAATGGAGTTCTATACTCATCATCAAACAAACAGTTGCACCTAGAAGGAATCAACCAACAGGAATGAAACTTGGTGGGTAGGTTTGACATTGTGAGAAAGTGCATGTGATGTAAGTGCATGGGATGTAAGCAAGGACATCCAGAAGGCTTGGTGTCACTCCACCTCCACCCCTACCGCAAAACCTGCAGGAATAGCATGAGCATGTTCAAGCTGCATGAGATAGATTATTACTGGACACCATTAGGAACCTCTACAACTCCATGCACAGACGTCTGGTAGGTTGCATTAGCAAACATGGCCGTCTGACGCCATACTGAGAGACATTACTTCTGTATGTGTAGCTCAATAAATATTGCCCATATCAGTCTAAATTTATCATCATTTATTGTTCCTGGTAACCTTTATCTTCCCAATAGCATTGCAATCCAACACTTCCTTCTGGGTGCAACTATTCTTTTGATGATGAGCATATTACTGCAGCTGCACTGCCATCTTTCATCAGACAGTAAGTCTGAAAGATGTGTCCTATAAAATAAGTATAATAAGTGCATATCCATATCCATACACCACATGTGCATGTTTCACTGTATCAGATTTCAGTCATTTCAGTCATACTCTCTTGCTTCAAATCACCGTCATCCTCAAGTCACTGTGTCCCATCTCTCTTTCTGTCTGTCTGCCTCTCTCTCTATCTATCTATCTATCTATCTGTCTATCTATCTATCTATCTATCTATCTATCTATCTATTTGTCTATCTATCTATCTATCTATCTATCTATCTATCTTAAGGAGGAGGCTTGCCACTGTTATGATGAGATTTTGGCTGGTGGGAGTTTAGCTGGCCCAGCTAACATGCAGAACTCTTCAGAACCCTACAGCATCATTCAGTATTCTCACTCAACAGAGGAAGACTGCTCTCCGTATTGTCTCCTAGCTCCTCACTGAAGAGGGGCCCATCTGATTACAATTAACTAGCCACCTATAAAGTTGGAGGAGGAAAAGTACCTAAATGTGTAGATCATGGGGTTTCTAGTACTTACACTGCAAAACGTTATACATCTTGCCAAGAAAAAATGATCTTATATCTAGCTGATATATCTTATATTCTTCATTTTAAGATTGCACACTTGCTGCAAGCTTATTTTAAGACCATTATTAATATATATGAATGTATTTATAGTATAGAAATATAATTATTTACAGTTGTAAATGCTTTTATTAAGCCACATAATCTCACTATACCAGCAGATAATTTTCATTTACTTTAAACAACAGGCTTGAAGCGAGTCAAATTGTCTGCCAGTATGCTAGAATGAATAATCTTAAAATTACAACAATCTCAAAATGAAAAACATATAATATTTATATAGTTGGTATATTTTAAGATATTATTTCTTGCCAATATATATATTTTTAGCAGTGTAGATTATACACACAGGATAAAGCTTTTCTAAATATCCAAGGATATACCTTCTCAAAAGTTGAGCTTGGTTTATATGAGTATTCTCTCTTATTTACCAATAAATATTCCCCACATTTCTAAACTCTGATTTCTCTCTGAAGCTGCTTTTAATATTTGGATACGATCTCTCTGTGTAGCATTCTTTTTACTGCTTTCTGCATATTCAGTTGCACCTCATACTGCCACCACAAAGAGACTTTAGAACATGATGACAGCAACGCTGCAATTCCCTGCATCCCCTCTTCTTTTTACAACAGTCTGTAAATATCTGGGAAGTGACGAGACCAACTGCTGGAGTTTTGGGAGAGGAATGTTGTCCCATTCTTGTCTGATTTAGGATTCTAGCTGCTCAGCAGCCCTGGGTCTTCTTTGCCAGATTTTTTGTTTCATGATGGGCTAAACGTTTTCTATTGGTGAAAGGTCTGGACTGCAGACAGGCCAGTTCAGCGCCCAGACTCTTCTTCTGCGAAGCCATGCTGTTGTGTGATGGTGCAGTATGTGGTTTAGCATTGAAACGTGCAAGGCCTTCCCTATTAGAGACGTTGTCTGGATGGGAGCATATGTTGTCCAAAACCTCTATCTACTGTTCAGCATTAATAGGGTCTTTCCATGCTTGTAAGCTCCCATAGGCACTAATGCAACCCCATACCATCAGAGATGCAGGCTGTTGAACTGTGTGCTAATAACAAGCTGGATGGTCCCTCTCCTTTTGAGTCCACTGGACATGATGCCTGTGGTTTCCAAAAAGACTTTCAAATTTGGATTAATCACAGAACAACACAGAACCGTTTTCCATGAGCTTTGGCCCAGAGAAGACGACAGTGTTTCTGGATCATGTTGACATATGGCTCCTTCTTTGCATGATACAGCTTTATTGTCCACAGACAATGATTTCTGGAAGTATTCCTGAGCCCATGCAGTGATTTACAGTCAGTACAGAATCAAGCATTACTTTTAATGCAGTGCCACCCGATGGCCTGTATTGACTCCAATATTGACATCCAATATTGACTGTCAGCCTTGTCATTTGCGCACAGGAATTTCTCCAGATCCTCTGAATCTTCTGATGATATAATGGGCTGTAGATGGTGGGATATCCAAAGTCTTTGTAATTTTATGTTAAGGAACAATTTTTCTGAAACTGCAGTTTATCGCAGATTGTCTATCTTTGCTTCTGAGAGACTCTGCCTCTCTAAAATGCTATTTTTATACCCAGTCATGTGACTTTGTTGCAAACTGCTCTAGCTGTTTTTAGTACTACCACTAATAGATTAGTACTTTTAGTAACACTAATTAGTACTTTTCCAGCCTTTTGTTTCCCCTGTCCCAACTGTTTTGAAATGTGTTGCTGCCATCAAATTCTAAATGAGTTAATAACTTTCATGAAATGATAAAATGTCTCACTTTCAACATCTGATATATGTTCTATATTCTGCTGTGAATAAAATATGGGTCTATGAGATTTGCAAATCATCACATTCTGTTTTATTTACATTTATTTACATTTTACACCAAGTCCCAACTTTTATGGAATTGGAGTTGTATATTATATTAATTATGTAACATGTACTTAGTTTATTTTTATATTATATTTATATACATATAGTCAAATTTTATTATATTTTTATTATAAGCTCCCTGGGTTGCATGTTTAAGGTGGTAGTAACTTCAGAATCCTGTAGGAAGTAGCTAAATTTGTAGGTGTATGGAAGTGTATGCTCATACAGGCCTACCAGCAGTGGAAAACAACTCAAATTTACAGGAAACTCCCGTCAGAATGGTGGCCAAGAAACGAAACTGATGGACGAGGACCCCCAGCATGTTTCACGGTATGTGAATAAAAATCATTTTGCTTCCAGGAAAGAACTGCTTCACAAACAATTTCCTTCAGGAACACTCAGCAGGGAATTACATACAATGAACATACTGTGAAACACGCCGGCAGTCTCTGTCCATGACTTTTGTCTTTCAAGTAAAATTCTGAGGAGAGTTTCCTGTAGACTGGGATTTCTCCACTGCAAGTAGACCCGTATGACCGTACGCTTCCATACACCCGCAAATTCAGCTACTTCCTTCAGACTATGGTCTTTGGCGCGCCCAAATGCAATCACTCCTTTTTACATCATTAACATATGTTACCCATTTTCCACAAATCTAAGAGACATTACTGCACTGTACCACTTCTTCTCTATCTATGAATCCCCTCACTCACACCCCGCAGATATTTATAGCCCCATCATCCTCCTACAACGCCACCTGCAGGAGCCTGAAATTACTACCACCGGGGAGCTTATTGATATCATACTTAATTATTATATGTTACCTAAATTTTATGTAATTAGAATATCTCAATTACAATTTTTTAAATTTAACAATGTTTTTGAAATTGGCAATTTTCCAAATTCCATTTTCAATTTGTCCTTAAATTACATACAATCATTTTCAAGATTATTTTAGGTAACTCAAATTAATACACAATTAAGCTTTTCCAAAATGGAGCAATCTTTGAGTGAAAGTTCCAAGTTTAAGATCTAGCAGTGGTCCTCGGTTTGCCTAAGATATGGATGTTTGTCCCAAAAGTCAGACTATTATGTGCCACAGCTCTGTGGGAATTAGATGAAACACAATAAACTTTACCTGATCCTCAAGACAATGTAAGATTCAGGACTACTATCTACATCAATCAGCCATAACATAAAAACCACCTTGTTGTATATATGCCCCTTATCTACTTTATCAGCTTCATTTACCATATAGGTGCACTTTGTAGTTCTACAATTACAGACTGTAGTCCATCTGATTCTCTGCATGCTTGGTTACCCTGTTCTTCAACAGCCAGGACCACCACAGGACCACCACAGAGCAGGTATTATGTGGGTGGTGGATCATTCCCATCACTGCAGTAATACTGCTGTGGTGGTGGTGTGTTAGTGTGTTGTGCAGCTGTGAGGTATTTTATTTCATTTTCAATTTTGGCAGGATATGTGCGCAGATGTTTGGGAAAAGAAATGGCAAAACGAGGTTTGCATTTACATTTTATTGTTTTCATTTGAATTTCTTTTTTGGCCAGATTTACCTCCCATACAGGTAGTTCTTGCCATGTTGATGTATCATGAACTGGCATCAGAAAAAGACTGCACAAGTCCACTGTGAGGCATTGATACTAAGTAAATTAATACTAAAAATAACGACAATTCAACTATAGCATATCTTACCAAACTAAAGGTTGCAGTATGTTTATCAGATGGGTCTCTGCACACTACAAGCAATGTTAGATCTGTATGTCACATGTATGTCTCACAGTATTACTTTAATTCCTATGAAGAACTAAATTCTATTTTTTAATTAACTAAAGTTCTATTATACCATATATCTTATCAAACTAAAGGTTATAGTATGTTTGTCAGATGGGCCTCTGTACAATACAAATGATATCTGATATATATATAATGAGTGATTTAATACTTAAAATATATTCAACCAAAGCATATCTTATGGCAGGTTTTGATTAAGTTTTACAATGCATGTCTTTCACATTATCTGTGTATTTCAGTGCGTTTCAAGTCTTTATAAATGACATCAACAGGCTCCTCATCTCTCTGAATCTTGCACGTTTTAAACAGAACCCGCACTTTAGAGACGGTCCCCTACTGTATTCGGCGCCTGCCGCAGTGATTCTGGCTATAGTAATCAAACGTGCTGGGCGGAGGAAAAGATCAGGAACTCTGGAGAAATGTACCGACTGTAGTTTGTTCCCTGATTTACCACGACTTTGAAACTGCAATTTTATGGATTGTAGTAGGTTATCTGTGAGCAACGGGAAACATGAATATCCGAGATCAGCCGAACTTTACCGAGCAATATCAGCCTAATTTTACCAAGCTAGATAACGAAACTTACTGGACTCCTTCTCTGGTTAAACAGAAGCAGCAGCAGCAGCTCTGTAAGGTTACAGCAGAACCGCTGACTGTATGTCAGTTCAGTCATGGAGCAGGAGGTAAATGTGGAGCCTGCAGAGTGTTAGTGACTGTATTCCCGCCCCCGCACTTTTCAAACCCTACTGTTAACTTAAAGTTAGCTAATGTTCGACTAGCCAAACAACACAGTTGCTCACAGTCCTGTGTGGGTTCTGTAGTGACAGATGAAGCTGGTTGTGGTCGTGTCACTGATGTTGTTCTGCAGACCCTCCATACCTCTGTTCTCTCTTTACTTCCATCCACAATATAATTACTGAATCCAAACCTGACTATTTCTGGTGTAGCCGCTTTCATGATAGGAGCCACTTCCTACCTGCGTTGACCCGCGCTGGTCTCCCGCGTTCTGATAGGTTGCCAGGTTTGTGCGCATTGCAACAGAAATCACCTAAACATGTTTCAACAAAAATCCCTTAAAATGCAAATATTTAATAATAAATCAAGTCATTTCCAGTCTTTTGCCTCAAGTCCAAAGCAAGTCTTAAGTCATGAACGCCGAGTCAAAGTCGAGTCTTTTATTAGTGTTAGTCAAGCAAGTCTCAAGTCCTTAAATTTGCGACAAGCCATGTGACTCGAGTCCCCAACTCTGCTGTATGTATATATATATGTATATATATATATACACACACACATATGTGTGTGTGTGTGTGTGTGCGTGTGTGTGTTCTGGCTCGATCTGGAACTGGTCCTGTGTGGGCCACCAGAGGGCGACACGGGAGTACTTCTAATCAGGGAGTACGTCTAATCAGAGGAGTTCCGATACAGCTGTGTCACGCTCTACTTAAGAGCACTGATCGGCTGTAGTGATCTAGATAGACGATTCAAGTAGTAAAAAAAAGTTCAGTAAAAAAAGCTTTGTCCGAATTCAAAACACGTCCTCTCATTATCTTTAATACCTCAGTTTTGAGGAGGTTTGGTTTCTGGTGTGTGTTGCCCTGTGCATGCCAGCTCCCCGGCAATCTTTGTTTTCCCTTCCACGTGCATTGTAGTTTCCACCTGTTTTTGGGCCTTCGCCTTATTGTTCCCACCTCATCTGCGGTGGTGCAGGTGGCGAGTCAGTGGTGGTTATTATATCTCAGTTCTGCAGCAGACAAAGTAAGTAAAGTGCTTATGTTTGCGGTTTTCTTTCACAGTTTGCACCTCTGTAGAACATCACCGTTTGATCTGATGCATGTTTACATTGTATGTTCTTCTTTCGAACGAGTGAGAACCTCGACTCCATATCAACCTGGGGAGGTGCTGTATCAGTATGTGCAAGGGTGGTCCTTCTGCAGTCTCGATGTTTCCTTCCTTTAAAGTTCACACCATTGCTGCTGCTTCTTTGTCTTATTGAGGGGAACTAAGAGTGTTTCAGCAGTGTCTCTCACACTGAAAAGAGTTATACTGCCCTCACTGTGATGAGACCTGACCTTGTAAGACATTCTGAAGGGAGGTCAGTAAAGTGTGGAGTAGGATGTGAACTCTTCTGAGGACTCTGTCACTGTTTCAGGGTAATTTCATTCAATTTTCATCCTGCTGAAATGATTCAGTGGTTAAATGCAAGAAGTTATGACCCAATTTTAATTAGGTAATATTCATTGCCATGTAAATGTATTAAGATGAAACATGATCAGTGAGTTCACTATCAGTGCATACAGAGAAAACTCCTTTAAATGTTGAAGTAACTAGTTTAACTATAAGACACTCTTCTGGCCTTTACTTCTAACTGCACATGCTTTGAGCACTTATTTTTAGACATTGCAGATTTTAAATTTTGTTATTGTTCTAGTTGTGATCTGTGTGGAAATGAAGAGCCAGTCTGGGAATGTTTATACTGGAACGGAAGGAGGCTGTGTGAGCATCTATTGTAAATATCCAGATGGGTACCAGTACGTGTCCAAGTACTTTTATCATCATCCATGTGGTTATTCTGATGTTTTAAGTGAAACTGAGAATGCTGATAAAGTCACCACTAAAGACAGATACTCTATATTGAACACTGTGTCTACACAAAGCCTTTCTGTCACCATCAAAAACCTCAGATTAGGAGACTCTGGGGTTTATTACTGTGGCGTGGAAAGGTAAGCATTAATATAACGTACTATTGGTAATGTTCTGTGGCAAGTTTTTATTAATACTACTGTTTCCCTCTTTTACTGTAACATGTAATGGAGGAACATAAACACTGAACTTTTAAAGGTCCTTTCAATGCAATTTGTAAGCTCCTTACAAAGACTGACTTCTCTTTTGTGTTTTCATGTCTATACTGCTTTAAGTAGTCTGTATTGAATCCACATTAATTTTCCCTATTGTCTGCTTGTACAACTTTAGTAGCTGAGACGAGGCAGTATAAACAGACCTGTAAGGTATGAGCTAAACTTCATGAAGCTCAGGACAGTGTTCATTTGAAATTTGAAGTTCATAGTTCATAATGTCTTAGAATGAGCTGTATGACATCTTCATGCCTGCTGCCGGTTTCATGTTAATCTTCTGCAGCCACTCCTAAGCCCAAAACTCCTCCAGTGTCCACTCTTCAAACCACTAGAACTACAGATCTGTCCAGTATCTTCACAGTGCCACACATTAGTGCAGATAATGGACAATGAGCACCTGCACTCAATACTCCTCACACAGTCACAATCAACATATGAAAAAATGATATGTCATTTATAAAGACAAACCCAGGCTGATTTGTACAGTCTTGCTTTATTAGTGAGTATATGCTGTCTTCACTTGCTAGCTATATTACATTTACATTTAAGCCATTTAGCAGGCGCTCTTATCCAGAGTGACTCACATCCGTGCTTAGTGTTTCTTCTGAAAATGTTTCTTAGATAGTACAAGAAGGTTAGAGTCTAAAACTGTTACATCTGTTAGTGTTTATTCACTTAAGTGCTTTACAAAGAGAGAGGTCTTTAGTCTGGGCTTGAAGACTGCGAGAGACAGCCAGTGGAAGTTCTTTCCACCATCTGTGTGCCAGGACAGAGAAGAGTCTAGATGCTTGTCTTCCATGCATTTTGAGGGATGGCGGGTTGAGCCGAGCTTCACTTGAAGCTTGAAGCACTCAAGGTGCAGATCGACTCCTTACCAGTGGCATAAGGGGCTGGTCCATTCCTGGCTTTGAAGGCAAGCATCAAAGTTTTAAATCTGATCCGGGCAGCTACAGGAAGCCAGGGAAGGGAGTGCAGCAGTGGAGTGACATGACTGAACCTGGGAAGATTGAAGATGAGCCGAGCTGCTGCATTCTGCATCAGTTGCAAGGGCCTGATGGCCTGCAGAGGAACACCAGCCAGGAGCGAGTTACATTAGTCAAGCCTTAAAATGACAAGAGACTGGACTAGCAACTGGTTGGCCTCCTGAGAGGGTAAGGTTTGAATACTTTGGATATTGTAGAGGAGAAATCTGCATGACCGAGTCAGGTTCGCAATATTAGCCTTGTAGCTCAAGTATAAAGCTAAAAAGGCTCTTGACATGATCAGGACATTAACAAGACATATGTTGAGCAATTGTTTACTTTTACTTTTAGTTTGAAATGTGAAGAAATAACAGTTAACATGTGAATGTATCATGTCACATTATAATATCACAGCCTGTTTTGTCTTGTTATACCACTTTTGCTTATGTGTCTCCACTCATTTTGGGAAAGTGGTTGTGGCTGTATTGGGGTGTGTGCAAAATCAGGCTAAAGCCGTATAGTGTAGTGCTGGCAGGTATCTGCAAAGGTGAAACAAAGGTTTAAAAATGACTGATAGCATTGTGTTCGACCTTCACAGTTTTAAAATGACCCTTCCGTTTACTGGCAGCTTAAATCATTTGTTCATTAGTGCGGCAGTGTACATTCGGCTGTTGTCACATGGTATTAGCTGGTATAGTTGGAAGTTGGTATGGATTAATGTTTATGAGCAAAGTATGTGTAAATTAACCCCTTATCAGGCCAACACCTGATACTGACTGGTATCGATGTAGCCCTAATTTGTATAAGTTTCAGTTTTTTAAATCACTTTTCCAATAAAATACACAGCCTGGCCAAAAGATGTTACTGTTCGGATTTCAATTTGCAAATACTTAAGTACTTAAATACTTACTTAATTTCATAGGATAATTACTGCAGTGATTAATATTTTTTAGTTGGCAACAGTTCTTTTAACCCTAAGTGCACATTTCTTAAACAACCCTGTGGGAAGACGTATCCTGGAAAAGATGTTACAGTGTTTCAGAATTTCAGAATGACTGGAATTTGTTTAAGATCTGTCCAGCAGAGTGGTATACCATCAACTTTGTAGAAGAAATGTGGTTGGAAATATCTTGAGTGACCACTTAAACACTCAATAAAGTCAAATCTTAAAAATGGACAGTAGAACTCATGGCTGTGATGAAAGTAAGAGCATTTCCACATGCGCACTATGATGGGAAATCACAGGACTGGAACTAAACAGCTGTGTGCCCATGAGAAACCAACTTGTTAGTAAAGCTAATCAGAAAAAAAGACATCAATTTGCTAGGGAGTGTAAAAATTTGACTCTGGAGCAATGGAAACAGGTCATGTGGTCTGATAAGTCTTGATTGACCATTATTCCAGAATGATGGGCATGGTAGAGGTAAGAAGAGAACTGCATGAAACAGTGCATCCATCGTGCACAGTGCCAACTAATCAAGCTTCTAGAGACAGTGTAATGATTTGGGGTTGCTTCAGTTGTTTTTCTATGACCATTTCACATATGACCTTAACCCAGTTGAAAGAGGTCTTCAGAATGTGTTGGAGAAGATTTTACAGAATAGTAGTAGGCACGCCAATTAATTTTAATGAGTGCAGTGTTTTATATTTGGCCAGGAAACAAAATAAAAGCGTAGTTCAAAACTGCAGGAGCTCATTCAAGACAGGTGGTAGTTGCATTCTATAGCTACTGTGGAAAAGAATTCAATTTAAAAGTAATACAAGTTTTATAAATTCAACTTTTAGTCATTCCAGTAATTGCATTTATTAAAAAAAAATTTTTATTTTCTGTTCCTTTTCACTAAAAGAGATTTCACAAATGTGTTTCTTTAACAGTATTTTGCAATTCTCCAGATAATTCAACCACACATAAACGTGGTAAGTAGCTAATGTTGTTGACCCTTTGTATTTCATATGATATAGCATTTTGTTATGCTTTGTGCTTAAATAAGTTATTCTTTAATTACTTCCTTAATAGTCAATGAATGGATAAAAATTAAAAGAGGGTAACACCTCCAACACAGTCTATAGGTCCTTTCACCCAACGTGGTTAAGAGTCTATATTTACTGCTTATCTTTTCATTTAATATAACAGCTCTATTCTATCCTTTATTAGTTATCATTATTCTTACGTTGTGTAGATGAATAAGTAAAAGAGAGGTGTAAAATCTTAATATCTATGCTGACTATCTTTTCTCTGTCTATGCTGTCTATGTCAGTGATAGACAAATCCACACTATCAGTGACTCTTTTTCTTTGCCATTAGAGCTTCCTGTTTATGGAGGGCTGCTTGGTCTGTTGCTGTTCTGTTTTCTTGTGGCTCTTGTGGTGCTCTATAGAAGATGATCCAACACACTGTCCACATGTAAGCCCAAAAACACACTTCCACACACTGGTTAACTTTTTAAGTCAGTGTGAAGTTGTGGTTGGTTGGTGGAACCCTAAATGACCCACTAAATGTCCCCTGACGTTGGGCCTGCAAAGCTCTATGCTACCTTGGAAGCCTATCTAGGGAGGTGAAAACAAGAGAGATGCTATCACTTTTCGTAGTAGCAGCTGCAATTATGACCACTTGCAAGTAAAATGATAGAATTCCATGTAACGGGGGTTACTGTAGTGAATAAGGGAAGAAATAAATCTGAAACTTTGAATTTTTTTTTTTTTTTTTTTTTTTTTTTTAGTGTCGGCTGAATGAACAACGCTTCTCAGAGTTATATTTGCTTGTTTAATTTGTTTTTCTTATTTTGCTTGTCGTATTTTAGTGCAAAATCG
Organism: Semaprochilodus insignis; assembly: GCA_034552555.1. Lineage (NCBI taxonomy): Eukaryota > Metazoa > Chordata > Actinopteri > Characiformes > Prochilodontidae > Semaprochilodus > Semaprochilodus insignis. The sequence continues at coordinate 9,308,969 of CM067484.1, read as the reverse complement.
AAGACAATGCCAAAATCTTTTGCAAACTGTGTATATGATCTGGCAGTGGCCCAAATTTGGCAGATGTTCTTTTGACAGCATCAGGGTGGGCAAATATAACAATATCTGGTCATTATTTAAATTGAGTTTTTGTACATCCATCATTCAATATTTAACACAATCATCAGTGTAATAATGGTAGGAAATATTTTACTTTTGAAAGAGAGACACAAGGGAAGGCATAGTGGAAAACAGTATAGGGCCCAGCACAGAGCCATGAGGTTCTCCGCAAATGACGGCTTTCAAGGAAGATAAAGGTTTCCGGAAAGTTTTATCTTCTACATGGAGATAGAATGATAAAAAGCTTTTCCCAGCTTTATGCAAATGAGGAGTGAGCAGCTTTGCTACAGCTGAAATTGGTGTTAATGAGCCATGGAGAGGAAATTAGCTGGAGATTTTTATATTAGTTTACATTTCTCACCTGCGTTTCATTGAATGTCTAAAACTCTGCTTCTAAACTTGTTCATATTTTGGTGGGATGCCCACACAGCAGACAACAGCTGGTGAGGTAAGCATTAGGCTGTAATGTGAATGCAGTGTTAAGATGGTCAAAAAGAATGGGTTCTATCTTATTACAGGTGTACTGGTGCACAGTTAGAGACTGTGGCTCATTTCTCATGCACAGCATCTTCCTTGTATATCATACGGTCAATTTCTAACCACAGGACAGCTGAGCTTATATTTGGGTTATGGATCATTCTGCTGAGCACTGCAATGTTGTAGTAGTAGTGGAGTAGTAGTAGTAGTACAGCAGTTTGTTTGTGGTTGGTCTGAATGTAGCAGGCACACCAGTGTTTCATGGTGTCACTACCTACCCCTTAAAATATCCAGGCACGTGTGGCTCTGTGTTCAGAAGCTGAGTACTGATGAAGGGTAGTTTTTTTCTTATTCAGCTTTGAAAGAAAATAATGCACCTCAATGGGAACAGTTTTGTGGCCCTTTAGTTTTTCTGCACCTAAGATTACTCTAAAATGTATAAGTGGTGGAACTTGTGCGAATGTTTATATTTACCTTCTCAATTTGAGCTTGGTTCATATGAGCATTCTCTCTATTACCAATAAATATTCCCCACTCCATTTCTAAACTCTGGTATCTGATAGTTGCCTGTCTGTAGTTTCTGAAGTTCCTTTCAATATTTGGATACATGTCCCTCTGTGTAGCACTTAGGGTGTGACTGTCTACTGCTAAAGTGTCTGAACTCTGCAGATTCAGTTGCACCTCAGACTGCCACCCCAGAGAGACATTCACATCTAAGAGCGTAAGAGTGTAACAGGAAAGATGAGAGTGGCTGAATTTTGTGGCAACAGTGGATTCACCATGACCGAAAGAACACTGTGGTTTTCAATATAGGCAGATGGAAGAGAGTCAGAGTTGTCTGTTAGAGAAAAGGAAGCCCAACTGTGCACTATTTGGTTCAGTCTCAGTGTGATTTTCTGTCTGATGTGGGTTTGTTTAGGTAGAAGGGGAGGTGAGAAGAAAAGGAGCTTCAGGGCATGTGATGTATGTGTTTCACACATCACAAATTACATGTGTTTTTCAAACTGCATGTAAAGAAAGATGCATGAAAATAAGTGTAATATACTGAGGAGAGTGTTATGCTAAAATTTGCTTAATTGTTATTGTATAATGAATTGTAGAATATTAATGGTTCTACAAGTTGTTCTTAACATCTCCATCTATTCAGCATTTACTGAACATGCCTTCTTCTTTTTAAATACAGAGACTCTTTAATATAAACTAGTATTAAGAAGTTAAAATATGTTTGGGTATCTAAACAATAAAATCCAATACTTTTTCTCACTGGGACAAATGACGATACGAAGGTCTTCTACTAGAGTGTGGAGGTGTTGTTCTATTAGAGTGTGGAGGTGTTGTTCTATTAGAGTGTGGAGGTGTTGTTCTGTTAGAGTGTGGAGGTGTTGTTCTATTACAGTGTGGAGGTGTTGTTCTGTTAGAGTGTGGAGGTGTTGTTCTATTACAGTGTGGAGGTGTTGTTCTATTACAGTGTGGAGGTGTTGTTCTGTTAGAGTGCGGATATGTTGTTCTGTTAGAGTGGGAAGGTGTTGTTCTGTTAGAGTGTGGAGGTGTTGTTCTGTTACAGTGTGGAGGTGTTGTTCTGTTAGAGTGTGGAGGTGTTGTTCTGTTAGAGGGTGGAGGTGTTGTTCTGTTAGAGTGTGGAGGTGTTGTTCTGTTAGAGGGTGGAGGTGTTGTTCTGTTAGAGTGTGGAGGTGTTGTTCTGTTAGAGGGTGGAGGTGTTGTTCTGTTAGAGTGTGGAGGTGTTGTTCTGTTAGAGTGTGGAGGTGTTGTTCTATTACAGTGTGGAGGTGTTGTTCTATTAGAGTGTGGAGGTGTTGTTCTATTAGAGTGTGGAGGTATTGTTCTGTTAGAGTGTGGAGGTGTTGTTCTGTTAGAGTGTGGAGGTGTTGTTCTGTTAGAGTGGGAAGGTGTTGTTCTGTTAGAGTGTGGAGGTGTTGTTCTGTTACAGGGTGGAGGTGTTGTTCTGTTAGAGTGTGGAGGTGTTGTTCTGTTAGAGTGTGGAGGTATTGTTCTGTCAGAGAGTGAAAATGTTCTAGCAGAGCGTGAAAGGGAGAAAGAACAACCCATTCTATCAGAGTGTGGAGGTGCTGTTCTTTCAGAGTGTAGAAGTTATGTTCTGCCAGAGTGTGAAGCTGTTCTTCTATCGAAGTGTGGAGATGATGTTTTACCAGAGTGTGAAGCTGTTCTTCTATCGAAGTGTGGAGGTGATGCTTTACCAGAGTGTGGAGCTGTTCTTCTATCAAAGTGTGGAGGTGATGTTTTACCAGAATATGGAGCTGTTCTTCTATCAGAGTGTGGAGGTGATGTTTTACCAGAGTGTGAAGCTGTTCTTCTATCGAAGTGTGGAGGTGATGCTTTACCAGAGTGTGGAGCTGTTCTTCTATCAAAGTGTGGAGGTGATGTTTTACCAGAATATGAAGCTGTTCTTCTATCAGAGTGTGGAGGTGATGTACCAGAATGTGGGGCTGTTCTTCTATCAGAATGTGGGGCTGTTCTTCTATCAGAGTGTGGGGCTGTTTTTCTATCAGAGTGTGGGGCTGTTCTTCTATCAGAGTGTGGGGCTGTTCTTCTATCAGAGTGTGAGGTTGTTTTTTCTATCAGAATGTGGAGCTGTTCTTCTACAAGAGTGTGGGGCTGTTCTTCTACCAGAGTGTGGAGCTGTTCTTCCATCACAATGTTGAGGTGATGTTCTACCAGAGTGTGAAAGTATCTGCCTTTTGCGGTGTCTGTGTTTCCTTCTTTTAGAGTTTACACTGCCGCCTCTTCCTCCTGCTTACTGAGATGTGATATGTAGCGTTCATCTCTTGGAACTCTACTAGTAAGTCCCACACCATGCTGCACGAGGCACGTGAGCACAGTAACAGATTTATATACCCCAGCGTTTGTTTCTTACATTGTCAGTGTTTTAATACATTCTGAATGGAGGTTGGTGAAGTGTCCAGTAGAATGCGAACTCTTCTGAGGACTCTGTCACTGTTTCAAGGTAATTTCATTCAGTTTGTTCATCTTGTTTGATTTATTAACTTCATTGTTACCAATGTTGGCTAAATGCTCCAAATTCTCTCCATTACTGCCTTTAAAGGTAAATACACATGTAATGAAGAACTTTTTGTTAGTGCTGTTTAACAAAACTTGAGTGCTGAATTGCAGATTTTAAATGCATCTGTGTTACTGTTCTAGTTGTGATCTGTGTGGAAATGAAGAGCCAGTCTGGGAATGTTTTTACTGGAGCAGAAGGAGGCAGTGTGGACATGAACTGTAAATATCCAGATGGATACCAATATAGCTCCCAGTACTTTTGCCGGCATCCATGTGGTTATTCTGATGTTTTAGTTGAAACTGAGAAGACTGATAAAGTCATCTCTAAAGGTCGATACTCTATACTGAACACTGTGTCTGCACGGAGCACCTCTGTCACTATCAAACACCTCAGATTAGGAGACTCTGGGTTTTATTACTGTGGAGTGGATCAATGGGGGAAAGACAGACTCAGTAAAGTAGAGCTCACTGTCAGGAAAGGTAAGCATGAATATAACTTCCTATTCCGAAATATCAGAAATGAAATGTCTCAAACGTTGTTGTTTATACTGTTTTTAATAAAATGTCATAATTAGTTAATAATAATGTTATGATGCTAAAAATAAAGACTTTTAGAGGTCCTATAAAGGAGAAAGATTCTTATAAAGCCGGACTTCTGTTTGCATTGTCCAGTGTAAGCTAATGTTAGTAGTCTACATTCATTAAAGGAGCAATGTGTAAAATGATACAACCTGTTGAATCCAATGTCTTCACAAAAGAGGCACAACATCACCAGAAAGCTGTGATGTCCACTCCTTTCATTGTACAGTCCCTCCTTCACAATGTTAGCATTAACAATGTTAGCATTTCCAGTGGTGCAAAGCAACATCAGTGTTAAGTCTTGTTTTGCTTCTATCAATATCACTTCTTTTCATTGCTATTAAAGGTGGTTTCTTGCCCAGAGTGGGCAGCATTGGTTGCTTAACAAGAACTTCAGCCAATGTTGCGTTTGCTGTTCCTTTCGTTGGCTCCCCGTCCTCAACATGTCTTTAAAATACTTTTGAAACTGTTATTTCTTCACATCTGCTTGATAATTTTAGTTACTGTTGGGATGTTTTAAAGCGAAACTCTTTCGTATTGCACCTTTAATGAAATCTATCCACGTTGTCTACTTTAATCATGTTTAGTGTTTGAAGTCAGGCCGTGTAAACATACTAACATAAAGTATGAGCTGAATCTCATGTAACCTTTTTGAAGCTCAGTTGAGGGTGGCCTTAAAAGGGAACTCTATCAAGGTTTCCTAATTGCAGCTTAATGAAACAGACCACATGTTAATGAAATAATTCGGTGTGGTCTGGTGCAAAATGTTTGTTCTTGAGAAACGTACCAAATCAGAATTGTACACTGTAGTAATGATAGGAACTAAACGTCCACCTCTAAAAGCTCCCTCATAGAACGTTATCACATGGAATGGTTATGAGTTCACCGACTGACATTAGTACTTAACTAATGTACTTAACTTTAGTTAACCATTGTTAATGTGTTGTATTACCTTCATGTTAACTAACGCATTACTTCATATTAGTTAGTCTACACTTAAAGTGTTACCTACATGTCAGGACCCCTGCACCCCGTCACCACCATGGAAAGGAAGTATTAGTCAGTAAGTTTCTCTAGAAATGAGGCATTTCACACCAAACATATCTCAGGCTTTGAATTACACAGACATTTAAAAAAATCTGTGAAATTCATTTTTATGTTGAAGGTTCTTAAATTACAAAACGTCTCTGTGTAAACTACACTTTCTTCATGAACCATCCTCACGTGTGCTGCTGGTTTCATTTTAATCTTGTGCAGTTACTCCTAAGCCCACTGCTCCATCAGTGTCCACTCTTCAAACCACTAAATCTACAGATCTGTCCAACAGCTCCAAAGTCCTAAACTTCACCACAGGTAATGGACAATGAACACCTACACTCAAAGTTTTAAAGAATCGACAATGAAAAATGAAATGTAATTTTAAAACACAACACAAAACACTAATGACTTCAGCACTCCAGAGTTGCTGCTGCTGTTTATATCTATGTGACATAAATTTGCCCACATTTTTTAGATAATAGTCAGCATTCCGTACAATGTCAGAAATTACACGTCTGTTTGAGGTTACTTAACAAGTCAAGTGTGAGTGTAAGCTTTCTTTACATGCTAGCTACATAAGCCTTGTAACTTCAGTATAGGTGAAGAACAAAACATTCGTCTTGACTAATCATTTACCATTACATTAAGGAAACATATGTTAAAAGGAAATTTGTACAAAATTAGAGTTTTTTCCCAAAATATATCACATTCTGCAGGCCTCCTAGTGGCCATGCTGCCAGGGTAAATGGTGGGTCATATTCAGCATCAGTAGAATCAAATAAAATACACTCATCCTCATTAGAATAGTTGCACCCAGAAGTAAGTGTCAGATTGCAATTCTGTTGGAACAATAAATGATGATAAATTTAGACTGATATGGGCAATATTTATTGAGCTACACGTACAGAAGTAGCGTGTCTCGGCATGTGTTGTAGAGGTTCCTAATGGTGTCCTGTGATAATCCATCCCATGCAGCTTGAATATTCTTACACAGTTCCTGCAGATTTTGCGGTAGGGTTAGAGATGGAGTGACACAGGCTTTTTGGATGTGTGATGAGTTATGAGTCACTCCATGACCATTTTTACAGTCTGGAATGACACAATTGCAGTCTTTGGCGACGTTGATGTGGTGTTAAGGGTAGTCGTTGTAACGGTCTGCGTGCATGTAGTCCTGCCTTGTGCAGCCGTCTGTCAATAGTGCTGCCACTAACAGAATGACTCATAGAGGTTATCACTGCTCGCTGAGGCTCTGCAATCGTGGTAGTTGGGTCAGTCAGGTACAGTGATCAGGCCTGTTCTTGCTTACGTTACACGTGCAGCTGAGCATGAAACTTGAATCATTTGCGTGTCTCACAATGTCAAACCTTCCCACCAAGTTTCACTCCTGTGTGAATTCACACCTCTTCTCAAAGACAGCAGTTTCATTATTTTAACGTATAATAATTTAAACGTATAATAATAATAATAATAATAATAATTTAATAATAAGGAGATATTACAAATGGGTTTCTTTCACAGCAATGTATATCTATTTTTCAGATATTTCCACCGCAGATGAACAAGCATCAGGGTCCACATATTCCTCACCCCCTCTCAGTAAATTGTTAACTTTGTTGATCTTTTCATTTCATATCATACTAGGATTAGGATTTGGCTTTTGGATGAAGTTAGATTCAGGATTAGTGCTAGGGTGAGGGTCTGGATTAGGCTTCGGTTGAGGGTGAAGTTAACATTAGAATTAAGGTCAGGATTAGGGTTAGGATTAGGTTTTGGGTTAAGGTTGGGGTTAGGGTCAGGGTTAGGATTAGGTTTAAGGGCCTCACCCTAGGGTAGTGTAGGGTGAGGTTAGGTTTGGTTTAACCAAGGTAACGTAAGTCTATTTCATTTAACTTATCAACAGTGTACTTCACTTCCAGATGTTAACTTCAGTGTATTCAGATGTTTCACTACTGCTTCTTCACTGATACATTGTTCATGTGTTACTGATACTTACTGATACTGATACAGTTAAGTGTTTATTCACTACAAATCTACAAATGACCACTTAAAAATGAATCTTTTCTTTTGTATTGTGCACTCCCAATTCTGTTTCATATAGCGAGTTTTGTGTCAGAATGGCAAGAAATACATATTGACCCATAGAATTATTTCTGTTGCTTTTTACTGTGTAGAGAAAGTGCATGCGTTTTTCACACCATATGCATGTGACCCCACAGACAGCACCACAACACAGTCTACAGATTCTTTCATCTGGCATGGTAAACAGTTGCTTGCTCATCTTTTCACTTATTATTATAGCTGTATGCATTCTATCCACTGTTCTTAGATCGTTATTCTTAAATTGTTTTCTTAATGAAGCAATGGACAGATCTTGTATAGATGGTTAAGTTAAGGAGAGCGATGGAAATGTATCAGTGTTACTATGCTGACACATGCTTCTTTTTACACATTATAGTCTCACTTTTAATGCCTCATTTCCTCTTTATTAGAGCTTCCCGTGTATGGAGGACTGCTTGGTCTGTTGCTGTTCTGTTTTCTTGTGGCTCTAGTGGTTCTCTACAGAAGACGATCCGACGCACTGTCCACATGTAAGTGCAAAGACAAGATTATGTATAGTAATACACTTTCAATTTACACTCTCAATCAGCTTTATTAGAAACACTGGACTTGTACTTTCCACTCGCTGGCTTTTATTTATAATGCATGTTTAAGGACTAGTTTAAATGTCCGCCAAAGTAGGATAAGACAGTAGACTTTGCAGCACATCCATGTGGTGGAATGAATAAACAGTTGAAGACATTATGTAGCAAGAAACAGAAGGTTTATCTGTCCAAATGAGCCTCTTATTCAGGAAAGACTTCAGAAAGGAGAGCCGCATTTACAGCAAATCACCAGAGGTCTGCCTACTTGGAAATACGTCTGCTTAATTAAGCACAACTGTAAATGCAGCCACTACAGGTGTTACATTCAGACCCTCCTCTGTTAATCAGTGTAGCTATTTATACTCGCATGCAGAGTAAAAACTCAAAAGTGTTTTTGCTGCTTGTCACTACAGAGCCATGTAAAGCAGGGCAAAACAGTTAGTTAGTGGGGCACTGCCTCATTAAATGACCCCCTAATAAGCTTGTTTAGCTTCATTCTGCATTTGATTGGAACCCAGTAAAGGGACATGTGAGATGTTCAGTAAGGGAAGACAGAAAAGTACATTGTCAAAACACTTTCTTGTTTGACCTTCTGTTTTACTGAGTTCATTCACATGTGAAATTTTAGGGTGGAACTGAAGATGTAGCTGTGCTTATTATCTGATAGTGGCCCCGATTTGGCAGACATTCCTCTGGTAGAGTCAGTCATATATAGTTCTTACCAATATTTAACAGAACAAGTAATTTGGACATCCAACATTAAAGCTTTATCAGGCGGTTCAGCCTTGTCTAAACAGCATTACGATGATAGGAAATACTTTTGAAAGGCAGATCAAAAGAAAAGAGAATAGGGCCAAAAAGGGAACCCTGAGGTACACCACAAGTGATTGTTGTCGAGGAAGAGAATACGTTCCCAGAAAAAGTTGTATACTTTCAAGGTGCAAAACACAATGGCTCCTATTTAACACTGTGGACTCCTTGAATGTCTCAAAATCAATATTTTGGGGGCACTTTGAAAATTATTCAAATACTGAATTATTAAAATGGAACCCCCGAATATGTGGGACATTTAACACAATGTATCTGGTTCTATCCAGCGAACCACTTTAGAACAGTCCATTGGATGACATCTAACTTATATATCTACTGGTGTCAGTTTCTAACAACAGGACGGCTGTTGACCAGATATTATTTGGCTTATGGATCAGTAATCTAGATCAGCATTTCTCCACACTGCTTCTGGAGGCAACCTTAACATTTTAGTGCTTTGCTTGTTTTAACACACCCCCTGCAACTCTTGTCGCAGGGCCTATTAATTAGCTGATGAGTTGAGTGAGGTTTGTTGGTCACACTTAGTTTGAGAGTGGTTCTAAACCCCCAACTATCCAGTGTGGCTCAGAAACTGACTGTTTGATATAAGATTGTTCAGCAAGATAAAATAAATAAATGAATGATCTGTTAAATCTGACTTTACTAGTCCTATTTGAGAAGTGTTCCTGTTGTTAAGACATTTGAGGCATGATGCTTTTTGTGTTCTTCTCATTCAGCCCCGAAAGCACCTGCCCTGGAAAATCAAACTTCAGATGCGCCGCCTGATCAGGTGTGTGATATCGAGTTTTGTTTTCAGGTTTACTGCTGTAATACACCAAAATCCTTCAGCTTATTGAAAATGCTTTATTATTTATATAACAGTTCAGAGTTCTCACTGCATGTATGGTACTTTGTGATTTTATATATATCTCCGGGAGATCGGCGGTGAGAGGAGAACCAGCAGGTGTGACAGTACAATAAAGACATAAATATATGTAAATATATATTAGACATATATATATATATATTTTTTTTTGTTTGTTTGTTTGTTTGTTTTTTATTTATTTATTTATTTTTTCTGTAATTTTATGACTTTATTGTACTGTCACACCTGCTGATTCTCCTCTCACTGCCGATCTCCCGGACTCCATTTCCCATAGCCCACCCGATGACGTCACTGTCACATGTCCACAATCCTCCAATCCTGTTCCATTTTTCAGATCCCCCTCTCCCCAGTGTTGATCACTCACAACTGTTGTTAATCTAGTCTGTTTGTACGAATAATCCTCTCTCACACTGGCTCATTGCGAAGTATTGCTGCTCTGTTGTGTACTGCGCGGTTTCTCCCTGTTACTCATTTTGTTTGCTGATCTGGTTTCTGACGTCTTTCTGATTCTCTGTTTACTCTTTTGTCTTTGCCCCTTTTGGTACCATTGCTGATCTGACTGTTTGTTTGGTTTTGACTCCTGCCTGTTTACTAACTTTGACTCTGTCTTTGCCCCTTTGTTATGTGTGCTTTGCTCTTGCTACTGCTGTGTCTGACTACAAATCTGTTAAATAAACCTCACCTTGATTTTAGCTCAGCGCTCGTCACAAAATGTTATTTATTTATAGTAGTAGTAATAGTAGTATTGTTATTACTATATTGCGGGTATTGTGAGTGAAAACAATATTTTTATATTTTGCGCCTCTCATTATTTATCAGTATTTAAAAATGAAAATCTACCATATCGTATCTGACAGGGGTTCCTGACCTCTTCTGCCCCAAGGCCCACCTGATAATAACTACAATGCATAGCGGCCTATCAGAAAATTAAATCAGCTTTTACAAATACAATTTCTCCAAGAAATTTAGTTACAAATAAATTACGGTATGTCCAAATTCAAACTAGTGAGCCCAGTGAAATCTTTCCATTAGCAGACAGCCAGTGGCTATGTTATCTTAAACTGAAGATGTTTAATTAGCCTGTAACTGTACATGTGTACATTAATGTACATATGTTTATATTAATATGCTTAATATAACATTAATATTTTATACTGTATATGATGTTTCTGGCCCACTAAAAATTATGCCTCCACCTGAGTACAGGTCTATGGACCACTAGCACTAGATTGTGCTTCATGGCCCGCTGGTGGTCTGCGACCCACAGGTTGAGAAACCCTGGTATATGACACGTTAAAAAATGTAGTTATATTTAGAAACTGGACAAAATAATCTCCATAATTTCACAATAGCGTAGCATTTAAAATACTAAATGCCTACATACATATTTCTGGTCTTTACAATGCTTTTTCTTTCTCACTGACTCACTTTCTCTTTCTCTCTCTCTCTCTCTCTCTCTCTCTCTCTCTCTTTCTATCTATCTATCCATCTATCTAAAGGAGGAGGTTTGCCATATTTATAATGAGATATCAACTGTGTACAGTGTTGTTGGACCGGCTGACACAGAGAGCTCTTCAGGAACCTACAGCGTCATCCAGCATGCTCACCCAACAGAGGAAGACTGCTCTCCATATTCTCTCGTAGCTCCTCACTGAAGAGCGCATCTGATTTAACACATTAGCTAACTAACAAGCCACATGTGCTGGGTAAAGTTAGAGGTGGTTAGGCAGCGCTAAGTGTAGAGCATGTGGTTAGATATTAGAACTCGCTTTCGCTCTGTGTTTTATTTATTAATGGTTCTCACACTTTTATACTCACGGCAGATCGTTTCCTGGCCTTCAGAACAGTTAGGAATTGGCTTCTACGGCTCCATTTACACAAATCTGTAGGATTTAAATCAGTGTGTGTGTATTTGCCTCTACTCACACACTGTGCACTGCTAAAGCCTCTGTACTCATACAAATGCAAATGCGCATCAGACTGGCAACACATAGACATTCACCCCTTATTACAAAGCCACAGACTCGACTGTGCGCCCCTCCGCAGTGCCACCGTGCATCCACCACGAACAAAGGGCACTGTGGTTTTCATGGGGGAACAGAAACAACGTTTTCTGCTGAAGAAAGGAAGCCGCATTGCGCATTATTTGGTTTAATCTCAGTGCGTTATTCTGCCTGATGTGGGTTTGATCAGGCGGAAGTGGAGATACAAAACAAGCAGTTTCAGTGCAGATGATGCACTCTTGTTCTCATGTATAACCGTTATAGGATTTTATGCTTTTTCAGGTGTTTTGTTAAGTTTAATGTGAACTTAAAAATACATGTAGTAGATGGGTGACATGCTGTTATTGTGTTATAAATTGTTGTGTAGTAATGTTTTTACAAGTACTTCAGTTCAGTTCAATTCAACTTTATTATTATTATCTAGTGCAGTATCTGTATGTCAGAATGTGAATACTAGAATTAAGTACAAGTATACACAAGTACAAGTAGACAGACGTACAAGTATACAGGTTTAATTAAAGTGCAGTGCATACAGTTCTGCGTCTTATGTCCTTTCTGTAAAACTGTAAATTCAGGCTAAAGATGCAGACATTGCCTTCTTTAATTTGTCCAAAACATTGAATAGTATTATCTTTGTCTTTGGGTATTTTGGCAGCTTAGTTTTCATTTAATTTCATGTAGAACAGATAGAGAAGAATTATTACTTTTATTACTTTCATTAATGTACTTTTTTGTACAGGGAGCTTTATCTATAATAAAGGAGTGGTTGGCTTCTTTCTATAATAGGATGCATTCAGCAAACTTGCTCCAATAAGTCCCGCTCTTGGAATTAACAAATCTCTTTAAATAAAGATTTTACACCACTTCTTAGTCCTTCTGCTGATTGTGGGGATCCAGACATACAAAGAGAGACACAAACTAAAAAATGTACTGAACAGCAATGAAAGTTGTGGAGTGTGGAGGTGTTGTATTATCAAAGTGTGGAGTTGTTGTTAAACAAAGCACAGAGGTGTTGTACTATCATAGTGTGGAGGAGTTCTGTCAGAGTGTAGAGTTGTTGTTCTATCATAGTGTGGAGGTGCTGTTCTGTCAGAGTGTGGAGGTGTTGTTCTATTAGAGTGTGTAGGTGTTGTTCTATCAGACTGGGAAGGTGTTGTTTTGTCAGAGTGTGGAGATGTTGTTCTATCAGAGCGTGGTGGTGTTGTTTTACCAGAGTGTGGAGGTGTTGTTCTATCAGAGCATAGAAGTGTTGTTTTACCAGAGTGTGGAGGTGTTGCACTATTAGAGTGAGGAGGTGTTGTTTAGTAGAGTGTGGTGGTGTTGTTCTATCAGAGCATTGAGGTGTTGTTCTATCAGAGTGTGGAGGTATTGTTCTTTCAGAGTGGGAAGGTGTTGTTTTGTCACAGTGTGTAGGTGTTGTTCTATCAGAGCATGTAGGTGTTGTTTTATCAGACTGTGGAGGTGTTGTTTTATCAGAGGGTGGAGGTGTTGTTTTATCAGAGCATGGAGGTGTTTTTTATCAGACTGCGGAGATGTCGTTCTTTAAGAGTGCAGAGATGTTGTTCTATCAGAGTGTGGAGTCGCTGCTCTATTAAAGATCATGGAGTAGCAGTTTTATCAGAGTGTGGAGATGGTGTTCTATCAGTGCATGGTGTTGTTGTTCTATCAGGGTGTGGAGATCTTGTTCTATCAGATCAGGAAAATGTTTTTCTGTCAGAGGCTGGATGTGTTGTTCTAGCTGAGTGTGGAGGTGTTGGTCTTCTGCAGTCTTTCCTTCCTGTAGAAATCACACTGCTTCTCCCTGCTTATTGCCAGGAACCAGAAGTGATCTCATATACTGTACAGCTCACCACTTCAGTGAGACACATGAGTGCAGACTGAAAACGTGCCGAGTTCTAACTTTGTCTTGCAGTTCTGAGAGATAGCTAGTGATGTGTGAAGTAGAATGAAAACACCTCTGAGTCACTCTTCTGTCACACTTCTGTCACTTTTCCAAGGTAAGCCAATTCCATTTCTTTATCTGATTTGATTAGTTAACAACACTCTGTTATGCAGATTAAACAATTTTAAACTAAATTAAACAACAGATTAGACAATTATTTTTACCTTTCATAGAGTTATTGTTAATTGCTACTTGACAGTAATCTGTGGATCAATGTTAAGTGACAAGACCAAGATTCTCCTTTTATTGTTGTAGCTGTTAAATGTTTTAGATTCAGTTTGTATTGCAATTGTTAATGTATGCCATTTTGTTATTGTTCTAGTTCTGATCTGTGTGGAAATGAAGAGCCAGTCTGGGAATGTTTTTACTGGAACAGAAGGAGGCAGTGTGGACATCTACTGTAATTATCCAGATGGATACCAATATGCCCCCAAGTACTTTTGCCGGGATCCATGTGGTTATTCTGATGTTTTAATTAAAGCTGCAACAACTAGCAAGGTCATCTCTAAAGGCCGATACTCTATACTAGACATTGAATCTGCTCGGAGCTCCTCTGTCACCATCAAAAACCTCAGATTAGAAGACTCTGGGGTTTATTACTGTGGAGTGGATAAATGGGGAATAGACATACTCAGTAAAGTGGTGGTCATGGTCAGGAAAGGTAAGCATGAATATAACTTCTTATTCCTAAACATTGTTGATCTTAGTCCTGAACATTTAACTTTTAACATTTAACACTTTAACTTTCATAGATTTTGTGTTATGTTAAATTTACATTATACACTGACCTTCTAGAGCACATAAGCTCACCGGGCAAAACAGTAAGTCACCTGTGACTGAAATGTAAAACTACCTAATAGAGTGTAATACCTCCAAGAGCGCGATTAACAGATGTGATTCAATTTGGTATGGACCAAATAATAAGTTTCTAGATGTAAGCCACATCAGTGTTCAGCCACTCTTGCATCAAAGAATTGAGCAGTTGTGGCAGATTTGGTGGCTGCCTTCCCAGGGGTTTTACTCACTCCAGGTAGTCCCACAGATTTTCAAGAGAATTCAAATCTTTTTCTGCGGATTCTGCGGGCCAGTCCAGATGTGTGAATGCTCCTAAATGTTCATCATGCCAATCAGTCACATTTGCAGTGAACGTGTGAACTGTCATCTTGGAATACAGGGATAGTATAAAGGGATAATGTTATATTCTTAAGATGATCAGCAAAAGCCAAAACCGGGTTGTCCAGCAGCTCAGTGCGGGCATTGTGGTTCAGATTTACTCTCACTTCAACCAAAGGACCCTTTTCTGCATAATTAAAACACCCCAGAACATCACAGAGGTGACTCATTTATTGTCTGGGGTGCTTATTAACGCTAACCGTTGATCTGTCACAAAAAACAAGATTTATTACTATATGACTATATGTGTGACTAAACAGACTGATGTGTCGAGATGTGAATGACCGAACACTATGCTGCAAAGTGCTGTGTTTAGGCCAATGTGATATTTTATACACGTTTTCCAATATTATACAGGATTCAGTGTTGAATTCTGGGAAAACACTTACAGTATAGGCTGTATCAAACCATACTGTATAGCTGCTTTACAATTACTATAACAATACTGTAAATATACAGTGCCATCAACTTTACTATGTATAACTAGCAACTATAAGTACTATTCTAAAGCAGCAGTAGAGCATCTCTTCACTGGAATTCAGTTTCATCTTTCAGGTTTCCATTATTTAGACATTTAAAGAGCACAGCTGCATTAATATCTTAAAGAGTAAATGTAAGAAGTTTATACCAAACTAGAAGTAAGCCTAGCTATATAGCACTGGCTATGCATTTAACAGCATGCTGGCTTACCTCACATAATTTAAAGCAGAAACTTTTAACATTTAATAAGTTTGATTACCCCTGCTACAATAAAGTCTCTGTGAGATTCATAGTGTCACATTAGCAGCATATAATAGTGGAGTACATTCAGTATCCCAGCTTGATTTTAATACTGGCCTAACAGTGACTTGTAAAACATGAATGTAACATATTTTCACTTTATATATTGCACTTCTGGTCAGAGGAAAGAGCCAGTTTATTCACATTACTACACGTCTACTCACCAAGTATAAAGGGAAAACTCAATTTAGGACGAATAAAAATCCCATGCATAAACATCGAATAACATATCTATAAAGCATCACAATAGTTACAAACTATTTATTACATTAATCAGAAGATAACGTAAACTGTTCTGTAAAATACATGACAATGACAAAGGCTCATGAACTAAAATGATTGATAATCGTTCCCTTTATTATCTACTGTATATTGTTTCATCTTGATAAATCATTTCTGTTCCGGAGATCTGAGAATAAAATAAATGACACTTTTGTACTTTTACACACAATTACACTTTTGTAACTTAAGTAAAAACATCCAGAGCTGCTATGATGTTATAACTAGGTCTCTGCCTTATAAGTTCTTTTATGCAGGGAAGCTCCTTAATACCAGTGCTGTAAATGGAACATAACTGCCTAAATATTACTTTATACATATGTTATTCAATGCTTATGCAAGTGTTATGAAGTCGCAAGTGTTTTGAAGTCCTTATGATGGTTAACTTGTCAACGCACAAATCAAAGAACCTAACCACATGTGAATTATATTCCAAATTCATCTGTGTTGCTGGTTTTGGGTTGTTTTTCTGCAGTTCCTCCGATTACCACTGCTGTTCCACTGCCCACTCATCAAGCTACTACATCCACAGTGCAATCGAGTGGCACCACAGTCCAAAAGATTCTTGCAGGTAACAGTTAATAGAAACTCATTCTTAAGAAAAGGCCTCAGAAAAATCACACAAACAGATTAAGACATTCAGTCAATCACAGTGTAACAGGTTTTTTCATCTAGATTGGAACTTTTGGTTTCTTTTCATTGTCAAGAAAAAATGAAGCATATGGAACATGTGGCAGTTTGTTTCTGTAGATCATTTCACAAACACCATAAACAAACACCATCCACATGGTCCACACATTTCTTCAACCCTGCTCAGTAAATAACCTACATACTTAATTAACCAAAAACATTTGGGTTTGAGAACAAAAGACTAAACAATAGATCAGAATCTGAGCATATTTCCAGATATTTACATCTAGGGTTAGGGTGAGGGTGGTAGACCACCCAGTTGTAGGTAAGCAAAAGCATAAGAGCAGATAAATGTATATTTATTAGTTATTATTATTGATATTTGGCTAATAAGCTCACCAGAGAAAAACTGAGTCACCTGTGACTGACACTTACCTAATAGCATGTAATACCTCCACAAGCACAAGTAACGCCTGCAATTCCATTTGGCATGGACTGGATGAGTTTCTGTATGTAGACGACATCAATGTTCAGCCAATCTTGCGGCAAAGAATTATGCAGTTGGGCCAGATTTGGTGGATGCCTTCTCTGGCACAATTCTGAGGAGAGTGTCCTGATTTATGCCACTGCTGGTAGACCTGTATCGACACTTTCATACACCTGCAAATTCAACTACTTCCAGCTACATCTGCCTGAAGTTACAACCCTCTTAAACACACAAGGTGACTATCTTTTTGTCCGGTGAGCTTATTTGCAAAAACTGCATCAAATCAGTGAGCTACTGACCTCACCAAACTGTTGCATTCTTCTTTTACGGTGCTTTTCCAGGTGTTTTCCACAGCTTCTTTCAGTTGTTGTTTGTTTTGGGGGGTTTCTTTCTTTAGTCACATCTATCAGGAGGGAAATGCATGCCAAGCTGTGGTGACTGGCCAGACTAAAATCTTCCATTTATTTCCCCTAATGAACTCCTAATAAAGAACTATAATCCATTCTGCCTTTATTTTCGTAGTTATAACAAATATACTGATTGAGAGAAACTACACTATTTCACAGCATCTGCCTACCACTTTTTTTCAGATACTTCCAACACAACACAACAACCATTATCAACACAACCTACCCAGTCTTCAGTGGTGCATGGTAAAGAGCTGATATTGCTCACTCATAATGTCTTTATATATATAATATAATATTATAGCTCTTGTTACTCACTTTCTTTCCACTGCTTTTTCATTAGAACTTCCTGTTTACGGAGGAGTGCTTTGTCTGTTGCTGTGCTGTGTTCTGGTGGCTCTTGTGGGTCTCTACAGGAAACGATCCAGTGCACACTCCATATGTAAGCCCAAAGGTAAAGTATAGTAAAGTATTTGAAGTAAAATAAATTAATATCTCCTGACCCCTGTACACCGACCTTGTACTTCCTTTCACTTTCCATCACTGCGGCCAATACATTTAAGATGCATACACTACACAAAAAAATAGTTGCACAAATAGTTCAACCCAGAAGGAATCAACCGACAGGAATTAAACTTGGTGGGTAGATTCAACATTGTGAAACATGCAAGTGATTGAAGTTTCACACTCTGCTGCCAATGTAACTGAAAAGGACCGGCCTTATTGCTGTACCTAAATGACACAAATGCGGACATTCAGGGAGCAGTGATGCCCTCCATGAGTCATCCTGTTAGTGCTATAACCATTCGCAGATAGCTGCATAACGTAGAGCTACAAGCATGCAGACCGGTACAACGACTGTTCTTCACACCACATCAACCTCAAAGACTGCAATGGTGTCGTGCCAGACTGTCGTGGAGTGACTCCGATTGGCAGCGGGTCATCTTCAGTGACGAGTTCCACTTTTATCTTTTTGAAGACAACCACAAATTTGTGTATGGAGTCACTGTGGTCAGCGTCAAGATTAATGGTTTGTTGTCACATGTTACACGTCCAGAAGGCCTGGTGTCACTCCACCTCCATTTCTACCCAAATATCTGCAGGAACTTTGTGAGAATATTCAAGCTGCATGGGATGGACAACCACAGGACACCATTAGGAACCTCTACAACTCCATGCTGAGAGGCCTGGCATGTTGCGTTAGCAAACATGGCGGCCAGACACCATACTGAGAGACACTACTTCTGTATGTGTAGCTCAATAAATATTGCCCATATCAGTCTAAATGTATCATAATTTATTGTTCCTTGTAACCTTCATCTTTCTTCCCTATAACATTGCAATCTGACACTTCCTTCTGGGTGCAACTATTCTTTTGATGATGAGTGTTTAAAACAGCTACTAATGTGACCATTGTGGATTAATATGATTTGATTCAACACAATGCGATTCAACACAATTTGACGCAAAGCAAAAATTGTACTTCCTTGGTTCTTCCAAAGCAGACCACCAATCATAAATTAACTAGGTTAATTACATATCTTCCTGCAAGCCTTGTTTCAGCCACAATTTGCCACACCAGCCCCAGCATATAAAGCTAATCAGGAGTAACTGACTTGGCAGATCAGACGAATTATTATTGGGTAAGGGGACAGCATGCTAGATGTATGTTAGAACTAAACTCTGCTGGAAGGTAGATCTTCACCTGGAGTGCTTGTGACCACTGGGCTAGACGAATTGGGCTACAACACACCACTTGGACATACAAGTTGGTTGGTGAGTGCAATTCTAGCAGTGCTGCTGTTGTCTGTGAATTTTACATGCATTTATTTTGTTCTTTTGATTCAGCCTTGAAACGACCTGCTCCTGGAAATCAAATGTCAGATCTACCACCTGATCAGGTTTGTAATTGAATTCCATTTTCGGAACTACTTCTCTAGTATGATGTATCTCAGTGTTGTGTTTATAATGAACTCTTTGTGTAGGAATTCTGTCACTGTGATTTTAGAGGTGAATTTGCAGAGGGTTTTAAAGATCCATCAAGAAATTCTTCTACATCAAACTAAAGACTTGTGTTTAAAGTGTGTACCACTGACTTCAACAACCAGGACAATAATAATAATAATAATAATAATAATAATAATAATAATTTTATTGTCATTTTAGTTAGTGTTACAAATTTCTAAATGCTTTACCCAGGAATATAAGTAAACCACTGCAAAGATAAAAACACTTCTACATATAAATGACAGCCAAAAGGACCAAAATTAGTCCACAATCTCCAAAAGTCATGCTTTACCTGAACCTAAATAAATTATGAAAATGTTAGGGTTAAATGGCCTTTTTAAAAGTAGGTCAGTTTGTGATTCAAAAAACTTTACTTGATTTAAATTGATTTATCTGCTATCAAATCTCCAGCAAGTAAAATCTCCAAGTAAAGTTTGTTAAACTCAATTTACTAGTGATTTAACTCACAATAGTCCAACTCTTACTAGAGGCTGCTTAAATGTGGTCACTGTGCTGCCCAGTTAGTTTAGAACTACACTCAGGAATAGAGGATATGGTAATTCCTCCTAACTATCTCCTTGCAGCCATCAATAGCAAGGCTAGGTAATTAACAAAACTAGTGTAAGCATACACCCAAGAGAAGATGGGAAAGCCCATGATCAAACACTAAACCAAGAGGAAAGACAGACCCCATAATATGCAAACACAAAGAACCAGGAGTCAATAAAATCTTGTCTACAAACTTGTGCCAGTCTTTCCAGGTGCTGATGGTAAAAGACTAAACTGAATTTCAATATGTTGATCCAACACAAAGATCCCATTTAAATGCATGAAAACCATCAAAAACGTTCCAGTAATTTTGAGTATACTGAGTAGTGGGATACAAGGAGTTCATTGTAATTCACTGACAGTGTAGGAGGAGTTCACTGTAATTCACTGACAGTGTAGGAGGGGTTCACTGTGATTCACTGACAGTGTAGGAGGGGTTTATTGTGATTCACTGACAGTGTAGGAGGGGTTTATTGTGATTCACTGACAGTGTAGGAGGGGTTTATTGTGATTCACTGACAGTGTAGGAAGGGTTTCCTGTGATTGACAGTGTAGGGTTAGTTTACTGTGATTCGCTGACAGTGTACTTTACTGTGATTGGGAACAACTAGGGGAATAAATATGTAAGGGCTGATGAGGTGTACCTGAGAAGTGGTGGAGCCACAAACTAGGGTCAAGTGTGGGCCTTACAAGAGCGGAGACCAAAACAAGCAGAAGCAAATAACAACAATGATTGTTGTTTGACCTGTAAAGAACACAATATGACCATCAGCATTTCAGAAAAGAGAATCTGTCCGCTGATTTCAAAACTTCAAAGTAAAGAGTTGTGAGAAATGTAGTGACAACAAAACTACAACATTTGCCTTTTAAATGTAGTAGAACAAAAGTCGCCAAAAGTTTCTAAAGAGTTTTACACTCAATTAAAGTCCAGACACTTAAAAAAAAGAGTACTCAAGTAAACATACTTCATTACTCAAATACTATAGCATCCAGCAGTTACACCAAGATCTTTAACTGTAGCTGTGGGTTCCCCTGAAAACCACTGAGGTCAGTTATAAAGCCCACTAGCTAATTTCATGTACCCTTATGCCCCGACTGCAATACTTCTGTTTTATCAGTTGAAATGCCCCTGAAAGCAGAACTGAAAGCAGACCCTGTAGCTCTCTGATGCTTAGTCTGCTTTTTTAGTGTACCATGAATTATCTTCACTTCTGCACACTTTATTAGTTTAGACGCTGCCACAGATACAGTCTTCAGGCAGCAAGTACTTCCTTCATGTTCCTTCAAAGAGTTGCATGTAGACCCACATGCACCTTCAGAATCGTTTTAAAAGCGTGCCCATGTATGTTTAACACATGCTTATGTCAATGTATCAAATCTCTGTCAAATAAAACAGGATTACTGGATTGCAAAAGCTAAGCTGCAGCCAATAAAGGCGGGTCCTCAGAAGCACAGGCCTATAAAGTTTCCTCATTTGTATCACATGCAAAATGGAGCTTTTTGCTAAGACTGCTTTATCACGTCATCAGGAATTAGTTGGCACACAAGACTTAGTGGCGAAACTGTGTTGATGTGGCAAACAAAACAGTTTGGTCATCCATGCTAAAATTGTTGTACTGCATTTAGACCTTCTTAAACAGATGTACAATTATGTCTGTTGTATATATTGTTGCTGTCCAATGAAAAATATATATCTATTTTGTTTTGCTTATCTATCTTTTCTGCATCATTTGAGCCCAGTAGCTGCCATATATTGTGTGGAAATTTCAAGATGAATGGACCTACAGAAATGCCCCTAAAGTGCTTCAGTTGATGCCACTTTACACTGACTTACATTGAAAGTAAAGAACAATTTTTCTCTCTCCTGTAAAGTTACCATTTTGGAGATACTTGTGTTTCTTTGGAGAGCAACAATATGGTATATGGATACGGTATATTGTTGCCATCCAAGAAAAACATGCATCTCCAAAGTTTTACAGGAGAAATTCTTAACTTTTGAGGCAGGTTAATGTACAAAGGTTTTATTCCAACTAATTTTCGTGCATTTCCATTTGTCCATTCATCATGGAATTCTGTTTTCATGGAATGTAAACAGCATGTTCAAATGAAGGAGAAAAATAAAAATCTACCAAAATGTAGATCCATATTTTTATATTTCTATGTGGGGGCTTTATAAACCACATGCATTAGCTGGTTTCACTTGCTGCCAACTTACATTAGGTCAGACATGCACACAGTTGCCTGGAACATGGTCAGTGTTCCTTGATTTGGGTTCCCTTACATGACTCTCTTTCTGTTCCATTATCTCACCTTTCTCTCTGTCTCTCTGTCTCTCCCTCTCTCTCTTAAGGAAGAGGTTTGCCATGTTTATGACGAGATGTTGGCAGTGTACAGTTTGGCTGGTCCAGCTAACATAGTGAACTCCTCTGAAACCTACAGTGTCATCCAGTACATTTGCCCAACGGCAGAAGACTCTTCGCTATACTCTCTCATAGCTCCTCATTAGAAAACAGCATATATATTTCAGGCACAGAATAAATGAGAGTCAAGCCAGTAAGGTCAAGACAATTACGGTAACACTTTCTATGATTACTGTCTCTGGGACAATATAAACATTTGTAAGATATTTGTATAGTTTATTTTATTTGATCTAAAATGTGATTTTTTTTATTCTGCATTAAACCTTAGAGTCATGTTCATCATGCATTATGAATCATTAATATATTGCATTACAAATGGTGTTCATAACATGTTGTGGTGTCAGTGCGAAAGAAACTCATAGTGCATAGTGCAATATTGACCTGGCTAGTCATAAACATACACTGAGCTGTGCAATGATTATGGCTTAAATAAGCTTTTCTTGAGCCTAAATTGTGTCTCGCTTTACTTATAGCTCACCAACACAACATATACATTATCATAGAGTTTATCAGCCCTTCCTGGCTTCACCCTATAGTACTGCTTTACTATGTTATGCTACGTAATGCTACATGTCATGGTTCAGTGTGCTTTGGCCTTTATATGGCTCACTCTACCAAACTGACTCAAAGTTTCAGATTTTGAAAATCCCCTTTTGTCACTACCAAAACAATCATAACAGTACCTGTGTGTATATATATATATATATATACA
>CM067484.1:9264240-9276046 GCA_034552555.1 Semaprochilodus insignis | reverse complement strand
GGTAAAACATGTTCACATACATTTCATGGAAAAATCTTTAAACCCATTTAATCCATGTCAAATAGTGTATGAAATAACATATGAAATGAGTGTCTGTAAAACATTTACTCCATAATTCAAGTAAAATGTGATGGATTTGTACATTCCAGGGTATTTTCAGTGATACTTTTGCTTCTACTAAGTGAACCCTTTGAAATGACCTGGATCTCTGCAGTGAACTTTGCTAAGTATGTGTTCTGGTCATTACGTAAGTCACAATTTTGAACAAATAGAATCTAACTTAACTAATAACACACTGACAGTTGTCTTTTATTTGGACCGTTCCTCCAAATGTGTTTCAATTCATCAATATTTCTCGGCTGCCTTGCTTGTGCATCCCTCTTCAGGTCATACCACAGCATCTCGTTAGGGTTAAGGTCAGGATTCTGTTCAGCCATTCCAAAAACACAAATCTTCATCTATCAACCATTCTTTAATTGATTAATTTGTGTGTTTTGGGTCATTGTCTTGCCCTAAAGCATGAGGCTCCTTCCACCATGCTTCACAGTTGTGATGAGGTTTTAGTGTTGGTGTCCAGTGTCCTCTAAACATAGCTTTGTGCTGCATTTGTGCTAAAGCATTCCACTTTAGTCCCATAGAACTAACATTCCACGTGACCCCCATAGAGATTTTCCCTAGTGGTCTTGAGACTGGTTGCAATGTTTTTTGGGACAACAGCAGCTTCCTTTATGAACACCTTTCTTGTTCAATATTAGTAGACACATGAACGTAGGCTTTTGCAGTTTGTGGAGTCTTCTGTAGATCATTTGCTTCTTTGAACAACACTCTGTAAGCATTTGGGAACTGAAGAGAACCACTACTGTGGCTTTGAAAGTGAAATGTTTTCCCATTCCTGCTTTATATAAGACTTCATCTGCTCAGGGGTCTCCTTTGTCATATTTTGTTTCATAATGCACAGTGCTTGTAGTGCCAGGTGGCGTGTATATTGGCCAGGATCAGCAAATTGCTACAGAATTTCTACAGTGAACAGTCCTACTAATAAATACCTTTTTTTGCTATTTAGTGTGATACAAGCAGCTCGGTTTCAGTTTAGTGAATGTGTGCATGTCCGAGGACCTGATTGGTGAAAGGGAATGTGACTTTGTGTGGGTATTTTATCAGATACAACATCAGCAGCTTGTGAGAAGTGGCACTATGCAAGAAAAAGTTCCATTATGCAATAGAGTAAAATGTAGAAGTGCCAGTACTGGCACACTTCGAGCACTGATAATGTGTCCCAGTCATGAAAGGTCTGACCTGCAGGCAGGCCAGTTTAGCAGCTGGACTCTTTTACCATGGAGCCATGTTGTTGTAACATACCAGCATGGATACAGCTTTTTGAACTGTGCACTTATAACAAGCCAGGTGGTCCCTCTGCTCTTTAGCCCGGAGGACACAACAACCATGATTTCCAAAAAGAATTTCAGATTTTGATTTGTCGGACCACAGGACACTTTTCCACTTACCCTCAGTTCATCCTAAATTCACTCAGGTTCAGAGAAGGCGTGGTGAATCTGGATCCTATTTATATCCTGATTCTTCTTTACATGGTGCACTTTTAACTTGAATTTTGTGGAGCAGCGACAAACTGTGTTCACAGACGATGGTTATCGGAGCCCATGCAGCGATTTCCACTAAAGAACAGTGTCTGTTTTGAATGCAGTGCTGCCTTGGGGTCCATCAAGTATTGGTTTAATGCCTTGTCCCTTGCATACGGAGATTCACTGAATCTTTTAATGATATTATGTACCGTGGATGATGAGTAATGTGAAGAAACATGATTGTTGTATCGTTGCGCTATTTGCTTGCACATTCTGAACCACTCTCCATCTTTCTTCCAAAAGATGCACCCTCTCCGGAAGGCTCTTTTCGTACCCAGTCTGCCAATTAACTTAAACAGCTGTGAGATGCTCCACCAAGTGTTTTTTTTTTTTTTTTTACCATTACACGGCTTTTTAACTTTTTAAAAACGTACTGCTGGCATCAAACTACAAATGGGCATATACATATTTTTCGAAAAAAAAAAACAGTGACATTCCTTGCTTTCAGCATTTAATATGTAGTTCTTATTCTGTTCTCAATTAAATCAAGGGGTATAAATGATTTGCACATAATTGCAATCTGTTTTATACATCCATTTTGCACAGTGTCAGGGTTGTAAAATAGTATACAGTATGGCACAGAAAGAAAATTTGGGTGACCTACTCTTCCACTATTTCTTCTCTTCGTTAGCCTTGTAGCTCTGAACCTGTCTTGGCTGAATAGATAAACTCACCGGACCAGAAGTGAGTCACCTTCGTGTTTAAGGTGGTAGTAACATCAGGCTCCTGCAGATGGTGTTGCACAAGAATGATGGGGCCATAAATACCTGTGGGGTGTAAGTGACAGGATTCATAGATTGAGAAGAAGTGATACAGTGCAGTGAATGTCTCCTTCGATGTGTGGAAAATGGGTCACAAAGCAGATGTGAATGACTGGTACAAAAGGAGTGATTGCATTTCGGGCGTGCCGAAGGCCATAGTGTGAAGAGAGTAGCTGAATCTGCAGGTGTATGGAAGCGTACGATCATACAGGTCTACCGGCAGTGGCAAAAATCCCAGTCTACAGGGAATTCTCCTTGGAATTGTGCCATCCATCAAATCTGGCCCAACTGCGCAATTCTTTGATGCAAGACTGGCTGAACATTGATGTCGCCTACGTCCAGATACTTATCCAGTTCATGCCAAATACAGTACCATCTGTTATTCGTGCTTGTGGATGTATTACACGCTATTAGGTATATTTCAGTCACTGACAAATTTTTTGTCAGCTTAATTTACATT
The DNA here is from genome assembly GCA_034552555.1 of Semaprochilodus insignis. NCBI lineage: Eukaryota > Metazoa > Chordata > Actinopteri > Characiformes > Prochilodontidae > Semaprochilodus > Semaprochilodus insignis. The sequence continues at coordinate 9,273,185 of CM067484.1, read as the reverse complement.
GAAATTAACATCAAATTGCGAAGAACATAACTTTACAAACTTCTGCTCATATTCTGATACATGCTGTAGTTCCTCAGGACGCTCTAACAGGCCCTGATACTTTTGTATTTCTACTGAAGCTGGTTGTTGGAAAGATACTCATTACTTCATTGAAGTAACAGCTCTCGTACCTCACTATGCGTTCAGACCTCTCGGTCCAGTGCGCTATATGGTCTTTGACAAATTTAGAGAAGTTTATTTATGACATTTCAGCCACGTACGCATACAAGCGCCAGCTGCTGCTTTGACTGAAGTTGCCTCCACGGTGAACTCAGGCACTTCTACACGCCGCTGTACTGTTGTTTTACTGACATTAGCCAAGCCTTCTTTTCAGCCCCAGCGTGTCTGCGCCATTGCCCTTTTAAGGACGCTAGTGGGAAGCAGGAGAATGACGTTTACAGCAGCGAGCCAGGAGCTGCTCTCAGCGCCAGTGGAGCGGCGGGGAGGACGAGACACGGTGAGTAACACAGCCAACTTCACCACCTCACTCTCGGCGATCAAACCTGGTCGTACATACGGCCCTGGCTCCGGACAGACATTTACGATCGAAAACGAGTCTGAAGTGGAAGGTCTCGGGGTGAATACGGGCGGCTTTAAAACTCAAAAGCCAGGCGAAATACACTGAAGCACAGGCCGGCGGAAGGGAGCTGGTTAGCTAGCTTAGCTAACTTAGCAGACTCCTGCGTTTAAACACCGCACTATTTGGCTAGCTGAATTAGCTTAAGCTAAAGGAACCGCCGTCATACATCATACATTTCAGGGCTGGAATATGGCGGCGTCCGTTTAGAAACTGATGCTCATTTTACAACTTTCTTCTGGCCTTCATTTGAAAAGTGTCCGCTGTCTGCCCGGAGCTGTCACACAGCAGCCTTTTGTGAGCATAAAATGTAACCGGAAGGTACATAAAACTTGAGTTTGTTAGCCAGTTAGCTAGCTAGGTGTGTCGCTGTCTGGCTAGGCTAAGCTAACTAGCTAGCTAAGTTAGATAGCTGGCTGCTCATATTGAGTTGGGTGTTAGCTAAAGCTGTCTGGTCGGGGGCGAGTTAGCAGATGTTTTATGTAGAGCCAGTTGGCTAACTTGGGAGATTAGCCCGTTGGGTTTAAACACGGGATTTTCTAGCTGTCGTTGGCTGTCACCTCTCAGAGACAATCTGCCTAAGCTAGCTAGCTATTTACGAAGGCTTAATTTGCGGGTTCATCGACGAGGCAACCTGTGACTGTTATGCTACAGTAACAGTCCCCCTACGCCTGTATGTGTCAGTTAATGTTAACCCAGTTAGTTGGTTAGTTAGGTTAATCTTCTCTTGCTTGCTGTAGTAGATTATTATTGCCATGTGTAATTTTGTAGACAGCTGACAGGAGCTCTTAGAACTGCTCTCTTAGTGAACTCGTAGTGAACTGCTGGTTAATTGAAAACAAGTAAGTTACTTAGATATGTGCCAGCTCGTACCAGTACCAGTTTCATCGTACTGACATCTACACATCATATTTTCATGCTCTTCTAAGTGGTAATTTGTTCCCCCTCCAGTCTAAAAGCAGTTATGTCCTAGACATCGTCTAGTAAATTAAACCCTTGCCATCGGAGGTGTGTTAAAGGGAAATTCCACTGAATGTTTAGAAATGTCTGTATAATTCAGTGGTGGGGACAAACATTTGAGTCTTTCAGACTGGGTTGGTGTGGATTGGTTAGGTGTAGAGAAGCTCACCAACAGATTTATTTGGAATGGTAGTGATACCAGGGGTCACAATGCCTACAACCCTGCTGTAGAACATGTCTCAGACATCAAGGAAATCTGGCTTGTAGAAGTCCTCACTTGTCTGGTTCCTATCTCCAGAGTTTCTCTAGAAGAAAGTCTTTCACACCAAGTCACTCTGACTGAGCTTGTAGACATGTTAGGCTAACCATTTAATTATGCCAAAATTAAAAAAAGAAATTGGTGGACTTCCCCTTTAATGTTCAGAGAGATGCTGGTTCTGTAACTGGGCTAAATCTCTGCCACACATTTCAAAATGCAGTCGCTGGAAAAACACTACCTGTGTTTTGACTGGTGCCAATTTCCGTGCGTTCCAGTAGATCCTGAGTGGGACTGTTTTAGCCACAGTTATCATCAATTTTCAGCCGTGCTGCATAGAGCACATACCTGGAGTGTCCTATTAGGAAACTTTTCCTTAGTGACATTGAGAGTCAGTCAGTCGGGGTTTTCGGCCTTTCGTGCGTAGAAAAGTTGCCATCTTCGTCTCGAGTGTGTTCGTGTTTGCAGCGATTCTCTGTCCACATTTTGAAACACCCCAGATTCTTGCTAACCTTTGTGTCTGTCTTACCAACGAGGAACTTTCAATGTATACAGCATCAAAACCGTTCACAGTTTCTGCCTAAATCAACAAAAGTTTTGGCACTGATCAGAAGAATTTCCTTTTGATTTGTGATATCTCCAGTGAGTTTAGGAGTCTGTTTACATCTTGCATGGACATGTGTTTCACATCCAGATTGTATCTGGATAAACCTTGGCCGGATTCCATTTACAGTTTTCACTAAAATGTGTCCCCAGTCTGACCAGAGGAGATCTGATTTTTCGTTTCCCTGTAAGAAGCACATCAGTGCATCCATCGTTTCTCTTTTCCTTCTGATTATTCTCATTCTGTTGCCATAAGAATCAACAAGCGTTTGTTGGGTGCTTTCATCTGGCCAAGAGTGCGCAAGAGCATTGCGTGTCATCTGTGTTACCTTTTCTTTTTGTTTACCCGTTTACCTGCTAATCAGCACTCGTATTCACACATTTCTTGACTCTGGTCTAGATTGGTTTCTGACCACTTCCGATGATGGTCCGAGGGATCTGATCATGAAATGTGCGGAGTTCGTTTACACCTGCCTTTTCATGTGGTCAAGTAAAATCTGAACGCAGTGATCTAATCACAGAAAATGCGTGTTGATAGAAGGTGTAAACAGTTTTCTGACACAGAATTTAGACTGTTTACTTGCTCTGTGCCATGAATAGTTGCAGGATTTGGATAGGGAAAAGTAAAACGGCCTTTAACTGAATCACTTTAGTACAAGCAAGTATCAAAAAATCCTTGTCGTTTGAATCCAATTTGTAGCATTTAGGTAGTTGGTCATATCAGCACTTAGTGATTCATCTACGGTATGCTGTAGTCAGTAAATATCCATTTCCTGAAATTCGCCTTAATTTCTGGTTAAAGCCGTGACACACTTTCAGTTTGTAAGTTGAAGAAGGTATCAAAATGTATCTTTGAGTAGTAAGCATCAAAACTATTTTGAGCAATACCCTGATCTAGTTGTGATGGTTGACGCACAAGCCAAAGGTATCTTAAGCTGCAAGTCCTGCTTTATATTATACCATTTTGGTAACTGAGTGTTGTTGGTATAAGCAACCGTAGTCCTGGGTTAAATCATGCTGTCATGGTGGTGCGTCTTAGGGGTTGCTTTCATAAACATTGATTATGCCTAGACTTTGATGAAATGGCAATGCCAATGGTGATTCACTGTGGAAAATTCATATTTAATTTTGCATACAGTTACTCCGGGTTTGGAAAACTAGCCCTAGAACTTTTTGCTCCAGACTCCAGTTTAATATTAAAGCTTAGAAGATCATTGGCAGTGTTGGTTATGGTAATGGATCCTTGTAATGCTGAATGTGTAGTGAGTAGACGGTATCTGCATGTTAGAGTATGAAAACCTGGAACACTCTCCGAACTCTTAGCAACCTCTCAGAGTGGCATTCCATACTGTTTACTGGATACACAAGCAGCTGAGCAGATGATCCTGACAGACGGCCTCTTTCTCAATCACGAATTCCCCTTCACTCTTGTCCCTCAAACAGTAGGCTAGCTGTTCAGTCCTGTCACTCACTGTATGTTTATGATATTATGTAATTATAATAGTAGTTCTAGTAGTGTCATGTTCCTTTTATAATAAGCTATAAGTGTTCCATCTTTGTTGGTAAAAAAGAGCTGCAGGTGTTTCTTTTATAGTGGCAAAAGAAGGAAGCATTGACTCATTGGCTGAAATCAAATTGATACACAGTCCTACCTCAAGTGTGTAACACGGAACATTAGAACATGTAAAATAAATAAATTAGATTTTATGTAGTGATGTTGACTGTTGGCTGCAAATTCCTAAGGTAATGAAAATTGCAATGACACAGTGAATTCAGTTTAGACTTTAAGACAGATGTTTAGGGTAAGCAAAAAAGCAGCTAAATTGCATGTTTTTTTTTTTTTTTTTGTTTTTTTTTTTTTTTTTTGCTTGGTTCTTGAAAAAATTCCATTCCATCACTGTCACTGAGATTTTGTGCGACCTGGACGTAAACATTACAGGCTTTCTGTGGTAAAAATACTTTACCTCATGTCCTCATCTCAAACTATTCCCGTCCGAACAGTACTACAGACAGCAACGTATTAGCTTGGCCAACGTTCTCAGAAATGTTTGTAATTTTTTTAATAACCCTCCTTTGCTTTGTAGTGTGTTATTAGTCTTGCAGGGCCGGACAAGGTCTTGTAACGATAACATCAGATTCTGAGTTTTCAAATCCGAAATTTAAAATCCAGTCCGATACCTTAGTAGCAGGTGATGGTGCACTCCGCAACATTGTCAGGCGAATAAATCCCTCGGTAGCCCATGAATGTGACTCAAGTTAGCATAGCTATAAAGTTCCCGCAGAAACTCCATTTAAGCATAGAGGGGGCATATCCTTGTTTGTGGCAGATTTTATTGCAGTCTAGCACTAAAATTAGGCAGTGTGAGAGTAGTGTAGTATAACTGGCTAAAAGATTTTTGCTGTAGTAGTAGGTGTTTACACTACTTGTGAAAGTCATTGTTTCCTTTTAAACTGCTCAGATGACGTGCGTCCTGCCTAACTTTACATGTGTAGGCCAGTGGGGTCAGTTAGCAAGGGCCACTTGTATTGCAAGCTTGGTTTGTTTCACAGGTAATTTTATTCATGTAACTTGTTGAATATGAAGTAGAACTATAGACTTGATAAGGTACTGTGTTTCAGAATTCGATAAGACACAGGGCGGATGATATTCCTTTCTGGTGTGTGGGTGGTCATGTGTGAATTTAAAAAAAAAAAAAAGACACCCGTAGTGAGAAATAGTTCTTTATCCTTATGTGGCTCTGCTTTTAACTCTTTGAAACTAAGCAGGGTGGTGCAGTAGAGCCAGCATTTGATCACAGGAGACACAATTCAGACTTCATTATATTAAAGACTTCATGCTTGTGAAAGATGTTGTCTTTATGCGAGTGTGAAATTAATGTTAACGTTGGAATGCACCAGACTTTAATTTTTAGCCATAGAATGAACAAATAAGTAAGCTTTATTTAGACTTTAGTATTTTGATGGTCACAAGTAGTAATTTTTGTCTCCATATTGGGAAAGTAAATATATATTAATAATATAAATAAATATATGTAGCAAGTAAATACCTGACCTTCAGTGATTAGATTTGATTAGGTTTCTATTTAACTATTTAACCATAAAATTTAAAATTTCACCATGCAAATTAAGCATCCAGTGCAGTAAAAAATACTGTGTGTGCAAAATTATAACTGGAACAAGTATTTACATGGTAGTAGATTATAGGGCCATAGAACCATTTTGGCAAAATATCTAGTTGGAATTGTTTGTCTAAGAAGACCAGATTTTTTCTGGTTTGAGGCTTGATCTCTTAACCCAGTGCGCTAGCCTGCTGTTTGTTTGTGGTTGTGATGTCATAGCACATGGATATTTGGTTGCTTCAGACTTGTCAAATTAATCTTAAAGTAGTTCACAATTACTGTTAGATTAGGCTAAGCTTTTTTTTTTTTTGTTAAGATTTGCAACGTATTGATATTGATGGATTATAAGGCGATAATAAAAAATGAAAATTGCAGCTCTTACGATTTGAAGATCTCACTCTTTCATATTGTGATTTCAATATAAAAACGGATGCATCTTTTAACTTGGGTACAATACACACTGTAAATACAGTACAGCAAGTAATATTGAGGGTTTTATGTTTAAATATAGGGTAAGAATTGAAATTACATTATGAGCTCATACTCTGTTCTAATACTCTGTTCTTTGTTCTAATTAATTGCAAAGTTGAAGCAGCTGACTCTCCCGTTTCAGGTCGGTGCCTTGATGCATTGCTACTTCTTGAAAAGTGAAAAATGTTGAATGCAGCCCCTGTGCCAGTATTACATGGTTTAGTTTTTCTTGAAGCACAGTCCTCCTTGTGACAGCTTTGACCAGTCTTTGTGGTTTATGAACATTTGCAGTGTAGCCTAAAACAACTCAAGTATCATTTGTCTTAAATATGTAACTTTGAATCTTCGATTATCTGAGTTCAGGATGAGGGGAAAGGGAGCACTGGAGGCACACCCAAGGAAAGAGGTGTTTGTCCTGGGCTATATCAAATGCCCTGTGACCTTACGTTTCTAACACACACAAGTCTGTTGACTCATTTGTGTTTGTTTTAATGATAAAGGTTCCATATAGAACACACAATTGAACAGTAATGGAAAAACTAGGTTTAACATTTGGGATGTTCTGTGTTCCCCTTCCGGACAGTTTGATTTATGCTTTGGGGAAAATATTCTGGATCTGGAAACATTTGGGTTTTGGCACAGTGTTTTAGACACTGAGTGAGGTGTGTGTGTGTGTGTGTGTAAGAGAGGGAGAGAAAGTGAAACAGTTGGAGAAGCACTCAAAAGTGCTGATTTCATAGAATTTCAGCTTGCTTTATGAGTTGCGAAGGCCTTTTAGTTTCATTCGCTTCCACTTTAAAGAGAGAATTCTAGTTTCAGTTGTTTCAGGCATTAAATTAACCAGCCTTCACACAGTTAGGTCCTTTAGTCAGAAACTTCCTGCTGGACAGAAGGAGAGTTCAGCAGAACTATGAAACTACCTTTGATCCATTCGCATCCTTGACCACAGCAGAATGTACAATGCAGACTCAAGGCTAGACTGCAAACAAAGCACAGCAAAGGGATAGCTTCAAAATGTTGTGATGGCTCCGCCAGCAGAGATCAAAGGGCTCTCTTCTGGATTCGCTGTGGTCTCCCACACCCAGGCTTATTCTTCTAGCATGAAAATGAAATGAAAAGTGTATATGCCCTAATCACATGTTCTGTGTCTACATTTTTTAAAATCATTTTTTGCAAAAATATTATTCACAGAAATGAAGGCTACCTCCTGCATTTAAGCAGCGAGAACTCTGGATGTTTCCTTTTATTTTCTTTCAACAATTTCGTGCTTTAATTCCTGAGTTAGATTGCTTATTGAGTGACCATGTAAACATCATAAGGTAATTTCACCTTGCTAAGTTTGTCCTGGGGGGAAAAAAATGAGGAAATTGAATGGAAAGTATTAAGTGTGTCATCTTGTTGGGTTTGTTTGTTTGTTTGAATGTAATAATAGTGGACAGTTGAATGATGGTGTGCCTTATGGAAAGAAAAGTGCCGAGCGTGGTTTAACTAAGGTGGTGCTCGATGGTGGTTACATCGATAAATATAGGGTCCTTGTTGCAGCAATGGAATAAGGAGGCTTTACAAAGCTGCTGAAAACCACTTACCGAAGATACCAGTTACCCATTCGTAACTTGTCAAAAAATGTACACGTTTTGGAAGGAAACCCAGTCTTTGTATCTTATTTTGGTCAAATCTGTTTTAATAAAAGTGGTTATGATGTCTCACATGTGACTTTGATTAACTGAACATTTAGCCCACTATATATTAAGATATGTATTGTGCATCACCATTCAGCCTAAAAATATCAAGACATTATTTTTGGTTCATTTCTCTTTTGTTTTACACTACCGACTTTGGCAGTAAAAACACAGCTAATGCCGAAGGATCTCATTTAATGCAAGGTTTATACAGTATTTTAGTGTTATTGTAGGTAAATAATCACACTACTTGATCACATCAACAGAGACATTTGTTTATTTCACGTTTTATTTTTTCCAGACTTTGTAATTTCACGACTGGGTGTGCTTCAGGTAAGTGATGGATTTTCATCATTTGTGCCCAAATCTCTGCTTGTTTCCATGTCATTTGAAGGCTTCCTGAATCAGACGTTATGTCATTAAAAGTGGTCACATTTGGGGTGTGTGTGTGTGTGTGTGTGTGTGTGTGTGTGTGTGTAAACTTTGGTGAAAAGCGGCCGTTGTGTGTGTGTGTATATAGTAAGCAAAAATAGCACTTTCGTTGACTTGGGTAAAGAGCTGCCTGCACTTGCTGACTAAAAAAATATTACTGTGGTTGATTAAGAATACGCAATAGTTAATGAACATGCCGTGATGTGAGTTGTAAATAGGAAACATGATGTCCATTTAGACTACGGCTGAAGTGTCATTTCTGAGGGAAATGTGTGATTACAGTTGATGTGTGGATATATATAACTGTGAGTAAGTTCCTCTGATTATTTTATTTTTAATACATATTTAAAGTACTCTCAACCTTTTGTATTAGTTGCGGTTTCTATGGAGGCCTCACTGAAACCTGAACATGACGTGAAAGAGGAAATAACTACAGAATATTTTGTTTTCATTTTGCCGAAGCTGGTAATGAGGGCTGGTTCATCTGGCTTTTAGTGTGAATGCTGAATTTTTGGAATGAAGGCTTGAAACAATAATCTCTTGTTCTGCTTTTTCAGCTGTAACCCATACGAGAATGTGTCTGTAGGTTGCGAGAGGTTTGTGAGGGCTTGTACAGATTTGCATGAGCAGAACTCTTCATAGAGAAGCATGACAGCTACTGGCTATAGTCACTGTTGTTGGCCGTTTTCACCCTCTTACCTGTTTTAATCTAAACTCTGCTTGCCTTCTCTGAACATCTGAAGTCGGGAGTTGTCATTTGCAGTGTGTGTGTGTGTGTGTGTGTGTGTGTGTGTGTGTGTGTGTGTGTG
>CM067484.1:9212246-9264232 GCA_034552555.1 Semaprochilodus insignis | reverse complement strand
GTGTGTGTGTGTGTGTGTGTGTGTGTGTGTGTGTGTGTGTGTGTGTGTGGGCAGGACTTTTGAGTTTCGCTGCACACTCAGGCTGTTGTATAGGGCGTTGTCAGGGCTCCAACTCAATAGGACACTGAAGTATGAGCAGGCAGTGATCACAATAGGGTCCACATGGCTTTCGGCAATGCTTCCTGAAATGATTTAATACCAGTTCTTATAGTGTAGCTCTGAAAGTTGCTGAGCTATGCTGTACAGAACAGCATTGCTTCCAATTACCATGCATGGTACTGAAACTAAGGCCAGGCTGTTGTAGCATCGTGATTTCAAGCCATATTGTGATTAAGCCCACATGAAATTAAGTTATTGCAGTTTATAGGACAAAGCTTGTGATTTGTCGTAGTGTTCATTTAGTCATTTGGAATTTCATTGGTCAGTTATTCTTGTGAATAGAAGAAAAATAACTTTGTGAAGGGGAGCATGGTGTGGAAATGAAATGTGATGTTATACACAAATAAAATAAGAAAGCTGTTGAATATCACTCTGAGAACTGATGATTATCATGAAGTTCAACAACAGATGTTTTTCTTTTTGCAGCTTATTAATTTACAAGAACATAATATGCAAAAATACCATCAATATTGTTGTGATGCATTAAGAAAAGGGGTGATAGGGTTTTTTTTTTTTCCCCCTTTTTGTCTTTGAAGCCAGCAACATTTTCCATGAGCTTCCTCTGAACTATGTCAGTACTTTCTCTAGTCCGTTGCCAGTTTTGTCCAAGGCAGCATTGAGCATGCAAGCACTTTGACTGTGTGTATGTGTGTCTGTGTGAGTGAGATAAAGCAGCATAACAAGCGCTGTTTGCAACCGCTTTAGCCCTTTTTTTATCAGTGGAAGTGAGCAAGAGGGCGATTAGCCTCCTATTTACCAAATAGTGTGTTTCTGGCTGCTATCAAACTGCAGGCTTATCTCTGCAGCTGGCATTAATACAGAGCTGCAGCTAACGCTCATCCACATACGGAATTGCTAACCTGTTAGCACTTTGCTTACGGTCTGATCCACCTGGTGCTGTCTAAGGCTAGAGTGGTGGTGTAGTTGTTGTACCTGCGCACGGACGTAGCATTTACATCTGTGTGAGCTTATAGAATAGACTTTGCTGTGGTTTTGTTTAACCACCCATCCAATACCTAAAGTCTTTAGATATTTAGATGAAGGTACACGTAGAGAAGGGGATTTGTAATAGTGGGTATAAACTGCAGCCATGAGATTGATGCAGGTTCCACTGAATTCAGTCCTGTAATTTGGCCTCATTATTGTCTTTTGTATGTATGGAGGTAGCCTGCATTTTTGACATAGATTTGTGCTAATATAAACGCTTGTTTGTGAGTTGGCGAGAGAGAACAATGCTTGCTTCGTGCCACTCTCATTGCTTTCCCAAGCTGAGGCGTGCATTAGCAATGCTAATGAAGTCTGTGTGTAAGAGAGCGAGAGTTGTTGGCACTGCCAGGCAGTATATAAGAGAGGAGTGTCTATGATTCCTCATTTGCCTAGATTTCGGAGCCGATTTGGAAGCAGTTGAATTTGACTGAACTGGTTGATTGTCACACATTATGCATCAGTGCAGTTTAATTTGTTTTTCCCTAATGGGCCAGCTACAACTTCATACTACACAGTCATAGTATTGGGGTTTGATTACACACATGGAATTTCAGTCGTAGTGTGATTTTTCATAGCGCTGAAAAGTTATTAAACATTATTATAATGTTGATAAATTGTATTTTTGTTAGCTTTTCGTTTCTGTTTTCAAAGTGACCTCCATCCTAGAGTGAGGTAAACTGAAGAACAGTTATTGTAAGTTATAATAATTTATAAGTTAAAAATGAAGCATAAAGTAACCTCATGCAGCATATACAAAACTTGGTTCAATGTTCACTCTTCAGTCACCGGAAAAGAAGACATTCTGGTGTAAGTTTGTGTCCCGGAATGTAACTGCTGGCCAAATTTAGGTGCAGTGGAAAATTTGCCTAGTAAATGGTAGGGCTGTGTATTGGCATGAATCTGGTGATGTGATTCGATATATTGTGATGCTGTAAGCAAAATGATATTGCAAATTTATTTCCATTTAAATTTTTATTTTTAGTATATTTTTTACACCCGTAGTAAATTGTAACAACCAATGTTGTCGTAGGAACGTTCTAAGCTTTGTCAGCTTCTGTCATTTAGATGTAGTTCGCAGCTACTTCAAAACACTACTGAACATCCAAAGCTCATCCTGTCAGTGTTGCATACATTAGCTAGCAAACTACATACAAGTGATGTAATTAACTTTAAAATACAGCTCATTTTTGTAATCTTCTTGTTGGGCCATGTTGTCATCCTGGAGACTTGCTGGCCTTGCATATAGTGCTTTATTATGTCGCTGTTCGTTACCTGTTACTTAATACTGTAGCTCAAACTTGTGGGCAAGCATGTATGTACGACTGCCTGGTGAAGAGCATCTCATTGTTTTTTCCAAGCATTGCCAAAGATTTGTATTGTAACAGTTTGTCATGTTTACAGGCCGGATTTAAGCTGAATAACATTATTAGGGGATTCATTAACATGAGTCATGAAAATGCAGTTTTTAAAATGTATTTATTTATTTTATTTTTTGCAGCCCTGAAGTGTCACACCCATGTTCATATGCAGATGCAGGGTTTTCCTTTTCCAGCGAGTAGCAAAATTATTGTGTGGTTTAATGATGGCTGTAGGCACTGTTGTCATAACGTCATCTGTGCCTGTCAGAACCCTACTGAAAGCCTTTGTGGCTTCTTCTAGTTACTGCTTTAATGTTTGTGAAGAATAAACTTGCACAGTGAAAGACTGGCTTCTTTTTCCCCAGCACACGTTTGTGAATTTTTATTTATTTATTTATTTATTTATTTATTTTAAATAGTGTCTTACATTTTAGGCTATTTTTGGGCTCCCTGTCAATACTATTGGAAATCTGATGTGTACATGCTTTTAACTCATGGAGAGAGTGCAGAGAATCAACCTTCTATTCACATGCCCTGACATTCCTATTCTTGGAGCTTTATTCAATACTTTTACATTACAGTGCTGCTTTCAATCATTAAGAGAAAGGATGGATGTATTGGAAAGCCAGCTCTGTTGTGGAATGGTTTGAGAAAGGGAGTGAGTGAGCTGTCCTTATATGGCTTGTTCAGAGGGAGATGGTGAGGAGAGAGTGAGCAGTGCAGGCAGTGAAAGAGCAAGCAAGAGTACTCAAGTGTTGTTGCTTGGGTAGCCTCTGTAAAACCCATAAAAATTAGTATTGGGTGTAGCAGAGTCGCTGAAATTACTTCCTACCACAAGTCCTTTTTTTTTTTTAAATATAACTAACCTATGCAAATGAGGCCTTTGTGTAGCTGGATCAAGCAATCTGTAAGGGAACTGAACCAGGCCAGGGTGGGGTGAAAGAAGAGGTGCAGCGAAGGAGTCTGAGAGAATAAGCATGTATCTGCAGACCTGTCTGAAGTGCAGCTCTGTTTTGGCATCTCTATGGAGATAGAACGCCAGTAAGAGAAAGAGAGTTGAAATTGAAACAGAAGTTAGGAACTGGGTTGTAACCTCAGTGTGACAACCACAGCCCTGACTGAAACCCTTAAACCCTCTGTCACCTCTCCCCTAATCCACTCTGTTGATTTCTCTGCAAAGCCAAAACCCTCAAACCTATATCTGCTTAGCAAGATGTAGGTTTTACACTTTGGTCGTTAACTTGTTTCTGCTTGTGGGTTTTGGTTGTTTGTTCTGTACGGTTGCTGTTTGTTGAATGATTTCTACTTGCCACGTTTGCAGGACAAACATTTATGTTATGTACATTTATGAATTCTACTAATGTTTATACCCTGTGAATCAATAAGCCTTAGCCGCATACTAATGGAGTCGTTCTCTGATCTGTTGGCAGGCTGTAGAGGCGAGCACAGAGAGACCCCAGCATGCGTGAATATAAGCTTGTGGTCCTGGGCTCAGGAGGTGTGGGGAAATCTGCACTGGTAAGGAAGAAAAGATAATATTCTTATGTATCAAACCATGAGTAGAGTATGGCAAGAATGTCAACTCGTGTATCAAAATTGACCTTGTTTTATTTCTGAATATTTTAATAAATTCTGCATGTATTTGGATAGTCTACACAAAAAACAGCAGCTGTCAGAACACTGTTTTACCACAGCCCTGTTTGATTGCAGTGCATAATTGTGATCATCTCTTTGTGTCCACAGACAGTCCAGTTTGTTCAGGGAATATTTGTGGAAAAATATGACCCCACAATAGAAGACTCATATAGGAAGGTATGATGAACCCAGATGAACAGTAACATTGGTTCAGCTGACAGAGTTCTGATTTGTAATTAGCTAATTCTTTCTCCTTGTGGGTCACGCTTCATGTTTTGGTTGTCTGTCTCTCTCTTTCTCTCTCCCTTTCTCCCACCCCAGCAAGTAGAAGTGGATGGGCAACAATGCATGCTAGAAATCCTCGACACAGCAGGCACAGTAAGTGCAGCTTCAGCCTGCAGCATTACATGTTTTGCTTATGCTCATTTATGCTTTTCCAGTAAAATGTAAGAACACTAAAGCTAATCAAATAAAGACTTCTCTCCTCTCAGTGTTAGAATGCTAGTTGTGGGTTAGCCCTGCAAGGTGTCAAGCTCAGTTCAACTAATTAATGTATATCACAGATATAATGAAAATATTGAACCATGTTTTGGTGTGTTTGTGCACGTCCTGTAGGAGCAGTTCACAGCGATGAGGGACCTGTATATGAAGAACGGGCAGGGCTTTGCTCTGGTCTACTCCATCACTGCACAGTCCACCTTTAATGACCTGCAGGACCTGAGAGAACAGATCTTACGGGTTAAAGACACAGAGGATGTGAGTATTGCTGTTGCGTCTTTAACAACAACTCTAACCTTATCTTTTTAGTCCGACTCTAGTACAGGATATAAAACCTGACACTAGGAGTGAGAAGTATGCTTGAACGTGAATGTGGATATGACCTTGCCCTATTATTTACCTTTTACTGTATTAACCCCATTAAAAACCACAAACAGCTCCACCCTCAGAGTTATTACAATGAGCACAACCTCCTAATTTTGAGCAAATTTAAATAATTTTCAAAATTAGAATTACGTAACCATTAACGAGTGGGGTTACAAGGTTAGGGCTTCAATGAAATTGCATTGAAATTCAGTTTGCTAATTAAAGTATTTGAAAATTATACAACTATTTATATAACCAATACTTGGACCCTTTTATGAAACCAAAAGTCAGAAAGGAAATGGTATCAAGCCACATGTTAACAAGTCAGCAGAAGCATGCAGTAGCAGCATATCTAAAGACAGCAAGAGAATCTGCCTCCATGTCACACACAAACAGCAGCCTGTGGTTAGACTTCATGGCAGTTGAGTCTTCCTGTTGAACTGTGAAGTTCTTGGCTAAGTTAAGTGAAGAAATCCAACCAAGTCTTCAGTGTAGGACCACCACACAGTCTGGTCCTCAGCTTACTTTCTACTCTATTTTATGATACAAGATGATGTCTATTTTAACACCAGCTGTGCTCCCAATATGTTTTCTACTCCAAAATCCTTGATATTCTAGATATCATGCAATTCGTTTCATTTCTAAGGAAAAAAATCAGTGTCTTTTAAAATACCTTTATCGCATAGAACCTGAAATGTTACTCTCCTGATTACTGATAATGAGTTGACCAAAAGTTGTTTTCTTTAATTAAGACAGGTTAAAAAGATGCTGCTTTTCACACCTTCCTCTGCTGCTTATCACTGATTCTTTCAGACAGCCTCAGTAACATGTTAATTGTTGCCAAACTGGGCTGTGATCTGTGGAGCAGCAGTGCCTCTTTCTATTAAAATAATTGCAGTGATGCTTTTTCATACCTAATAGTAAGAAAAAACATATGTATCTATTTTCTTTAGGCGTATGTATGTATGTATGTATGTAATTTATTTAGGAGGGGTGGGTGGTGTACAGCAATATTGTACATTTAATATAAAATATTGTATGACTTTCACTCTATGCTGCTCACCAATCTTAATTCTTTTGCCTTGTCCTGAAAGGCCATAGCAGCCTTACATTCCACAGGGTCCCCAGGCAGTACCGCTGTAAACTGTAAACATTTGAATGTGGGATGCAAGTTAACGGAACTTCAATTGATTAATCTTCTGCAATTAATCCTTCATTAAGAATGTCCTACAGCATCGTAATTAAACAAGTTTCTTTCAAAGACACACAATGGCCACCTATGGCTTGGTATCACCCTTAAATTGTCTGCATAATCTGTGCAGTCCACTTCGCAGGGAGCTACGAGGGCGATTTGGAATGCACCTCACGTCTTGTAGTAGACATCATCACCACATCCTGGTCACGGTTAATCAGTGTTTAATTCTGGTTTGAGCAGTCACAAGTCAGTACGTCACACACAAGTCCCATATGTGTGAATGTAAGTGCGATCATGTAATGAGATTATCTCTGTCTGCAGGTGCCAATGATTCTGGTGGGGAATAAGTGTGATCTGGAGGACGAGAGGGTTGTGGGGAAAGAGCAGGGACAGAATCTTGCTCGTCAGTGGAATAACTGTGCCTTTCTAGAATCCTCCGCCAAATCAAAGATCAATGTCAATGAGGTGAGTGAGCGTTCACTATACGTTTATCTCGGATCTCGTACCCAGTCATCTTATCCAGTTATTCTAGGCACTTAACGTGAAAGCTGTCCAGACCATTATGATCTGCTTTCCTGGATGTAGACTTTATCAGACATCATTATTGTTCACTAATCTGAGATGTTTGCAAATTAATCAGCTTTGGTTTGAAAAGGCCTCCTTGCTTGCTTGGAAACTTGTCTACAGCCATTCATTTTGTGATTAGGCTTAATCTGCTCCTGTAAAGCCAGACCCATTTACTATTAATAGCCCTTGCTACTGTTTTAAGCATTATCTGTGTCTTGTCTTTTTGCCAGATTTTCTATGACCTGGTCAGACAGATAAATAGAAAAACGCCGGTGGAAAAGAAGAAAGCCAAGAAGAAGTCTAACTGCACACTGCTCTAAAATGCACACACATACCCACCCCAGCAGCAGCTCTGAGCCAGGTAATTATTGCTGTGCATGTCAATCAATAACTAATATTTCAGTAAAAAAAATATTTTTGTTTCGCATATCATGCGTTTTTAAGTACTCTAGAATATGCAACCACTTCTGTGGCTCTCAGATAATTGGTATGTCTAAAAAGCTCAAAAATGGTTTGAATGCCAGTACTCTAATTTTTTCGAGTTCGAGTCCTGTTTTCCCCCATTCTGTGGTGAAGATATCCCATTACTCTTACACTGCTGAAACAATGCTGTGCTTTTTAACAGAATGTGTTAACCTTCCCAGCATTACTGGTGGATTATTAGTTAATGTCTACAGTGTTTAGTACTACCTTGAGAGAGGATACACTTCATTGGGCCCAAATAGAATTAATCTATAGCTGCAGAGCAACATCACCTCCTATTGGTGGTAAATGGTAGTGCATGTAGATTCCTCTGGTTCTTGCTTAGAAGTGTTATTAATCCAGTTTATTAAAAAAGAAACATGTTTAATTCTGTACCAGTATGTTTAGCTTTTCAATAGGTGTTGTAATATACAAGAATTTAAGATCTTGGTTAAAGACAGTAGGAAAATGTATGACCTGGAAACGTTTGTCACTCTGTTTCTTTCTGTCTAGAATGCTGAAATGAAGACCTGTTGCCCTACTGGCCAGCATTCCAGCCCCATTCAACAGTTATTGGAAACAGTGTCGGCAAAGGCAGAAAACGACTGAGGCTTTATTCCTTGTTTTACAGAAAGGAACGAACAAGAAAAGAGAAGCTTGTCTTCTCACATGCTCTCCATTTCTGCTTTTCCTTCCCAAAAAAATCCGAACCTCAACCTCCCCTCCCCCACAGAAATGATTTTTCTTTCACAAGCGCTTATGGTTTTTGAAATTGCCATTTTTAAAGAAGGACTTTAGAAACGGGAATATTACACGTTCATTTGGAGGGAGTGAATAATGTGCTGTTCGTTCATTAATACCTTTGACAAGCATGGGCACATTAATAAAAATCATATTAATGTTTGCAAAAGTCAAATCATGTTACGGTAACAGGTTTTTTTTTTTTGGTTTTTTTTTGCCCTGCCCCGCCCCTTCATGGCCGCGTCTGTGACTCTTGTTAATCTTCACTCCAGAAGTAGATCTGGGGCTTGATTTTGGTTTTTTTTTTTTTTTTTTTTTTTCCCCCCCTCCATTCATCTGGACCAGCTTCTCGTTTTTTGCCTGAGTGACTTTGTTTTATATTTGAAGTCTCGAAGCTTTCATATTTCCAGTAATATATTCTAATACCATTTTTTTTTTGTTGCATAGAGAAGCTTTGGAAAAAAAAATGGTTCTTTTATTTGAGAGATGGGGAAAAAATAACATAATGGGTTTCTGTCTCATGATGAAAAATATATTGTACTAAAACCAACTCTAATATTTCTTCTTGTGTTCTGTCACACTCAAAGTGGTAATAAGTTTCCAACTTTTATGAACGATTAAATTTTAGTACATTTTCATTAATTTTTTGGTCTTTTGTATTTTGTTTTAGGCTTTTGCTTGGATGTGGATGGTTAGATAGTCCCTTCTGTGCCTGTCTAGGAGAAGAATGAAATCAGGCCTATAACATGGTGTTGACTTCTCCATCTAGAACCAATAATCAGTTCTCCTAATACTGCGATGTCAAAAACCCAATGATAATACGAAGTGAAAAAAGAATCATGTTATAAACTTTTGATTTTATTTTATTTCCTTCTTCATGATTCTCTCAGTAGTTGTTGTGGTGGCGCTAGGTGTATCTGGCCAGCGTTTGCTTTTATTTGAATTTTTTTTGTCTTACTCTTAATCTTATTTTATGATTTTTTTTTTTTTCATTGATTTAAATAAACGTATTTCATATTGATTTGGGTGTTTCTCATAAATGGAATTCTCATGATCTCATCAGTGGCTTGGTTAGGTTCATTGCTGTCACTGCTTCATTGCATTAATTTTGATTACAGACAGCTGTTCCACACTCTGGAGAGCTAGATTATGTCTGTGAAACTACTCACCTTGTTCATATTCCTCCACTAGAGAGCAGCAACTCCCTGCTCATTCACAACGGGGAATGGAACCAAGCAAAATTCCATCATTGAGGGGGGAAAACAAGTATCTTTCCCATCCCAAATAATGCATTATGGAAGTTACTAACTTTTTGCATCAACACCTTCCATATACCTCTATGCTATGAATGTGCTTAAATCATCACACTCAGAGGTACTGTTAAACACTGGGTATAATCTGGGTTTTAGCCAGATTATCTGTGATCATTTCATGTAGTAGCTTTCTGTAAACTAACCTTCATGGGTATTAAAGACTCCACTGGTTCCCATTGGTACCAATGGTTCTGCGAGCCGAACATTTCACACCACACCACTTAGAATGACTTTGTCTTATTAATGTACTTCTGAATAAATTGGTGGAATTGGTCAGTATAAGCATAACATGTAACAAAACTGGCTGTAAACTGAAACCCGAATGGCTTTCTTAAGATCAAATGTAGTAGTACAATACTTTATAAAGTTCTTATGATGCACGATAGATAGATAGATAGATAGATAGATAGATATGCTGGTGAAACACTTTAACTACTGACACTATGTCTATGACAGGAACAGAAGTTTTATTGTGATGTACTATTACATAGCTTATTATAATAATCTTAATAATCTTGTCATCCTTCCCAGCCCTAGTGTAATCTAAGCCAAAAGGAAGGAAATGTTGTCAGTCTTCTCTGATTGGGCAGTCACTCCTTTGTGAGATTGGAACTGCCTTCTCCATCTCTGCGAGAATAGTTTTGTGGTGAATGATTTGCTGACACAGACGTTTGAAGAGGTTTTAAAGGAGTGCAGTCTTGAATGAATAGCCCTCTACCTCTCTGTGCATGCTAGACCTTGACGCTGCTGATTGCCCTGTACGTCCTCTGCATGTTGCAATGGCTCTTGAGGTTGTACGTTTTTTTATAGAGTGTGAAGACACAAAGGCCATCAGTGCACCTTCTCAAACTGCCAGCACTGCATAGATGGATCGGAGCGGAGAGAGTCTGTTCGGGAAGTAGAGTGGTTCTAGTGTGTTCCTGGTTCTAGTGTGTTACTGTTCTAGAATGTCCCCCTCGTCCTATTCACACAGTTCCAGAATAACCTCCTATTTACGCTGTTTTAGAATGTCCTTCTCCTCCTATTCACATTGTTCTAGAATGTCTTCCTTCTATTCACTATGGTCTATTCACATTGTTCTCTTATTCTGGAATGTTCTCCCCCTGTTCTAGAATGTTCTCCTCCTATTTACATTGTTCTAGAATGTCTTCCTTCTATTCACAATGATCTATTCACATTGTTCTCTTCCTGTTCTAGAATGTTCTCCTCCTATTCACATCATTCTAGAATGTTCTCCTCCTATTCACATCATTCTAGAATGTTCTCCTCCTATTCGCACTGTTCTTGAATGTTCATCCATTTCCACTCTGGTTTTTTTGCCCCCTTTCAAGGTTGAAGTATTTTAAACTGCAACCTTTTAAATGTTGGGGAGTTTGGAGAATGTTGGATCAGTGTTCCTGTTCCTTTTTAAAAGAGAATTCCACTGATTTTTCTAAACAGCAAGAAACCATCAGGAACATCTACCTTTTCTGAAGTCTTTGATGTTGTTCAAGTGACTGTTAAAAACTAGCATACTGTTAGCAAGACCTGTAGCCTTTCTGCAAAGCTGGGTCTGCATGGCCGTTGGTGGAGCCTGTCCAAAACTGCCTACAGGTGATCCAGGATGGAGTTGTAGTTGTTAATTTTAGCTAGCCTGCTATAGAATAAGGGTTACAAAAATAAGCCTGGCAGCTTTGCCTAATGACCAATGTGAATGCATGTCAAGTAGAGGGTCACATGGTGGAGAAATGGTGTTTGTTCAGAGTAATCACAGTGTATTTAGGAAATGGTGGTAGATATGGTGTTTGTGTGTTTGTTCATCCAAAACTAGAGATATTTCATGCAGCTAGGTTGATGTATACTGTATTTCATATTACATCATGGCAAAACAAACCATAAGTGCTGAGGAGTTAGCAGGGCTGGTGCTAGAAGACATTCTCTAAGATTTTTCATGTATCGAAAATTCGTACTGCCCTGAGATAGTATATGTGAAACGGTGTCTGTGGATAAACCAGATGTACAGTAGATGGGTGTGCACTTTTCCATTCCATACATTCTTAATGGGAAAAAAATCCAGAGAAATCCATTGCTACACGGAAACCGTGCATCCGACCGAAAAGCTATATACAAGCATACCATTCTCAATCAGGCCAAACATTCCGGAGTTGGAAAGGTGTCCATATTTCGAAACTGGGACTAGCTAGAGGACAAAAAATGTGTACCAAGAACAAGAAGAAGAATTGCAAAGCAACGTGCAGCCATAATTAATATGCCATGCACAAAGGCTGTTGATGACTACAACAACCATATAGGCTGCGTGGACAAGGCAGACATGCTCAAGTCTCTGTATGCTATAGACCAAAAGAGCAAAAAGTGGTGGTAGATTTCACAGCTGTAAATGCCCATATTCTGTACGCCAGGCAGTTTCCAAATGGCAACGTGACTTTGAAGCTGCTGCATTGCTGTGTGGAAACAGGTATAGATGAAAGAAGTTGAATGTGTGTGCCTGAAAGGGGAATGAGCAGTATCTCCTGGCCCATTTCTTCTACATCTACACAAACGCAGGCTGATGTAGCCAAACCAAAGCTTTCTGACAGCAGTGCTTCATCCATTTCCCACTGTCTAGTTGCATTTCCTTCACAGCCAACGGCCTGTAGCTCTTCCAGTCAACTCACTGCAGTGCTGCTGTAGGATCAGATCACATTGTCCTTTATTCATCCTTGTCAGTATGCGTTAGGTTGATTTAGAAGCAGTAAGGATGAGAACCTGACCCATTTTCTATCAGCAGGCCGCATGTGCATGCCTGGTTTGGTATAATCATTCAGCTTTCTGCTCAGTGTTCTGAAAGGAATAGATTAGTGAAAATGAAATGTAGTGTATTAACCAAGACATGCTTGGTTGGTGTCAACATGACCACAACAAGCAGGATACAAATTGCATACCTGCACCACATACTTGCCTCAGACTGTCTTGATGTCTTGTAAACTGTCTAGTAATTTCATAAAGTATGACATAACCAAGCAATGGGAATAGTGTGAATAGCATCACGGATGATGTGTGGCGTTTGGTAGATGTTGGCCATAAGACATGACCTCGACTGTTCTATTGCTTTTATATGAGAGTCCTGCAAAATGAAGAACAGAGTAGAATTTGGAACCATTTGTGCTCAGAGGAATTTGTTTTCCGCATTTAACCCATTTGTGAAACACCAACACACACTAGTGAACACACACTAGGGAGCGGTGAGTACATTCGCCTGGAGCGGTGGGCAGCCCTCTCTACTGCACTCAGGGAGCACTTGGGGGTTAGATGCCTTGCTCAAAGGCACTTTAGTCATTTCCTGTCTGACAGTTCAGGGAATCGAACTGGCCACCTCCAGCCCATGAGTAATGTTAAAGCAAAGAAGACCTCAAACATGTCAACATGTCAAACATGCGGTAATATTAACAGTATTAATAGTATTAACAATATTAATAGTAACTCCTTCCAGCAAGAAAGTAGCAACCTTTTGCATAATGTTTTACTGAGATCACAACTTGTGATTGTTCTGTGATCTCAGGACAACAACAGTTGTTTACTCAAGATCACAACTTATGTGTCCTTTGTTTCAAGATAAGTTGTGAACTTTTGTTATCTTGAGGTCATAAAATAATAACAATTTGTGACAGTTTGTCTATGTTTTTGTACTATGGAAGTCCAGAAAGCCCTTGAGGTCATTGTCTGGACCACATTCCTGAGATCATTGACTTCATGTGACCTCAAGATAACAAATGAGACCAAAGGACAAATCATTGATGATTTGAAAGTCCAGTAAATGATAACTACCTCATGGCTTCTCTGGACTTCCACAGTACAGCTAGAGTCAAGCTGCAGCTCTTCTTCCTCAGTATTTGCCAGATTAACCTGAATGCCATTTTGCTCCAGTAACGCTTTTCAGAATCCATCTTGGTTGATGAAATGGGTTCTTGCCAGTTTTCCACGAAAAGCCGACAACAGGTTAGGAGCAACAACAGGTTCTTACAGAGTCACACTGTGCTTCAGAATCTGCAAGTCAAGTATTTAAGTTGTTATGGTTGTGCACAGCAGATCAGCTAAGATATCAACCCCGTTCTCTTGTCCGGTCTGATTGTGTGATTCAGGCTTATATCCAGCTTTCTGATTGGATGCATGGTTTCCATGTAGGAACAGATTTTTTCAGAATTTTTTCCCATAAAGAATGAATGGGATGGAATAGTACACGTCCATCTATTGTACTTTGGCTCAACCAAGAGACACAGTTTCTGGTACACTATCTCAGGGCAGACCTACAAGCACAAATTTAATGTTGGTTTGACCCGCACTTGTCTTTTTTTCCATCCTTCTTTCCTCCCATAGAGTCACATGAATTTTCTGGCCCACCCAAACCTTATTGTTTCTTTGTCCGACAGCTACCAAACTACATGTACTCACCCAGAGCATATGCCCAAACTCTATTGCACAGACATACTGACCCACACTCCTCTATGTGTAATTTATTCATCCCTCGTTTCGCCCTTAGAGCCCTGTTCATTTTCTGCCCCACTCAAGCCCTATTGTTTCCTTTAACCTACAGCCATCAAACTGCATGTACTCACTCAGGCAGATCCCCAAACTCTAAACCACAGTCATAATGACACACACTCTATTTGTTGTTTATTCATACTTCGTTCCTCCCATAACAGCCACAGCCTAGCAACAAGCTGCTCGACCAGTCTGTGTTCATTTCCTTCAGGAAATGCACTTTTTTAGTTTATTATGTACTTTTATTATGTACTTTTGTGTGCCAAAGACAAACGTTTAGCCAAAAACGGTCAGCTGAAGCATGCGGCAAACTTTACCTAGCACCCATCGGTCAGTGAAAGATCACTAATAAAGTTTGGGTGGCAGCTCATTCAGATTGTGCGTCTATATTACCTATTAAAATATAGGTCAGTCTTAGTTGCCTGGAAGCCTCAATTGTGTTTGTACTTTTGTCCATTCTGATGGTCTATTTGAGATTACTTAACAGCTCAGAGAGGCTTGGGTTATATTAGTATGATGCTAATTGGTCTGTATAAGCTTGTCTTGTAGTCTTGTAGCTTCAATACAAAAGAAGCAAGCAAAATATGTCCTGGCTGATTAACCACCTCTGAGACCATTTTCACCAAGTCGTTCCATAAATGAATGTAATTCAGTAATTCTACTGCAGTTGTTTCCTTATGTGAATTCTGTAATTACACTCTAGTTGAATGTTTTTTGAGACTGTAAGATCTTCTGATGTGACCTGTAGGCTTGGAATTGGAGACATAGTTGTGTCTAGGATCTACCATCCAGATCATAGCATCTAACCTCACATCTGATTGCGCAGGTTACATGCTAGTCAACCTCAGTCATAATACACATAGACAAAATAAAAATGTCTTTACTTTCACAGACTGAAGGGCTGAACCGACCAGTCATTTTAGGTTATATTCAGTAACTGAGATGTATGCAGTGGGAGTAAGAAGGGATTTTGTTTGTTTATTTTTGTGGCTGAGATTTTCATTAGAGGAGAATTCTCATGCTGTATGGGCCAAAAGTCAGACGATGAACAGTGAGGGTTCAGCTCCAGCTTTTAATATGACACTCATAACCAGTGATATATACTGGCCACTTTAACAGGTACACCTTCTTGTATCTACACTCATTGTCCATTTTATTAGCTCCACTTACCATATAGATGCACTCTGTAGTTCTACAATTACAGAATGTAGTCCATCTCAGGGCCCCCACAGGACCACCACGGAGCAGGTATGATTTGAGTGGTGGATCATTCTCAGCACTGCAGTGACACTGAGGTGGTGGTGGTGGTGTGTTAGTGTGTGTTGTGCTGGTGTGAGTGGATCAGACACTTTTAATATAGAGATATAATAAAAAACCATGAGAGTCATGGTGGCTTTTATCAAGGCTGGACTGGTCACACCTCAGTGTGTGTATGGTTGCGTGAGATGGGAGATGACTACAGTTGCTGAGGCAGAGAGAGAGAGCAGGAGGAAGCGATTCTTTGTGTGAGAAGTGGTCTGAGATCAGCAAACAGCTGTACACACACGGTAAAGCATCAGGGGTGATTTATGCTCAAGTGTAACGCTGAATTCTATGACCCTCACACCTGTTTGTCCTGGGGGCTGATTTTTGCTTGTGGGCGTGTGTGGATGTGGACATGTGTGTTCAGAGCCTGTCATTAGTAATAGTTCTTGCACTGATCATCGTCTGTGGATGCCAATAAATGAGTAACCCCAGTAAAAGACTAACCCCTTTAAAACTGGTTCTACATTAGACCCATAAGGGTACCTTTTTGGTGCTATATACAACCAGTCTCCATCAGTCTGAAGAACCATTTCACCATGCTGAGAATTTAAGCATGCAAATGGTTCTTTGAGTGTTCATGGTTTTATTTAGATTCATTGTCTTTACTGAAGAACCTTTGAAGGTCCATCTTTTGGAAGAATGTACTTAAAGCTTTCTTCTTCGAGAGATACAAGTCAAACTCACCTCTGGCTTCAGATCTGAATCAATCAAGGTGTTTCTGTCCATCCCTCCACTGTGAAAATACAACGCTAGGGGAAAACAAAGAAGCAGCTGGTGGTCTCAAAACAAAGGACTGACCCCAACATCATTAAGTTTTGGATAACTTTGATTTTGAGATTATTTATTTAATTAATTAATTTTGGGCAATTGGTGCCACAGAATGTCAAACTGTATTTACATTGGCATAGTTGAATAAGGAGAACTCAGTACATAACACTGACATATCGTGTACCTCAAACAATGTAGTTCCAAATCCAAATCCTGCATTTACAAATGAGATTGGTAAACAGGCTGATTCCCAAATTCTAGACTGTTATGTAGCAGTTTGGCCCATTAGTATTTACACCCCCAAATTTGCATATGACAGACGAACAATGGCAATGAACATGGTGGGCTATGTGTAGAAATCTACCATTCCAGACTGTGAAAGAGACACCTTTCATACCCTTTCCAAGGAAACAAATTGTTAGCAGGAATGATTAAAATTAATTTTAAATGAGGCTGAAGTTCACCAGCTTCTTAATCAAATGTTCCACATTATGTGGTGCCGCAGTTCATTATTTAAGGGAGAATAGATCATTTGCAAATAAAGCTGATGTGAACTTAAGTGTCCATATCAAGATTCTGTTTCACCTTTATTAGCATCACAACCCCAACAGCAACCTGTAGAGTGAGGGACAACTTTAATGTACTTTATGTTGATGTTGAGATCGAAAGCAAGTAGCTAGAACCGTTAGCTGTTAGCAAGCCCCAAGAAACTAAGATTAGCCTTTCTTGCATAGGCTGTACAAGCGAGTAAGAGTAAGAAGCTGGTGAATAGGAAGAACCTCAACCATACCTGTTAAACACTCGGTTCCCAGGACAGAGCATCAAAACTGATGACCTGGCTTATTTACAAGGAGGTTCATTTTCCTTCCCTGTCTTTGTCTATTTTGACATGTCGCTTCTGTGCGAGTCACTGTGGTGTCTCTCTGCAATTCACAGCAGAGCTCATTCAATTTTTCATGAGCTAACCAAAACATGGAAAACAGCTTGTTTCATTGTAGTAGTAGTTCATTTCAAATGAACTGTTTCTGCAGCTTATTAAATTCCACATACAGACTCTATTGAAAAACTGAGACTGAATGGTACATTTTGAAACTTGCATTCATTTCCCTGGGTGATGGGTAAAAATAGTCCTGCCCATGCTGTTGGTTAAACGAGTGCAGTAGTCTTGATCCTGTTTGGCTTAGCTTCTCCATCAGGAAATGTGAGTACTCTACCACAGCTTCCAGGAGAACGCTTGGCCCCTCAGTTTTTAGGCCAATGGCCTCCATGTTGACCTCTCTCATGGCCTCAGTGGATAAGAGGAAAGTCATGCTCCTCTCCGAATTAAGATTTCATAAACAGGAAGTTTGGCCAGACAGTCAGAATAATGAAGCTGTTGGGTTCCTCAAAAAAGGCTTAGTATTATGACTACTGCTAAGTGTAGCTTTAGCAGAACTCCAGTCTTAAAGCTAAAGCTATTTCCAGTGAACTGCAGCACAGACACTGGCTTAGATGAAGCGCTCAGCGTATGTGTGTCCATACGTTCCCATTGTGTGAAATTGTCTTTGTGATAGGATACAGTTTAGAATGCCTCTACAGTTATCCGTTACTACTTCCTGTTTACAGATTCAAAGGACACAGGAAACAGGAGTGAATGACAGGAAGCAG
Source organism: Semaprochilodus insignis (assembly GCA_034552555.1). Lineage (NCBI taxonomy): Eukaryota > Metazoa > Chordata > Actinopteri > Characiformes > Prochilodontidae > Semaprochilodus > Semaprochilodus insignis. Next base: position 9,246,713 of record CM067484.1, on the reverse strand, counting down.
CAGGGCTCATAACCAACCGACTCCGGATCTCTCAGTGCACTGATTTTGTAGCAGTATATGGGTTGGTGCAGATTTACCCATGTTTAATTTGAAAATGATGAACACAGTATAAGGTAACTGCACTGAATATGTTTAATGAAATGATGGCAGTAGTTCTTTGTGATATTGACGTGAAATGCTAATAGCATAAAATTCTTCAAATATATATCATGGAATCACAGTATTAGGTGTCAGTTAATGAGCTCATGCTTACTGAGTGTATCTGCTCATTAGATGAATATCTTACACACCTGAAATAGCATGTTTAAATTGTGTTACATCACAGGGTATTGTAAATATAGGTAATGTTAACCCCACGGAAACCAGTAAAAAAAAAAAAACAGTATTGTGGTGAAAGAAAAAGCAGCAGTTAAGAATTTTTGCCAGGAAGGTCATCGTTGGTCTTTGATCCTAGCAGCGGTGGACAAGTAACAAAGTACATGTAATGTGTTAGTGTACTGTAAGTAGTGTTCTGGTGTATCTTTACTGCAGTATGTCTACTTTGGGTGACTTTTTACTATAAGTTCACTACAATTCAAAGTCTAATCTTACTGTTTATGTGTGTCTAAATGAAAGAAGCTCAAGCAAGCAAGCCCACCAATCAGGGTACAGCGTGCACTTTGGTTTGAGCTTGTTTTGATCTGTTAGACAAAGCTTGGTTCTACCAAATGGACACATTACAGAAAAGAAAAGTTAAAAAACAAATAACTCGTATTTAGACAAAAGAAAATTAAACTCTACTCTTGATTCAGATCTGGAAACATCTACAGGTGTTCTTGTCCATCCTTCCACTGTTAGAAAACACCTTAACGCTATGGGTCTGAATCAATCATTAGGGGAAAAAACTAAACATTTGCAAATAAAACAATGAAATTGCAACAGCTTGTCCACATCACTGAATGTGTTTGGGAATAAGCTGAAAACACAACCAACTTCTAAGACTGAACTTTTGTGCTGAAATGTTGTGGAACAACATTAGTGGAGGTTTCTTGTAAAACCTGAAAACAAGTCTCACGAGGAGAAGGGACACTACAGTAAAGATAAAGAATGGTCTTACTAATTAGTACATCATCACTGTCCAAAGACGAACCATGTATCTCCATTTTTGTCAATTTGTACTTTTATGCATCATTTGAACACAGCAGCTGCTGTTTACGCTGTGAGAAAATTTATTAAATTAAATGAGGTTTTTGCCCTCTCCTGTAAAGTTGCCATTTTGGAGATACTCGTTTTTCTTTGGACAGCAACAATATTATATTTAGTTGTTAAGCCTTTTGTGTACTTTCCTGTTAATAGTCATTTTAACAGCAAATTATAAAAATGTAGGTTTGATTTCTTAACTTGCACAGTAATGATTACACCTCCATATAGTAGCACCTTATTGGCTAATGTGAGAGTATTTATAAGCAAGACTAGTGGAGCAGCATTGACATGTATTTTTTATTTTTAAAAATATGAACACATGTACATATGTTTCAAATATTGCATCTTTCTCTGTCTGTATGGGAATAAATGACATCAAGTACATGGGTAGAGGTGGTCTGGATGATTATTTGTGGAAGGTCCTGAGAGGTCTTGGTAATCAGTATTGTTGGTCATTTGATTGGCGGTCTGACATCCCTGCTTAAGGAGGCGGAAAATCAATGGACAGATTGACAGTGGTTAATTTGACTCAGCAGGAACAAACAAGTTGCCTTTTTTTCTTCCCCAAAGATACTTTACAAAAACTAGGTCTTTTATGTGAAGACTTTACAGTTATATTCAGAGACACTGTGGTGTTATACTTCTTATGCATAGATGTCACATACATCATAGACAACGGTATCTGAGACCTGTCATTTCCTAGAAATCAATCAGTCAAAGAAATCAGTCAAATTTTCGGTGTGCTTGGAACCTCAAGGTTGATGCCAAGAGCAGTGCATCTGAACATCCAGGGCCTCCAGACTGATCTGCTATTTAAGTCCTCAGTTTTTTTCCTGATTGTAATCAGTAGCTTTTAGACCCATACTGCAGAGCTATAATCAAATACAGACCCTTCTGGACTCCGAATCTCCTCAGTGTTGTCCGATTTCTGCCTACTTTTCCAGGCTCTCCCGCCACCTCTTGTCCAGAAGGGTCTATAGAAGCTTCCTTTTGGTTTGGACCCTTTAATCTTCTTCTTAGCTCTTTTTAACAGTTCTTCCTCCTCGTCCTCTGGGGTCTGCCACCCAGGTCTCTCCTTGAGCAGTCTGTCCCGGTCAGGTCGGATGCTCCTTAAGACTTTTTTGAAGATGCTAGTCGTGAGAGAGAGTCTCCTGCAGAACTCCTGAGAGCAGCTGAGCCGCAGTGGATGCCCGGAAGCTTCTGCCAACCTTCCTACTCGCTCTTCTTCATCAGCTAACCGGCTCTCTAGCTCAGGCAAGTCCAGCCAGTTTCCCACGAGATCAGCCAAGACGTTGTCTCCAAGCACCAATGGCTGCCTGTTTCGACTGTGGCTCATTAGAGAGGACGTCCAGTCGCTGGAGTCGTCTGTGTCATAATGAGAAAAATCACTGTCGATGGAGGGACCTTCACGTGATAGAGTGTCCATTAGCCCCTGAAGTTCTGCCATGGTTGCTGGGTGGAATGGAGGTCGATGTTCCTCAAAAGTGGACCTTGAGGCTGAACGGCAAGATGCATCATCCAAAGGAGAACCACGAGAATCAGGCGAGGAGAAGCTGTCATCGTCAAAGCTGGAGAAGGAGGCGGAGGTGCAAAGGCTTCCTCTATGGCGGGTTCCTCTGGGGTCCTGCCTTCTAGGTACCCGGTGTGGAGCAAGGCTATGGTCCTCAAATGGGGAGCTGGTGAGGAACATAGGTGTGTCCATTTGTAGGCCTGACTTACTTGATTCCCTAATGAATGTCTGATTCTGTGACCTTTCTGACATCTCTGTATCCTTTTGCCTGCCGTCTCTCGAGATGTGGCCCAGCTGTCCTGTGGACTGTGTATCTGAAGCCGTATGTTTAGGAGGGGACTGCTGAGAATGCTGAGTGGTTTTGCAGGAGATCTGCAGTTGCTCCAGCGCAGTCTGAACCTGAAGGAGTTTCAGCTCCTGCAGAGCTCCCATCATAGAGTTCATCTGAGCCTGCAGTCCATCTCCTGCTTCCCTCATGGAAATCTAAAAAAGTGAAAAAGATAAGATGAGTTCTTTTTATCCCTTTAACCTGCACAATAGTAGTGGTATGATGATCCTGAAGGGGAGATTATTTTGATTACTTCCCATAATGTTTTCAAATGTAATAACATTTGGCTTAAATTTTTTTTTTTTTTATAGTAGTAGGCCAATAATAGTCCAGTCTATTCTACCAGTCATTCTGGAGGCACTGTAAACCTAAATTAGGTTAGTTAGGATAACTTAATATTCTTAATATTCTTATTTGTGTAAAGCATAGTCATCGATTAAAACAACTCCAGGCTGTTCTGTATAGTAACGGATAAATAGCTTTGAATAAGACTAGAATCACCCATTTACTGAGGACTCTAATAGCTTAATGCATATTAGCCATTCTGTTAGTATTCATGGCTCCAGGCTGAAGTGTAAGGAATAACCACATGTAAAATGCATCCAAACTTAACATTCAAATCAAATCACGTTTATTGTCACGTCACATTTACACAGGTGTGAAGGTGAGTGAATATCTTAGTTGTGTAGTCCCTTGCAGCACTTATACAAAATACACAATAGAAAATAAATACACACAATACTGAACACCAGAATAGCCCGAATCTGTTCATCCATACATACAGTTTTATGTAACTGTAATAAGAAGTTATGAATAGGAGCTATGATAGAGTATGCAGGAGATGCAGGTTGTATACATGGGATCTACAACATTTTGCTAATAGAATATTCTATTTATAAATTAGAGAATTATGTTAATTAACAGAAACCAACAAAACCACTGGGAAGCTTTCTGATCACAAGACCCTGCAGCCTGCAAGACTAATCCAAATGAACTGATCTACTAGATTTACCTCAGTCATAAGGATTATAAGGTAATCCAATGTGTTACTATATTAGTATAATTCATTTTAACAAAAGAGGTAAAGTAAAAGTTCACACAGATATGTTTTACAGTGTGTGGTACAGGAGTTCGAACTGGGTATTCCATCATTGTATAAATAGGCAAAGACTATTTGACCATATGGGAACCTTCAAGGTCTTCAGCCTGACTGGGGGCAGCTTTGGCTGACATCATTAAGAGGCACGCCACCTTTGCTGACTGAATCTCACCAAAGACACTGTTTTCAGGGTTGTTTCTGATATGTAACGATGAATCAGCAACTGCACATGAAGACTGTCTATTTTACATAGAATTTGCATAAAGGTATAACTACTTTGACAAAGCTGGGGAAGACACACCTCATCTATATCTTTCTCTCTCTCTTTCTGTCTCTCTCCCACTGAGGCTTTTAGCCTGCTGATTTCTTTCTTTAAGCTTTTATCTTAGCCTTTTCGTTTGAGGTTATGTGTGTTTGTATGAACCTGATAACCTGATTAGAGATAGAGATTCTCTATTTTTATCCATTAATTATGTTTTTTATCTATATTGTATAATTCTAAAAACTATTTTGTACCTGAATTTTAAAATCTATTTTATGTTTGAAATTCAATGCGTGGTATTCATGTTTTTTAGGTTTATTACGTCACAGAAATTATGAATGGTTATTTTCATACACTTCTGCATTTTATGGTGTGGTAAATTAGCCAACAATGCCACCACCCCAATAAAACGCATCATGTTATGCTTTTTGTTTTAGCATATCATGGGTATCATCACTACTTCTACAACAACAACAAGCCCTGCTTATCTCTTTAGGCTTGGAACACCTGCCAAGTTGCATAGTCATTTATGGTTTAACCCTGTTTTTGAACAAGTCCAATAGAACATTGTTGGCTCTTTGTTGACTCACCAAACATCAGAACAAAACAAAGATATTGTTATATGTACTGTACAAATGTCTTCAAAAATGAAAATATTAGACATTTGCACAATTGCCCACTTCCAATACTGCTATGGCCAATACATGGGCCTAAAATGTAACTCCTTACATATGAATTTTTTAAGCAGTTATGGAATTAATTTGCTTTTCACAAGTCTTTATAAGCCTCAAGTTTAATAGCTGTCTGCAGTTTGAGGGGTTAACATGCAGTAACCATTACATCATCTGTTAGATCACCTTCAAACGGTAACAAACATCTAAGATTTTTGCCATAAAAGCTTGGCAAGGCACTGACAACAGGCAACCTCAAACAAAAAGCTCACCACACATGCAATGCTAATCCAATTGCATACCTGAGCTAAACATCTGGTGGGTGGTGAGCTACCCTTGTGTGGGCTCAGATTCCCCTGAGGGGTCTGATTTAAGAGAAGAACAAAAAGGCTGAGTCTGAGCTTTTGGTTACATGGTTTTGACTGGCATTACTCGGTCTTACCTAAGCATACTGTCATGCCAAGACCAAAGTAAAATAACACCTGGACAAGGTGGCCATTTTCAGAGGTGTTTTCCACACCTGTCACCTGTTCTTCTTTTTTGCATTCACATCATATGTGTTATTGTGTAACTCTATCCTTACATTGCTTTTAGATCAAGAAGAACCTCAAAAATGGTTGTGTGCCTCTAAGTTGTGATTTGTGTAAAGCACCCAATGTAACACAATCTGTTCTGTAATGCTGTAAACATTCAGAGTTAATAATTAAAGCCATGACTGACTGTAAAGACATGATCATTGTGTTTTAGCTGATTATAAACAAGACATATAAAACAATGCAATACAATTCATCACTGTGTTTAATGGAGTAATTTGCTTCTTTCTTCACGTTCAATCAACTGTAAATCCTCCCCCGCTTCAGCGTACATAAATTTACTTTCAGCCAAGCAGTGCTGCCTGGAAAAGGGCTTTGCATCTCTTGGATTACAGATCAATAACTGCCTCGGGCTCCGTGGAAGCTGCATAGTCCTGATACAGTAACCTTGATAAGACTGATTAAATGAAGTATAGGCAGTTTCCTACGCTGACTGTGATCACCAAGTCATTCAAAAATATATTTATACAACAGCTTATTTAGAGTACATCACATCAGATTGGTCATTTAAAAATTAGTAAACAAAGGCTAATTTTTCAGCTATTGTGCTTTTTTAAATCAGTTGTCAGTTAGCATGTAAAGCTAAAAAAGGATGCTTATAAAAATAAAGTTCTCCCAAATTATATTCTTTCCAACAGTTTATAGATATCACCCCCAATACCTGGCAGCCCGGCATGCTTCCGACAAGAACACAGTTGTTTTCTATCAATGATTTGCTACAGCTATATGGCCCATTAGTTAAAACAACCTTACCTTATTCCACTGAGGTCTTTTCTTTCTCTTCCCTTTATTCCTGTTCCTTTCCCTCTCTGTCTGTCTCTCTCTCTCTCTCTCTCTCTCTCTCTCTCTCCCTGTCCTTCTCTCTGGTGTGTGTCTGACTGTCAGCCAATCAGGTGACCATCCAAGTAAAGAATCACATTGATTTTTTTCACCCAGGATAGTGAAGATGGCCTGATGGGGGTTGTAGTTTCAACAGAGAAATGGCTAGACAGTGAGTCAACCCCAAAGAGCTGGGACACGTCTTATATTACTCATAATGAATGGACTTGCGTGAGAGTAAATGCGGTTATCTGTGTGTGTTCGTACAGGTGTCCTGAGAAAGAGACTTTCAATTATGACATCATCTCATCTGTGAGCTGGAAAGGAAATATATTGCCACATATTTTATCTAAATATGTATCAGGTTTAATAAACAGTATTTCTATATACACTGATCAGCATCACTATACTATTATACTAACTACTAACTATAATACTAATACTAATGGCTACTACTAATACCACCACTAACACTGCTATATTACTAACGACTACTACTAATACCACCACTAATACTGCTGCATTACTAACGATTACTACTAATACCACCACTAATACTACTATAATACTGCTTCATTAAGTAAGTCAAATGATGATCTGATACTCTAGATCGGATCATCACCTATACTGACCTTAGAAAACAAATTGGGTATCGCCTGAGCTCCGGCTGTGCTTCACCTGAGGCGTTTTACTCCAAAATATTGATTCATATTAAAACTCTTTGTTTTTATTAACAGAACTTAAAGCTCGTACATGTAACTGTACATGATCACAGTACAGGCAAACGTATATAATAAGCGAGAGTGAAATCTGCCATGGATATTTCTCTGTGCTGTGTTGTGTCCATACTTTTGCACCTTCATCAGTTTCATGTAGGCTAAAAAATTTGAATATTGTGGTTAAACATGGAATTATTAATATGGTGCCTCATTGTAAAAAACCTCAATATAAGTACAGTTTATTTAAATTTATTTGTATAAACTGGTATATCTTATTTGCTTTGAGTGCTTAGATTGTATAAGTTTACTGTTGCACTGGAAGGTTTACAGTGGAATTATAATAACTGTTTATTTTGCTGTTGCATTATACAAAAGCATATTCTAATTCTAATTCTAATAATTTTAATAATTTAAAAACAAGTTATAATAACTTTATGCTTGTTTCACATACTTATGATTTTTCCAATAGTTTTTTACTCATAGTTACAGTCTCATGCTAGACACAGTGAGGTATACAGAATTTAAATACAATTTTAAAAAACATATTGGTATTCTGCATCGGTCAATATCCAGAGTTCAGATATCGGTATTGATATTGAAAGGGACAAAATGGTATCGGTGCATCTCTACTTGTATCTACACTTACTTTCCATATTATCAGCTCCACTTGCCGTATAGGAGCACTTTTTAGTTCTACAGACTGTAGTTCATCTAATTCTTTGCATACTTTATAGACCCCCCTTTTTCACTCTCTTCTTCAATGATCAGGATCCTCCACAGAGCAAGTATTATTTGGGTAGTGGATTATTCTTAATTTCTTACATGTACATATATTTTTCCTCCAGATGAGAAATAAATCACATGAGTTTACTCAGTTTATGTGTAATTACGCTGTAACATTTTGATGCACGTGCACCAACACCATTCAAATACAGAGTGAGTCTGCTTAGTTGTTCATGTTACATATATCATAAAAAACAACACAGACCTGTCACAAATAAGAAGAGTACACTGGATGACTGTCATTTTCATTTCATCTCCGATTGTGCATATGTAACATGCATTTGTTACAAACATCAATAACATCCTGTTTTCTGTCATAAACACATGCATTTGTGAAAGCTAACAACTGTGGAAAACAATTGTGGCCAATTCGAATGACTGCGATCAGACGATTATGTTATAATCAGGACAGGCTTAACAGCAGAGTATTTGGAGAGCAATTATTGCAGTGGAGATCAATTAGAACCCTAATCATGTGTCTGCATTCACCAGCACAGTAACAGCATTAAAACTGCCTGAAAACAAGACATAAACCAGCTGTAAAGGACTCTCACATTCACTTCCTGCTCAGTTGTGTATTATTTGGAGCAGTTCATTAAATATGAATGCAGGCATGCTGTAAAGTGCTTTAGAGGTCATGGGGGAAACAGTATCGGAGGGAGTGCAGAGTCATAATGCAATAGAAGAGGTTCTATTGTCAATGAAAACACAGTAGAAGGCATTAAAAGCTCATTATTGTTTATGACATCACAGTGACAGCAGCTGAGTGGTTGTGATGCAAGTGATGTGGAGAAAGAGTTCATTGTCTTGAAATGTCAAAAGTGCACAGAGGCAGAATTCTGTAGAATAGCATGGTAATGCCTGTGAGCTGATTGGATGAAATAAACTGGAGAAATATGACTGAACAGAGAACAGAGAGATAAGGGTCAGTTAGTGGGTCAATTCTATAATTACAGCAATGCTTCATATTAAAATCTAATTATCTCATTATTTTATGTTATCCTAAAAGGTTTTGATCTTTGATTTATTCTTATTACCATAATTAGTATCTGGCTGAAAGTTTGGCATAACTTTGGTAAACATGCTGATAGAAGATATTAACTCTAGACTTCCTTTTTAAGTTCTGATGTTAATATGTTATGGAGGACACTGATCTTTGAACACAATGTCTGTATATTTATGATGTTTATGACTGTCTGCAAAGGGGGTCTACAATACTGCAAAGGGGGTTTACAATAAGGGGGTCTACAACTACTATTACTCCTCCTACTATTAATGCCACCACTATTACAACTATAATACTAACTACTACTACTACTATTTATAATACCACCACTTTTACTACTACAATACTACTATTACTACTCCTACTACTACTAATACCACCACTATTACTACTATAATACTAACTACTACTATTTTTAATAATACCACCACTATTACTACTACAATACTAAACACTATTACTACTCCTACTACTACCACCTCTTTTACTACTATAATACTAACTACTATTACTACTCCTCCTACTACTACTAATACCACCACTATTACTACTATAATACTAACTACTACTACTAATTCTACTACTACTAATATCACCACTATTACTACTATAATATGAACTACTTATCACCATATCACCAATATGACTACTACAATACGAACCACTTCTACTACTACATAATAATCATAATAATAATAATAATAACAATAATATCAACAAGTAACACTGCTACAACTAATAAGAATAGTCATAATCATTTTAATACCATAGTGTTCTCAGAAACGTTGTATATAGGACTTTCACCTTTTATACCATATAAATGCTGATACAATAAATGTATCTAATGATCTTATGTATGCCATCTAATCTAACCACTCTGTCAGGCTAAGAGACTATGAATGGGCATTCATTTCAGATGGTAAAATTGTTTAATAAAGCACGTAGTGAAATAAAATAAGATTTAGCAAATAATATGGCTGTAATGTCCATATGATATCTACACGTAAATATAATTAGTAAGCAAATAAATGCGTATTCTAGGACAGATAATCACCAGTAACTTCAGTCAAAGCTTTTGTAACCATCTGCATGACATCAACAGCCTGCCCTGCTGCACTCTCCTCTGGGATGAGCTCAGGCAGACGAGAATGTTTGGCAAACGTCACTGCAGAGATCCAAGTCATGACGGATGCGTTTGTGAGTAACAGCCCTAGAGCAGTCTCACATCAGCTAGTCAGCACTACTCATTTATACATACACAGTAAGCACTGCATGTATGAGGGCCTATCTCTCTCTTTCTCAATTGTCCATACCCTGACTATGCATGTGAACTGACCAGATCATCAGGTACAGACCATTTATCATCCCCACTGGGTCAATAAATCAGCAGCCGTATTGATCAGTTCTTCTTAATGATAATTACTGTGCCTCGGGGGCAGGATAAGGAGAGTACTTCAGTCACAAGCACATGTTTAAAAAGGATGGCAATGACTGAGGTGACTGATTACTGATTAGAACAGTGAGAATCAATGAATGGTTTTGGTACACTCTGATCAACCCTAAACAATTTCATATGAATGCCATGGAATGTCAACAGTATGTTTTAGCTGTCTTTTGTGCTGTTGATTAATTTGCATTGTAGTCCTTGGCTCACTGATAGAAAACTGCAAACGCTTGAAAATGCTTATCCCAATAGGCGTCATTTACCATTCACAACTGTGAGATATGCTAATTCTGCCTTCATGGCAGGTGATGCCTATTGGAATACGCATTTATAAACATTAATGTAAGGTTATGTGAGTTGTTGTGAAAAGCTTATGTAGGTGTCATGTAGTCTTATAAACAGTACCCCATAGTAAAGTGTAGTTGGTTACAGGTTCATTTGCATGTTGCAGCCTGTAGGGATATCACATGTACAAACATGGTCTGACGTGAAGCAATATACAGACATTTGTGTGTTTGTAAACAGACATGATGTGTTTTGTGGGTGGAGCTTAACTGGTGGCAGAAAGTGACAACATAGTGGTGGTGTCAGGTATACATATACAGGAATATGAATCATCCAGATGCCTCACCCATGGTTTTAATGGTTTGACTGCAGAAGACACAGTAATGAGCTAACCGTAAGCTCCTGAACTTTACTTACTGTTGGGTCAAGGGGTTGAGTTTCCAACTTAAAGGCCAAAGTTCCAGTGGTCTGACATGTTTGTTTGGACAAATCCTTCGTCTGCATGAAAAAAAAAGACCCAAAGGCATACAAATCTCTTGGTCTTGTCCAGGACCACAATACTGAGATTGTCGGATGTTTTTTTGTGTATTACAGACCAACATACTGCCCAGCCCACATACTGGACACCAAATGCAACTATACACATAATACATTATATATATATATATATAATACATTATGGCTATTATAAACAACAAACAAACATTAAGTGCATACTAATATAACATTCCTGCAGCCATGCAGTCACACAGCTTTTCAACCAGCAAGTCAACCATAAATATCTAGGTTTTGCCTCAAAGGGCATGTTTTACAATTATATTCTATTAAAAAGTGAAGGTCATTTGTTTTTCCATTTATATTCTGGCATTCAATAACATAACAATACATTTCTGATTCTGCCCATTTCACTCCACTTGACTCTGCTGATTTCGTGGGCAGGAGGGCGGCAGAGGGCACAAAGCAAAATGTCAACATGAAGACAAAGCCAAATCCCTGGCAATTTAGAAAACATAGCCAGGAGAGTACTTTTAGGTCCAAAAAAAGAGATGATGTTCTGAAAAGAAACATATGGTCACCCTTATATAGGGTATTATATATATTCTAAGTCTATAATAACAAATTATATTTCTAATATACTTTCAGGGAAAAAAACTTCACAGAACTTAACAGAACCATGCAGAGTGTGGTCAAAGGTCTGAGACCATTCATGAAAATGCCTCTATTTTAAGTAAATAAGAGCGACTGAATTTCCTTACTTAAAATGAAACAGCTTGATGCAGTATGTAGGCTGTAAAAACCCTGTTCGAGTTCCATATTTGGTACCTAAGCTGTAAAAATGTTGACCAATACAATGCATTTACATATATCTGCCTATTCCGCCTACAGCAGTTTACCTCTACCCATACTGCTTTTTCAGTGACACGCAATACAGGATAGCCAATCAGAACAGAGGCCATTTCTATATGTCAGTATTAAATGCACAATGACAAACACTGTTTAAATCCAAGGGTTGAAGACAGGATGGGAAAAGGGTATGTACAAAGGAATTAGGACAGAGAAGAGGACCCCTCCAGGGGAGTGGGGGATCCATTTTACTTTTTTGGCTAAATATCTAATTGCGATTTTTCGGACCACTATTGCGATTATGATTAAAATTGCAATTGTTCTCAATTAATTTTGGTATTGGCCCCTTTTTGGCTAAGAAGCAGTCACTTTTCTGGCTTGAAACGATTAATCTTTCAGCCCTACATTTTAGATTTCATGTAGTTTGTCTCTCTTGTGCTTCAATGATTGCATGCACTCGAGCTGATGAGTAAATCAAGTCCATCTGAGAGTAGTCTGTACATGACAGTCAATGGAAGCTGACATTTTTGTACAAAGGCCTTTGTCAGGCCTACATGTCCAGAATTTACTGAAATCGATCTTAAAAGCAATCTAGAAAATGAGTTAATATTTAATGTATTTTTCATGCTACTTATCATAACTTTTCTTTGAGTCACATTTTTTTTTTATTCTAAAACTTTGAGGTTTAAATGAAAAAAAAAATCACAGCTTTTAAATGTGTTATATTTATAATATAATGTGTATAATATATGTATGTATTTATTTAAGTATTATTTATTTATTTATTTATTTAGTATAATGTTGGGAATAAGAATCAGCTGTTTAGCTGTACTCTGCAATTCAGCTGCATGAAAAACTGCTATGAAGATCTGACCCAGTTTTGCTTCTTCACATGAGAGAGATAAAGAGATACAGAGAGAGAAACTTTCAGCAAACAAAGACATATTCAGTTTTTCATCTTATGATAATTACATGCATTTTGGAAGAGACTGTTCACAGTGACACTGAAGAATGTCTAATATCACATGGCTTGATTTAAACTCGAATGCTTTCAAGAAGGCTGTTAACCTTAGATGGATCTGACAATGAATAAGCTTTTTTTGAGTTGAGATGTTTAACTGAGTGTTTACCTTGTATACAGTATAAACACCGGAGGGTTGTCTTAACTGGTTGTCTCTCGTGAGTTTGAGATTGCTTTGTTCTACTTGAGTTCATACTTGGGTTAACACTGACTCATCAGCCCTGCAGGCAAAAGGGACTAAAGATAAAAGGAGTCAGCAATGACAGCTTTTACTGAAGCTGCTTGCCCTTCCCTTGAGTTACTAAAAGACTAAATAAAAACAGTGTTTGGATCATCACCATGAATACCGGTGGATTTTCTATCATTTCATGATGAGTCAAAGTGAGTCAAATCACAGTAGACTGTAGTTATGCAACCACTTAGAGATTAATAAGAATTCCAGCATGCAGTGCCAGGCACACTGACCGCCAGTCCTTGTGCTCGAAGCTGTCTCCAGCAGTCATTTTCATTTGAACAAACTCATCCGAAGGAATTAACAGTGTGTCTCCACTAATCCACTGAACCTTCCTTATGCAGTTTCCATATTAACCTAGCATGATTCTGTTTACATCCATCTGATAACTGACGTTTCGATCACCATCTATTATTTAAATCTTTCAGCATTTCTCAACTTAATATGGCACACCCGTAGCATACAATGGATTACCTCACACATTCACTTCCTTCTAATTCTCAAGAAAGACTAGAAAACTCATTGCCACAGACCACACTTATAATAATAGCTTAAATACTTGAAAAATGGTAATCAGCCGCATGCCACAGATGCAGCAGAGAGGTATTAAGTTAAAGAAAAAGTATTCCTTTAAGTGAGATTTACACCATCAAGAAGTGATGTTGCCTCATTCCTCAGCGTATGAGCTGTTCTGTGCTTCTCTCGTGCCTTGTCGACTCGCTTTAGGCGTTTTAAGCTTGGGCGCCTGGCAGAGGCAGACATGTCATGGAGCTTTAAGCCTGACTCTGTTTAGGGAATCACTGGACTACAAAGCCAGCCTTTGTTCCACTCCATTCTCTTTAGCCCTATATGATAGAAGCCCCCCAAAAACAATGAATTCTTGCCATCTTGGCCAGCACACATAAGTACAGGGCTGCAATAAATGACTATATCTATAGTCAAATAATCTATCGATTGCTGAAACGAATAATCGATTATTCAGATTATGAATCACTCATTTGCCAAATAACTCAGCTATCAGCATTTAAATTTAGCTTGAGGTTGTTTTATGCATTTGCTGACTAACATTAAAGGCAATAGAGACGAATACCTTATTTAAAAAAAATCACTGTTTTAATGAGTTTTCCTGCTAATAAAAAAGACAAATTAAATATAACACAATTCAATCAGTTTTCCCTTAATCAATTAAATAAAAAAAAGTCCAAATTTAACATTTACACGGTGCGTTGTGTGCTTTTTGAATTCCATTGTCTGTCTACACTCACTAGTTCCAACTATATTCTACAATCACCATCTCTTTATTGACATGGAGGAAGTGACATCACCAACTAATCTACTATTAAATTAGAACCTTATATTAAAGTGCTTCCAAAAATACAGGTTGTTAGAGGTTATATATTTTTACTGAGACAATTTATAATAGAATGCATTGGTCAAATGGGGCCTATGATATCCATTCCCCATATGCCCAAACATCAAGCAAAATTTACTTTTTTTTTTAAAACATTGCATCTTCTAAATGATAACTTTGCAGGAAAACAAAACAAATATACTTTATTTTTAATGCAAATCAATATAACCAGACTTTTTTCTAAGTAATTTTGGGTCATTTCTTTGGGTCCATTTATTAAGTACTACTTTACACACAATGTAAAGAGCGACATATACTCCCAAACATATACATATATAAGAGCAACATATACTTTACGTTTTTTTAGGTCAAAAACTGAAAAAGCAGTGCATAATTACACCACCTTCTCCTTCATATCTAGAACGTTTAGCATACTGCACTCAGCCTCCGCAGGTATTACACAGCTGTGTCCACGGCGCTCTCATCACAACCAATCAGAGTCCACCAGTGGAACGACAGCCAATCGGTGTCGCCCATTTCAAACCTTGTATCAGTTCCGCCTCGAGCACACAGCGCGCGGCACCTGCGTCATACCTGAACAGTAGCGTGTTCAGATTCAAATACCCGAACACAGGCTAAACCCACAGCAAACCAGGGCTAAACCAAGGCTAGACCAGGGCTAAAACTAGACTAAAACCAGAGTGTAGGCTCCTGACGAGTGAGGATGGATTCAGGTTAGAGCTGTAGTACAGGTAGACAGAAGCAATTCGTCAAAACAGTCTATAGTTAGGAAACCCCCCAGGAGGCTGTGCCTGCCCTGCACACTGTAGTGTATTCACTACTCGCATACCTGCTCCAACCCATCAGCTCATTAGCAAGTCCAGATGTTAAGTGGAGGTGTTAGAACTGAGACAACACCAGCTGTGAGGGCAGAGTGTTCTCCAGCACCTCAAATTTGATTATATGTGATTAGTATCACAACCAAATTAGTGCTGTTTTATTATAACAGTCCCATATATGTCAAAAAGACTACTTTTTAAGTCACTTGGCCACACTGCTTCCTCACATACAGATAAACTCGGAGCACACAAGAATATAAAGACAGAGTAAACAGAGTGAACTCTTACCAGCTCTTGCTTCAGCCGTTTCAGGCAGTGGTCCATATCCTCGCGCTCGGGCACGCGCTCCATCACAGCGCTCGGCTAATGACGAGCTAAAACAAGCTAACAGTGCTAACTAACCGCGTCCCAATGACAGTCACCAAGTCCAGCTGAAGCGCAGGCGAGCAGGAGAGCCCGCAGACCAGACTGTCCTCTCTCAGCTTCTTTCCGGCACCGACTGATCAGCAGGAGCCAAAGTAGGAGTCTGATCAGTGCTCTTCACTCCGCCTCAAACAGTCACTTCAGATCAGAGACCCAGAACGCAGCACTACAGCGCTGTGTGAGGATTCACAGACACTTTCCAGGTCAGAGCTCACTTATCCTCCCACCGCCCCCCACCCTCCTTAGGTCTGCGATTAAAGAAAGAAAGTCTCAGGTTTGGTTCCTGCCCACCGCTGTACACACTGTGTCCAGCCAAACCCACCGCTGAGAGCTGACTCCACGTGTTCGGGCTTCATTTGAACTGTGCAGGATGGAGATAATAAGGGGTTTAACTAACGGCTCCCCGGGTACAAAACTGGACGAGCTTTAAAGCCAATAGTCAATAGATGATCAATGGACACTTCAGCAGGGGTTCATCCATAAGAATAGAAGTGTCCTATTGTCCACTGAGTCAGCTTTATGTCCAGTGAATACACTAGGATCCACCCTGATTGGACACGAGGTGGTGGTGGGAAAGTAGCCCTGCAGTTTGAATCTAAACAACATGCCAAATGATTTGTGATGTTTCAGCAGATTGCTAGCAGCTTGGATCACCTGCAGGAACATTTAACCATGTTAATTTAATGGAGATTTAGTCTGAAATTCTATTGAAGTAACAACATGTTTGCATCATGGGACAGACTCTTCCTGTCTTTGCAGTAAATTGTTGCTGTCCAATGAAAAACATGTTTCTCCATTTTTGTCCATTTTTAATTTTATGCATCATTTGAACACAGCAGCTGCCGTTTACCATGTGTGAAAATGATAACACACGTGTATGACAACAAAATAGTTCATAAACGCAGGAGCTGCCGCCATTTAGCATCTATTGTTTCTTAGTGGTGTACTGACATGGAAATCTGATATTTCATGTGCATATCTGGCATCTTCTCTATTGCCACAGTATAAACATTTATTCCACAAAATGTGGAAACTGATACTACATCAACCTGGATTAGCATTATGGGGGGATACATCACATTGCTGTGGCCTTAGGAATGCAGTAAGTGACTAAAGTGCAGATGTTTCAGCTGATATCGTTGTGCATCTCTAAACTCTTGAGAACGCTTGTTGATTAATGAGCTCTGGTTGATTACACTGAGAAGGAATTTCCTTTTCATTCCCTTTGAAGTCGATTAACTTCATTACTCAGGACTGTTTTGATCATTATCTTTGTTGTCATTTCATCGTTTGGTAGACACCAGACACTCCAAAGAATGGGGTGAAAATTTAACATAAACAAATACACTCAGTATCAAAGAATAGTTGCACCCAGAAGGAAGTGTGGGATTCGGGAGGAAGATAAAGGTTACCAGGAACAATAAATGTTGATAAATTTAGACAGATATGTGCAATAATTACTGAGCTACACATACAGAAGTAGTGTCTCTCAGTATGGCATTGGGCCGCCATGTTTGCTAATACAACTGCATATGTCTCAGCATGGAGTTGTAGAGGTTCCTAATGGTGTCCTGTGATAATCCATCCCATGCAGCTTGAATATTCTCACACAGTTCCTGCAGATTTTGGGGGTGCAGGTAGAGTGACGCCAGGCCTTCTGGACATGTGACAACCGATCTTGGCGCTGACCACAGTGCTTGCACACACAGGTTCATTGGTAGTCTCCACTAAGACAAAAGCAGGAGTCATCACTGAAGATGACCCGCTGCCGTTCTGGTGTCACTCCATAACAGTCTGGCATGATACCATTACAGTGTTTGGCGACGTTGATGCAGTGTTAAGGGCAGTCGTTGTAACGGTCTGTGTGCATATAGTCCTGGTGCTGGCACTAACAGATTACAAGACGGCATAAACCAATTACAAGATGGCTCAAAAAAAAATGAGATAATTAACTCTTTCAGTGAGAGCCAATATATTTTCTTAATCATGATTAATCTGGTTTTGTATTAAAATTCTAAAATTAAAAGGTCAGTGGAAAACAGCACATGTTGTCTTGGTGATATTAACATATATAAGCTTTTATGTATATGATAAGTGAAAGCTGTCAATATCAAACCCCAAAACTGAACACTTGAATGATCAACATTACATTGCACTGAAATGACATTCAGACAACTCTTGTTATCAGGTTGGTATGACACGTTGTTTCACTTTTTAATGTAAATGTCAAATGCATGCACCACACAAATTTCATCAATCAGATGTAATATTTACATGATACATGAGCCGGCCATTGCTGGGAACCGGTCAGTGTTATTCATTCATTCATTCATTCATTCATTCATCTTCTAAGCTGCTTATCCATCTGGGTCGTGGGTGTGCTGGAGCGTATCCGGAAGGCAGGAAACACCCTGGACAGGCCACCAGTCCATCGCAGTGAACCAGTCGTAATAAACTTGAGCTTCTATATAAACAACTGTTTCCTAGTGATGTTCTTTTGATAATATGTATATGGTATTCTAGACGAGCCACAGCCTTTAATGCATATAGCAAACAACTCACTTTCTGTAATTTTAGGCTTTGTGTGTAATGTTAATGTTAAACAACAAAGCTCTGTTTAACCTGGATGTACAGTCAGCATCACGTTAAGCATCAGAAAGGCATTCACAGGGCATGTCTGACCTGTGGATGTTTTTTGGTCCTATGTTCAAGATACTCTGTCTAATATTTTGGGACACTCTATACCTAAAGACCCACGGACTTTCCTCTTACTTGATGACTCTTTAGCTCTCTTCATGATAAAAGGATCTTTTTAGCTGGCTTCACAGCAGCCAAAAAGACAATATTGAAAATATGGTTTGAACCCTCCGTTCCTGCTCGTATCCTTTGGTTCACCTATTTTTCAGGATATTACTCTTCTGGAGTGTACTACAGCCAGGATAAATGGAGCCAACATTTTGAACAATTATGTCCTGGTCTCACATCGAGAAGGAACTGTTGAAATGAATGAGAGCTTGGTCACAATGTTAACCGGTATCAGTGTAAAATTTTAACTTTAATTATTTAATTAATTGTTTTTAATTTCATTATTATCATTATTGCCCTGTTTTACAGCGACATGTATGTCCTCCCCCTGTATGTGTACCACTGACCATCAATCTAACTGTAACTACTGAATCTATGCTGTGCCTGTTGTGAAGAACCCTATGGGCATATCTTGGGCTCTGTGAACATGGTTCTGGTGTTCCGTGCACTTAAAAATATTTATCACAAAAAAAGAAAGGCTTTCACAGCAGAAAATGAAAGGCTGCTTACAGATTACAGAAATGTCTCCACACATGGATTCGAGTGAGTGTCGTCTGATTATGATAAGTTATATATATCCACACATTTCTGTTCAAGCAAAACAATCTAATGAAATTATGTGTTTTTATTAGGGAAATAATCTAAATCACAAAGCTGCAGGTTCAGGTGACTCCACAGCGGTGCAAAAAGCAGTAAGTCCTAGCATGGTGGTTAAACACGTAAATTATGTTTAAGCAGCAGCGGCATATTCAGTTGGAGGGACGTGAGGAGAAGTGTGTCCCAGTTCTGCTCTGAACCTTCTGACACCATGAACACATAAGCCCCTTTTGTTCACACTTTGACAACATCTTAAAAGCACACCTCGAGGAAGACGTTAGAGATTAGCCTAGAATTGGGAAGGGCCTTGACCTTGACTTTGGATCAAGTTGGCCAGAAGAAAAGATGTAAGTGACTGTGAAAGTGGGTTTATTATTGAGTCACGGATCACAGTCAAGCATTTCAGTAGGAACGGTGACTAAAGTAGCTTCTGTGTTTAGATCTGTGGGAAACACGCCAGTGAGGGGTTGGGAAATTGAGGTTGAAATCACACATTCAGTGACTGTGATGTTTGTGCATGTGTGCGATATGTGAGAGCAGCTGTTTCTCAGGTTCGGAGAATGGACTATGCAAGAAGTTATCAGACTGTGTGAGCAAAAACAGTCTGTCCACAACTACACAGACAGGGATGTTATAGTAGGGTTTCAGTGCATAAACCCGTCATTACAAAGACAAATCCACACTATGGGAGATTTCTGACCAGCATGTTAGATTAGTGCATTCCACAAACTTGTTAAAGACATAAACTAATGCAAAATCTTTAGGAAGAATGTTTTCTATCTCTATAGTACCACTCCGGAGACTTACAGGATCTATTCCGAAGGACTTTGAAGCTGTCCTGGCAGCTTGTGATGGCCCAACATCCTACTAAGACACTTTGTCAGCTGTCTGTATTTATCTTTGATTACCTAGACCTTTATAAAAACTGAAAACTGTGTTCAGACTTCAGAATTCAAATTTTTTGTGGAGTTTCTGTTTGTTATTTTTTTTTGTTTTTTTATATAATAAACATTTTTTATTATGAGCTTTATATATTTTTTATATCATGCTGTAATCCACCTCTGAATGGCTCGGAAATTAAAGTTTTGGAGGACATAGTCCTGATCCCACTGAGACACTGTGGCAAGACCTTAAATGGGCAGTTCATGCTCAAAACCCTCCAAATGTAGCCAAATTAAAACAACTCTGCACAAAAGAGTGCGCCAAAAAAGACTCATCGCAATTTAGCACAAATGTTTAATTGCAGTTTTTACTGCCTTATTAACTTTAAGGGGCAGTTACTTTTTCACATGGGTGATATGGCTTTTGACTAAATCTGCATCCTCAAGAAATTGAATGATTATTTAAACCTGCAATTTGTGTTCACTCCCATCACCATTATCTCATATTAAAATTAGTTGGATGATCTGAAACCTTTAAACCTGACAAATGAGCGAAATAGAAGAGACTGGGTGGGGGGGCTAAATACTGTTTCACAGCACTGTAGCTGTTGGGCTCTGTTGTGTTGTACAGAGGTGCTGTTACTGTACAATAGACATTTATGTCACCTCACACCCAACGGCTTTCCCTAAAATCCCCACACTCCACTGTCAACAGCATCTGGCCAGTAATGTGGACCTAGACACCCCTAAATGGGCATTTAAAAGAAAGAAAGAAAAACATTTCTCAGTTTTGACATTTGAAATTTGCCCTTGTACTATACTAATTAAACATAAGGTTTAAATGATTTGCATGTGATTGCATTGTTTTTATTTACAGTATCCCGACAGAGCTGTACAGTTTTCCTGTCCTGTTTACGTAGTATTTATATAGTGATTGTAGAGAAAGGATTTTATTGTACAGGATCACTGTCTGATTCTCTGTGCATATCGCCATCTTCTGGGGGAATCAGGAATTACAGCTACAATTCCTCTCCTATACAGCAGAGGGCGCAGGGTCTGCATTGATATCGCACACCAGCGAATAAGCGAAGCCCTGACAAATCGGAGCGGAGAGGCAGACAGGCGGGCTGGGGGAAATATGGCTGCGCCCATGAGACAAGCTGCTCATCAGATAGACACCAGAACACGGACAGACGATGTTCTGCTGTCTGATGGAGTCGAGTTCAGTTCTTTACTGCTGTCGAAGCCTGTTCTGGAAGGTCTGTCAGCCTCCGGCTTTCAGAGACCCTCACCCATCCAGCTGAAGGCGATTCCTCTGGGCCGGTGTGGCCTCGGTATAAAACTCTACTCCTCTTCTCCAGCGCTGCTAGTGCACTCAGATCACTCAGCGTAACGTTTATTCACACTGTGACGTCTGTCTAATAATGTCTGAAGTAAAAGTAAAATAGCCTTAAAACTAACTTAGAAGTCCAAAAGTAGACTATAGAAAGTAGTGTTTTTTGAGGGTCATTAATAAAGACAACAGGTCTATATATGTTCTGTGTGTTTTAGTGGTGAGATGGTTCAGACTGGTGGATGAAAAGCTTCACATCATATCTACAGCAGAACCCTTTCTGGTGCTGTATAGAACCACATTCTCCATCAGTCTGAAGAACCATTTCACCA
The DNA here is from genome assembly GCA_034552555.1 of Semaprochilodus insignis. Taxonomy (NCBI): domain Eukaryota; kingdom Metazoa; phylum Chordata; class Actinopteri; order Characiformes; family Prochilodontidae; genus Semaprochilodus; species Semaprochilodus insignis. The sequence goes on along the minus strand of CM067484.1, from coordinate 9,224,854 downwards.
TGCAAAGAAAAAAAAGTAGCTGGTTCTTTAAATGTTCATGGATCTACAGTATATAGAACCTGTAAAGAACCATCTTTTTAAAGAGTGAGGTCAGAAGGCCACTCAAGTACCAAGTCATTTGTAGAATCGAGATGGGCGCTTTTAGTACATCTGTCGTCATATGAGCTGAAGTTTGTCCTCTTTTTGGGAACCTCTTAGTCTGGAATCAAATGCAAAGCACTGCAGACGTGGTCACCAACTTCACAAAACGTTACGTACTTAAACCCAGCAGTGGTTAAACTGTAATGACAAAAAAAAAAAGAAATAGATGAGTAAACTTCCCGTCCTCTCAAATATACTGGGGTGTATCACTGCTGTCCAGAGACAACAGCCTTTACTTTCGGTGATAGTTCATGTAAACAGCTTTTATTTCTAAGCAGTGTTGGAGCATTTCTATAGGTCCATTTATCAAGGAATTTCACACAGTTGAAAGGACAGCTTAGTCGCGCAGTAATGGCATAGGAACGTCGTGATTGAAATAAAGTGGAGATGCATGTTTTTCTTTGGACAGCAATGATGTGTAAAAGAAGGGATGCACCAAAATAACAATTTTTTTTTTCTTCCAAAGCCGAAACCAAACAAAATTCGAAGGCCGAATAACGAACATGGCTTTTAACAGTCTTTCATTAATTTTTTTAGCCATTATAAATTAAATAGGCTAAATGTACTTTTGTGAAAGGGAAAAAAAACAACTACTAAACTGCAGTTTAAGACTATTTATTAAACACTGAATCTTTTTAACAGCCAAGTAGGCATACTAACAAAGCACAATATGACTTAAATATTTTAGCAATAAGGGAAAGTCATCAACGCTGATATGTCTACTGCATTCACAGAGAGTGCCTCACTCCACCCTGGTCACGATTTTATCGCGTTGTTGTAAAATTGGGGTTTGTGTTTCTTTGTGGAGGATGCAGGCACACGTACCGAGAGCAGAGAGAAAAGGCGCGCGTGTGAGAGTGGAGAGGAAGCTTCTGTCTGTCTTGCTGTAGCGGCTCTGTTCTCTTCTTTACTCTGTCTGCACTTGCTTGTAAATGAATAAAAGCCCTGGTGTGACTCGCAGTGGAGAAATAAGGCATTAAAGTGGGCATTAGCCTCGAGCTAAGGAGAAAATGGTAACAGTGCCATTAAAAACGTCATTGTTTGGTCTAAAAAACACTTTCAGTTTTCGGCTGAATAAGCAAAAAGGCTGAGTAACTTTTTTTCTAGTAACTAATTTCTGCAGTGCTAAGTTTCAGTGGGCCTCTGCACACAGACGCTGAAATGCTACATGATGAAGTCAAGATCATTTTCAGGTTTACATTTATTCAACAACGTATCCTGCAAAGCTTTGTTCATGTAATTAAACAAACAGCAAAACAGTGGGGGAAATGGCTGAATCTGCTGCTCGCTATTCTGAATCATGGCAAAAAATGAATACATAAAAATAGGGATCATATCAGTCTTGACAGATGTTTGCTCTAGCAATTGGACCATTTAACTAATATTTGAGTTCAGAAGAACAGAATGTTTAGGTGACGTTGGGATTCTATGCTAAAGGATTTTAATTTTATTGCACTGCCGTTCCAACTCCATGCTAATACATTGGGGATCTAGTCCAGATTTCTCCATTTGGACATGTTTATGTACTGGCATTGGTGTCATCATAAGCAGAGTGAGTGTTTCATTGGTTTGTACTATGTGATGATGGTGAGCATATGCCAGTAGCCAGGATTTTAGGTTGATGAGAATGTTTCTGTGATCTTTTAGATCTTATTGTTCAGGCGAAATCTGGTACAGGAAAGACCTGCGTGTTTGCCACTATTGCGCTGGACTCTCTGGTGCTGGAGAATGCTACCACTCAGGTAGTGTCCCAAATTTATTTCAAACTCCCAAATTATTTATCCTCACTGTGTGTTTCGTAGTTTTAAAGAGGTGAATAGAAAATGTGACATTTTGATGTTCTCTTTCAGGTTCTTGTATTAGCACCAACCAGAGAGATCGCTGTACAGATCCATGCAGTGGTCATGGCGATAGGCAGCGCCATGGAAGGACTGCAGTGCCATGTGTTTATTGGTGGTCGGCCTGTTGCTCAGGACAAGCTCCATCTGAAGAAATGTCATATTGCTATCGGATCACCTGGTAAGTGCACTTTAAACAAGAAGTTGGATTAAGCTTTAGAAAATAGCATATAGGCCGAAGCTCCCCAAGGGCCTGTCCTCTCCAGCAAGCAGATTTGTCTTCTTCTGGGAAACTAATGTTTGCTAAAAATCTTGATTAAAACATAATATGCGGTATACGATGTGCCATAACGTTTGCTCAGTCCACACTTAATGTTTTCCCCCTAGTATGTACCTTAAGCAGTAAGCAGTAGTTGTGCATGGGAGTGTGTAGAAGTATGTTCTCTGAAGAGGATATGAACTTATTTCCACTTAGAAAATCAAACAAACAGATCATTTGACCAGGGACGTGTGGATTAATCAATAAAGGTCAGCATTTTAAACTTGGTGGTGGTGGTTTTCTTGTTGTAGGTCGTATAAAGCAGCTGATAGAGATAGGCCTTCTGCAGACGACAAGTATCCGGCTGTTTGTCCTGGATGAGGCAGATAAACTGCTGGAGGAGGGCAGTTTCCAGGAGCAGATCAAGTGAGACACACACACTTAGAAACAGTTTCCTTGTTTCTCTTGTTCCTTAATAATACAACACTGTGCAAAAGTCACTGCTAATTCTTTTCATTTCAGCTCAAATAGTTAGTTATTCATTTCTTCAGGAGCTTTTTTTTTTCCCTAAGAAGATTAAATAGAACATGATCCACTTGCATAACGAAGGAGATGTATAAGGAAAATGAAAGGAAAATAATGCAAGGAAAACGTGAAACGGGCCCAGTAGACCACCAAACCTGTCACTATGAGAGGCGTAGTATTTAAAGCTTTGAGAGTGAGGTGCAAATCAAGCTTCACTCTTGCTTCAGATCTGAAAACATCCACAGGAGCTTTCTTCCACACCGTGGGTCTGATAGGGTGAGTAGCTGTCAAGAAGCCGTTACTGAGAAACAACCAAATAATAAATGTACAAATCAAGCTGCTGGTGCAAAATCAAGCTGCAAGAAACTGCTGGTATTCTCAGGACAATCTAGTGACCACCCTAGAGTCCAGACCTCAAAAGCGTTGAATGGGTTTGGATTACTCTGCTCATGAGAAGCAGAAAGTCCAGCCGTTCAATCGAAAACTGAGTTTGGGAGGTGTGGAACCAACATTCCTATAGATTTCTTTGAAGTACTTGGAGCATGTCCCCTATAAATGGAAGGGAAGCACTTCCTAACCCTGAACAATGAACAACATAATGGCCATTTTGATTGGAAATTAAAAGGGGTAGGTCTTAGACGTTTGCACAGTTCTGTACACGTTGCAGCAAATACTGTACAGTCAAACAGCACAGTTTTATTTTGTTATACATGTTCTGGGACGTGAAGGAACGTCGTTGTCATGTTTGCCCAGACTACTGTGAAATCCACTGAGCTTTTAACTGCATCTCTTGTCCTGTTGCTGTTTCAGCTGGATCTTCTCCTCTCTGCCAGTGAATAAACAGATGTTGGCGCTCTCTGCCACTTACCCAGAATCCTTAGCACAGCACTTGTGCAGATACATGCGGGAGCCGACGTTTGTGCGGCTGAATCCCACCGACCCTGGACTCGTCGGTGAGCTACTGCTCCTGTCAGACATCTCACAGGGCAGGTTATTAAATGTAGAGGATGAACAGATTGAGCTGTAATGCTGATCTGTCTTTCTCTCTCTTATCCTTCTCTTTTCCTGCAGGCTTGAAACAGTACTATAAGCTGGTACATGCACATGCTCTGCCCCATAAGGTTTTTGAGGAAAAGGTGCAGAATCTTCTAGAACTCTTCAGTAAAATTCCCTTTAACCAGGCCCTGGTTTTCTCCAATCTGCACACGAGGTTTGATTGTCAAGTGTTTTCATGTTGAGTGTCACTGACTGTCTTTTTCATGTGCACATCATCATCATCGCTGCCATATGATTGTGCTATAATATTTCCCAGGAGCTATAGGATCCACGAGTAATGCAGATGAGTTAATGCTAAAGCTAACACTGTGGCTGCTAATGTAATAATGTCTGTTAGGACAGCGGAGAGCGGGGTAGTATATTTTATGCAACTGTCAGCAAATAATAAAAAAAAGCTATTTTTGTTTGGCTAACTAATCTTGGTACTCCTTAGTAATATATTTATCATTAGAAATTTTCAGTAACCCAGATGAAGTTTAGTTTACCTTGCAGCCAGTATAATTCTCCATGTTCATAATCCTGACATTGATCTGTAAGTGTTTTGTTTGCTTGTTTACGTTTTGTTTTCTCAGCTTCAGGGATGAAATCAAATGTGTTTGAATATTGTTGCATCAGTATTGTTATTTATTGATTTATTTAATTGTAATATTTTTTTATACAGAATTTGAAAGTTTTAGCGGTTCTTTATATTAAATTAAATGTAACAGACCAACAGAAATGCAGATTTACTTTCAAAAGATTACTTCCAAAAGTTCCGTTACCTCCTGAAACATTTTTTTTTCTTCTCCTGTAAATCAACCTATATATATCAGCTGCTGTATGTTTTTGCTGCTGTATGTATATAAGTATATAGTACATTATTGCAAAATTGGAAAACATCAGCTATCCTTTACATTCGCTTAAAATGTCATGATAATGATGATAGGCAGACAGGCGGGCAGACAGGCGGGCAGAAAGATACTTAATTGATCCCGAAGGAAATTTAGCAGCTAGTTACACAATACAGCACAGTAATTTGTACAGTATGAACATAAGTAAGTACTGGCTAAGCAAGTGTTATTAACTATAAACTATAAATAATACAGTCTGCTATAGATAAATATAGCTCACTTATTACAATGAGGCAAGAATATATACAAGAACGTCTATCTACAAAATTACAAATATCACTGTAGATGACATGTGGAAAATATGTAAAAATTAAGATCCTGGAGATAAAAAGGCAGTGCAATAGTAATAAATGTGCACGGGGTGCAGATATTAGCAGGTATCAGCAGAAAATGACAATACCGAATAAACATAATAAACATGTGCATATACTGGTGTTTAAGTGTCTAGAGTGTCCAGGAGTGCAGATGTACTGGATATACAGTAAAGTGTCAATAGTGCAGATTAATAAACCTCTGATTTAACATAAGAGATTCAGTCCTCATCTGTCCTCCTCCCTCTTCTGGCCCCACTGGGAAGAGTTGAAGAGCCTGATGGCTCTCGGGACAAAGGATCTCCTGAGTCTGTCTGTAGAGCAGCTCTGTGACAGTAACCTGCCACTGAACCTGCTGTTTTTGTCCATGATGATGGTGTGCAGTGGGTGCCCATCATCATCCATAATGGACAGCAGTTTGTGCAGTGTCCTCCTCTCTGCCACCTTCACCACAGAGTCCAGTTCCGCACCAACAATTGATCCTGCTTGCCTGACCCCGCTTGCCTGACCAGCTTGTCAATAATGCACCCATAGAAATGCTCCACCATTCTGTGTGTCTGTTCTTTGTGCCTATTTCTATGGGTTCAATTCAATAGACCCATAGAAATGCTCCACCATTCTGTGTGTCTATCCTTTGTGCCTATTTCTATGGGTCCAATTCAGTGGACCCTTAGAAATGCTCCACCATTCTGTGGGTCTAGCTGTACTGTAATAGTCATATATTTTCTCAGCCACATATTTTGTCAGGCAGAGTTGCAGAATGTTTGAGTAGATCTTAACTGAAGGGCTTCAATTCATGTAGTTTTCTTTAAAAAAAATATTAGATCTGTATCGGGGTCGCCCTCAGCTCAAGGATTCAATATTGGTATCAGAAAAGTAAAACCGGGTAATGATAAATGTATTATAAGAAACAGAAAGCGTTATTGATCAGTGTAATGTGCTTGTTTGCAGAGCGCAGCACCTGGCTGATGTTCTTTCTTCCAAAGGCTTGCCCTCAGTCTGTATCTCTGGTGAGGCTCTCCTCAGCTCTTTATTAAATATGTCTGAATGACCGTAACTCGTTGTGATAGTTTGCAAGTACTTTGACGGTCTAATTTGACTTTATTTTTGTTTCTGCATGCAGGCAGTTTGAGTCAGGAGCAGAGGCTAGAGGCGATGTCTAAGCTGAAGCAGTATCAGTGTAGAGTTCTTATCTCCACTGATTTAGTAAGTTCAAACGTACACACACGTAAGCCTGTTCCAGGGGTTCTTAACCTTTTTCAGAGTGAACCCCTCTTTTGTTAGAGCCCCTGGTTAAGAACCAGACTGGCCTGTTCAGTTCCAGTAGCTAAGACAGTGAAGCAAACAGATCTGTTTTTCTTCTCCGTTTCTCTCTCGCAGACTTCTCGAGGTATAGATGCAGAGAAAGTGAATTTGGTGATTAATCTGGACGTTCCTCAGGACTGGGAGACGTACATGCACAGGATTGGGCGTGCAGGACGCTTTGGTCAGTATGGGTTCCTTTGAAGATGAAGTGCATCTGTCAGAAAGGTGTCTTGTCCACAGTTGAGAGTCCTGAACAGGGGTGCCCAAACTTTCCATAAATCTGGGGCACACTTCCTTGCTTTGTATTCGGTGAAAATATATTCACAGTGGTCTTTAATTGTCCTCTTGTCTGTGTGCCAGCATTAATTCTGCCCTGGTTATGTCATTTGTTGCATCCATATAGCATCTGCATGGTGTCCAGGATCATAGAGTAATATTAGTACAAACTCATAACATTATAAAACATCTATGTGTTAGTGTTACTCATGATATACTAGGATCGCAAAATCAATACGTATACTGTGAGCAGCTCTGGTCTAGAAAGTGAGCACCCTAATTAAAGCTTCACCATCTAAGATTTTCTTATTGAAATCAAAGTAGATGTATTGAGTCATGAGAAATTAAATATGGTGTACGTGCACTGCTGCTACGAAAACCTAATTTAGTCAATTTAAAAATCAGAGTTGCATCTCTATATATCGCATGCACAGGCTCAAAAAGTTGATCAGTCTATAAATTAGGATTATTACTACTATATAAAGATATGACCCATTCGCAATAATCAGATTCATTTACTTCATGAAGGGCCTGAAGTACAACCAATGTTACAGCCTGTTCTTCTGTATGTTGCACGCAATTACACTTGCAATTTCCATCCTCTAAATCCCTAAACCTTACATGTGCATCTTTACTTGGGGAAGTTTCATGTGTCCCGCATGCTAAGCTTTTGTTTTTGCCACATTAAGGGAGAATGACCCCAAAATGCAGCAAGTGGAACATTCTAGACCTTTGGCTTTCCTGATGTGCTGTGTGAAAGTGCGACAGCTGGCTGCTGTCAAAGGCATTATACAATGCAAGTGTAAATTGCTGCTCTATGCCTGTTGTTGTAATACTAAAATTCTTATTCATTTTTGTCGGCCTGACATTCACACTTTTCAGTTGGCTTCAAAGCATCAAGGCCGATTTTTAATTGGATTGGTGGCTTTTGTTGAACCTTGCAAGAGCAAAAGACTGCAAGGAAATAATCAAACCTCTCTAAGCTCTTCTGATAAGGATTTGAAAGGCGAATTGAAAAGCAAACTGTGCTTTTGTCTCAGGTACTCTGGGGATTGCAGTGACCTACTGTTGCCATGGAGAAGAAGAAAACAAGATGATGGCCATCGCTCAGAAGTGCAGCCTGCATCTCAACCAATTACCAGGTAACTGGTCCACATGTTTGCTGGTATGGTCACCACCAAAAGTGATGCATTTATTTGAGTCAAAGGTGTGCATTGTTTCCACATGAATGGAGTATATTACATCAGCACACTCATCTTTCAGGTTTTCAGTTTCAGGTTACTTGCGCACTTAATTAAAGTACATTTGAACCTGTAATTCAGGACTCACTGGACCAACTACTGAAACCAAGACAGAAAAAAAGCTAACAGTAAATAAATATAATAGCATTAGGTTACTAGAATGATTTCAGAATGTACCACAAAATTAAAACTGCTTGATATCAGAAAATGGCTGGTCAACCAAGGCAATATATTTGGTTATTTTAACAGGTGCACTTTTGGATTGTCGTTTGTGAATTTTTGCATCATTTCAAAAGCTGATGCCTCAGACGGCATTGGTGGGCTGGCCAGGACTTAATCTTTTTGCTTTTACTATTTTGCCATATTCTGCATGTGGAGCTGGGTGTTGTGTTTTCAACTGGTTTCAGTCCTGTAGTGAAGTTCTGACATGTAGAACCTCGTCTTGATACTTTGCATTAATTACAGATATCACAAATCGTTTGCGTCCCTGGTAGAAACCACACTATAGTACCACACGACTAGAGTTTTCACTGATGGAATTTGTTGGAACATGCCTGCAAGCATAAATCAAACACATCTTTTTTCCAGTGGACTTCATTCTGTTTGAGTCAGGTCTCTGTTTGCCATTATGTTCTGTTGTCCATTTTGCTCAGATCCGATCCCAGCCGGACTCATGGAGGAGCAGTGTGACTGGGACATTACTGTACAGCCTCCCTCAAAATCTGACCTGTCGCTTTCTTTCGAGCCCAAAGTGGACAGGAAGAAACGGCCCACATCTGAACCAGCGGCTTCCAAAACGTCCAAACAGGCTCAGCGCGTGCTTTCTACTAAAGACCAGTCTGAGCATCACAGTCCAGCTAAGACCCAAACACCCAGTGACCGTAAGAAGAGCAAAAAGCCTTCTGCAAGTGCTGAAGCTCCAATGCCTTCACCTAAAGTGGGCGCCCCTGTCCCAACCCCGGAGCCTTCCTCAGCTCTTACCAGAAAGGAGATGCAAGATGCTCTGCCCAAAATCCCTCCCCTTCCGTCTTTTAAGACCTCAGCACAAAGACTCACGTCCTTTGCTGAAGCCATGGCTGACTTTGAGAACTTTATGACTGCTGGACCAGGTCGATCTGTTGAAATCATAAGACAGTATGGAGGTAATGATGAGGCAACCACTGTAGTTATTGAGCAGCATATAAATCATGTTGATGACGTGAAGCCATACACACAAGATGGAAATCATGGCTTACTGGACGGAATCACTTCTCCATCTCAGAGGTCTCTGAATTCAGCGTCTCGCCCCATGCCTTCTAGGTGGACATCTGACAGCTGCTCCTCATCAGATAGTGAGTCAGACATGGAGACGGAACAGAAAACGGATGCTTCCGCGTCCAGCTCACTCTCCAGTGCCCCACAGAAGCAGAACAACTTCAGGCTACCACATCTACTCAGTGGACCAAAGCACATCACAGAACCAACCCCATCTATAGTCAGTACAGCAAAACCAGTCAAATCCAGGCCAAATCCAGCCAAGCCTCAAATCAAGACCCATCATCCTCATTATCAGTCTCAAGTTCTCCGTAACCAGCATTTAAAATCAGGGTCTGAAAAGCAGAGGGCTGGGAAGGCAACCAGGGCAAATGAGGCCAGACAGAAGAGGCATGCAGGGAGACAGGAGGATGAAGAGGAACACTCTGAGGAAGAGGAGGAAGACGAACAGGACTATTGGAGAGCATATTACCAAGCATGGGAAGAGTATTACAACTCTGCCTATTACTACCACTCACCATGGCTGGCAGCATACCGCATGAACACGGTCTACATGATGGAAATGATGAAGCACTGAATTCAGCTTACCTCAGATGTAGTTGATTAGCCATGCTTGATGTGTTTGTTCCAAATGTAGCTTTTTTTTGTTTGTTTGTTTTAGTGGTGGAGCTACAAGGCTAACGTTGCTAACAAAGACTAGGAGTCAATAGTCACCCAAATATTTATCATAAAAATACATCACCCCAAAGCTTTATTCATGCCACTCAAGCTGCATCCAGCTTTCCATCAATGAGGTTGTGCAGACTTGTTAATATGGTTTAGGACACAGTATGACTTATGAACAAATTATGAAATTGATCAAAACCTTACTGCAAAGCTCAACACTGGGGGAAGCCATTTTAAACAAGGCCTTTATTCGCAAACCACCCCAGGAGTATGTTATATCTGTTGCTTATCTGGAGTCAGTTTTAATAACAATGACTGTTATAAATACTTGATCTAGGATCAGTCCTCTGATTTATGTCTGCTTTGTGAATAACAGCACAGGTGCTGTCTGAAATGGCAGCCATAGCAGTGAAGGAAAGGCGATTTTGGCCATTTGGGTGGGTGATTATTTAGTTCCAGTGTTTGTTAGTGGTGTTGGCCTTGTCCCTTCAGTCCACTGAACCAAAGAAGCGTAATTCAAGCTTCAAACATGTTTTGGCTAATTGACTACATCTAAGGTAATTTTTCACACAACTGTTCCTTTTATTGCCAGATAAGTAGAAAAAGTAGAATTATAAATCATACATAATCAGTATAATATTTCACCATGCAAATAGGTCTTTGAGTGTTCATTGTTCTATATAGAGCCATTGGGCCTATAGCAGTATCACCAATATGTTAATATGTTAAGTTTTTTTTTTTTTTCTTTCTTTAATTTGTTCTTAGGAAAGGTCCTAAGAAAAGGTCTACATCAGATTCATGTCGTGTTCTTAAACCGCAGAATTGTTCACAACTTTGTGCTCTTGAGTGAGTCTAGATTTTCCTCTTACCTAAGAACAAATCCCAAAAAAGACAACCCTGATCTTTGTGAAAATGGCATAAGTGGGTTTTCTTAAGAATGGTTGGAATGAGGCCCAATGTTTTAACTGAAGAACCCTTGAAGAACCACCTTTTTAAGATTAGTAAGATTGATTTTGTCATTTCTGAAGTTTATTAGACCAGTGGGCGTATTTATGATGTGCAGTGAAAGTTTGGACACCTCAGTCAAATGACATGTGTTGTTGGTTTGAAATGAGTTGGCATGTCTTCCACAGGGAACACACTTAACTATGGTGTATTTCTGCAACTTTTGGTTCATAATTTCTGTTTAATTTTGAGTGTTATGTAAAATGGGCTGTATCGTTTGCATAGGCTATATTTGTATGTCCCCTCCCACAGTCTGTTTAATAGATCAAATAAACAGTAATTCTGCATTAATGTGTTAAAATATGCTCTGTGTGAACTAATGATTTTTTTAAGCTTTTTCACTCATAATATCCACCAAACATGTCATTTGAGTAGGAGTGCCAAAGGGCTATTACCCAATTGTCTGATGCATAACAGTAATGATGAGTTTAATATAACATACCATACCACAAAGCAGCTTTGAGTCTCGTCACAGAGTAAATGGTACACGTACATGTAACCCGTTTGTTTATCTGAAATTCTGTGTTGTGATACCTTAGATTTCCCTCTCAAACAAACTGAGCGTTCTGTTTAAAACACTGTGCACAGATGAAGCGACAGTGTTTTATGAACTTTGTTTTCGTGGATCAGGTGTTTCAGTGATCCTTGCTTTAGAAGTGATTTTCTATAGTTGCCCCATAATAAAGATTCTCCAGTCATACTTTTGTTGATGATGAATCACAGTTGCATTATGGCCTTGCACAGAAACTTTAAATGGGCTATTGGAACTTAGTTGTTCAGGAGAAATTGACATTGGCTATTTAAATACATTTAAATGTCCTGATAGGCAATCAGAGTCTCCACTGCACCCACCACATTTAGATATCCCATAATAATAGTCGCGCCTGATGAAGTGTCGTTGCGCTGATTACCTGTAATCAGGCCGAGCGTTCCCAATCAGTCAACGACCTCCATTCCCACCTCTCACTTTCTGGCAATTAGGGGAAGTGAAAAATCTAACTCTACTTGACCGCAGTGTCCTTTCTGTTTAAAGAGATAGTCCAGTGTGTTTTTGTTTGTTTGTTTGTTTGTTTTTGGGGTTTGGGGAACACTGTATTTTAAGAGCCTCTGACAGATGATCTGTAAACAAATGGTTTCCCCCCTAACAAAAGGAAACTGGTGGTTGATTGTGTGGGTTATACTGATTAACAGGGTTTAAGGTTTCGGGTTAGATTTAATAGAATGCATGTAATAGGTAAATACTTGAATGTTATTTAAGGGTTGGGTTTTTTTTTTAAAGTTTTGTTTTTCCTAGATTGCAAACTGCATTCTGTTTCAAATTAAAAATAGCCATGTCTTTGTAATTATAACAGTGGTTTTATACGTCAAACAAAGATATTAGTTGGCTAAAACATTGTTGCTGTACCAGCTTCAGCTACCTGAGATCCACCACCTCAGAGGGATGTCATATCCCTATTCAAATGAACTGAGAGAAGTAGCAGGGTAGTTTTACTGGTTTGCCTTAAGATTAAATCACTACCATAACCACTTGGAGCCCAGTCCCATTCACCCTGAAGGAAACTCATGAGGTATCAGTTATAAGGTAATTAAAAAAATGGAATCTTCTATCTATCTATCTATCTATCTATCTATCTATATATATATCTATCTATCTATCTATATATATATATATACACACGGGTTGGACAATGAAACTGAAACACCTGGTTTTAGACCACAATCATTTATTAGTATGGTGTAGGGCCTCCTTTTGCGGCCAATACAGCGTCAGTTCGTCTTGGGAATGACATATACAAGTCCTGCACAGTGGTCAGAGGGATTTTAAGCCATTCTTCTTGCAG